>ML675614.1:28124874-28660656 GCA_007922155.1 Mesoclemmys tuberculata | reverse complement strand
TTCCACTACACAAGGTTCTTAAAATCCATGAATGATTGTGCAGGGCTTATTTACTATGGTGATAAGATGAAAACCTGGATAAGTTTCTAGATAGATCCTTGGTGGAACTCCATGTCTGAGCCTGGGGTTAGCACTCAGGAGTTCTGGGTTCCTGGTCCTCAGGTCCCTTGAAACATGGTGGACAGAATTAAAGAAAATTCAGGATAAACTGACGAATACTGTCCTGGTACACGGTCTTACAAATTCTTAACATCTGAGCAAGTTTCTTGTCTTGGAAGAAAATGATGTGGTGGTGGTTTTCTGATGTGATGTAACTCTGCAGGGAGCTATGGCAAACAACAGGGGAGTTTGCGTTCTGCCTTGATCTCTCTAACTGGCGTCAGCTCTTGAGGTTGAGGTGCTATCTGGCAATGAGGCCTTAGTGTTTTGGCTGCGGTTTCTGAGGGGGGATTGCAGGTGTGCTGTTTGTGACCACCTCTGGTCGAGATGATGCACTTTTGCTAGTGCTTTAAACTGATGCCCTTTTAAAATATGCATTGTTATTCTTTGGGGGGCACATGCAGTATTATTTGATCAACGTCTCTTCTCATCCTCGTACGTCCTTCTGGCACTTTAGATGTAAAGTGATTGGGCCAGATTCTGTCTTGTTCTGCTCCCCTTTTGTTACCTCAGAGATACACAGAGGGCAGACTATCTCCTTAGCGGGGATTCCCACAGTGTGGGGGGAGTCCCAAGCAGGTGAGCGGGCTCTAATGCCACTCCCTGCAGCCTCTACCTGCTAGGGGCTGAGGATGGCATAAAGTGGCTTGAGAATCAGAGAGCCGCACTTGTCACCACTGTGCCCAGCAGAGGATCCGGCCCAATGGCTTTCCTCGGTTATATGGGTGATTTAGTCAGTGGTGCTGAATTTTTGTATTCATGTTAGCACCTGATACGTAGAGAAACGTACTCAACTCCTTGTAGGCCATACTTGCGACCCACTTGAAGATATCAAAGCATTTGGGAGCTAAATTAATGTAATTAAATTAACTTGAATGTAATAGGTATTAAATGCAGAATTGAGTAAATCCCTTGTTTAGGTCCAGTGCTCTAATCCTTGGTCATTAGAGGTAGCTGGGATTATTGATGGGAGTAAGGTTGGCAGAATCAGGCACTTTATTCTCTGCCTCGCCTCTGACACAAATGGGAAGGAGGTTATCTAAAGGGTTCCTAATTGTGTTTTAACTTTGTTTTTATTGAAATGTTTCACATTAAAGATTTAGTGCAGGTTTTCCAAAATTGCTCTTTCTCGCCCTGACTTTTATCATAGACACCTGTCAGTGAAACATAGAGTGGAT
This sequence comes from Mesoclemmys tuberculata, assembly GCA_007922155.1. NCBI lineage: Eukaryota > Metazoa > Chordata > Testudines > Chelidae > Mesoclemmys > Mesoclemmys tuberculata. The sequence goes on along the minus strand of ML675614.1, from coordinate 28,659,319 downwards.
ACAAAGTAATTTCCTTGAGCAATATTTGACAACTCTGAAAAAGAGAGAAGCAGTTGATTAAGAAAATGTACAGGGCTGACATCCTTTCAGAGTGCAGAAGGTCGTGATAGAACCAGATTGTGCATGTGTTTGTAAGAGAGGGTGAATCCTTTTTACTCAGGCAAAACTCTCATTGATCAGGATTTGGCCCAAAGTAAATTGATGCTAAAAATCTGAGATATATATATATATATATTTAAATCTTGTTTACTAAGGAAAATGTTTTGTATAAGTAAAATTTCTTGGACAGGTTTCATATTACTTTTCATAACATATACACTGTAAATATTGAATTGGAAAGCATTTCCGCTCCCATGGCTATGCCTAAACAAAGATACTTATTAACAGTACAGAGAATGGATTTTGATTTGTAATTGATTATCTGTCTTAATGCGTTTACATCCATTGAAAAATGCACTAGCACAACAAAAGCACAATATTGCTCCAAGTAATTTTCCAGGCTTTTGCTAGTACAGTGGTGGATGGCATTTAAGGTAGCCATGCAATGAAATGGATGCTGATTTTATCCTATATTGCTGTCACTGGTAATGACTAATAGTGCTGGTAAAAGGCAGTTGAGCATTTGCCTAGAGCATGGAAAGTTGGCTCTCTACGATGAGCTGTACCATGATGCCAGCATTGTTTGTAATGCATGGATTCCATGGTCTGTGTGTGTCCTCTCTATTGTTAGTCCTTGTTTTTAAATGAGGATTTTAGCCAGTAGGACTGAAATTCTCTCACTTGGCTCTCTAATTTTCCTAGTTTCTGTATTACAGTTGACAATGCACACGCACCAAAGAAGAAAAGACAAATCCTTAATTACTCAGAAATCCTCCTCTTGCTCTTTGCTGTGAGTAGAATTCTTGGGTGGCCTATGTGAAATCTGTTGGTGGTCTAACTCCAGTTCCCAGGGCATCTATCACAAAAAGCTTTATTACAAACGACACCCTTGCTGATGTGTTTTGCATAAAGGGCAACAATTGAATTGCCGTGGAGACTGAACTTCTTTGTGACCCTAGGATGTTACTTCTGCTTCAACAGGGTCCATTTCGGTAGCGATGTGGGCAAAATGGCATCGTTGCAGTGCCTGTGCAATATTTGTTTTGTTACAGGACATCATTTTCCATAATTAGGGTGGAACAAGAAATCACCTTTGAATTTTTTTTAAATGAGCTTCTGTTTTTTCTGCTGCTATCTGACTTCCGAAAATAAGCTGTTCTTGGAAGAGATGTTTAGAAACCTGGAGTTCTATTTGTGTAATTGATTAATTGATTGAGAAGTTTTTGCATGACTTACCATGACACTATTCCACATCTCTGAATTTTATAAGGCGGCATGCCTTTGTTCCTATTTTATTACATGGTGCAATCAGTAAATATTGTTTGGTTAGGCTTATTCTGCATGTCAGATCCTATAGCTGTATTTTAAAATGCTATTCAGTATTCATCAAAAGAAAGAAGTGGAACGAGGAAAACAGAGAACTCCATTTGCTTCCATCTTTGCTGTGGCTAATTAAATCCACGTTCAGATTAGTGATGTGAAATAAACTGTCTTCTTGGTAAGAAATCTTCAAACGCTACTGGGCATTGCAGTTAGACATTGGTTGAACATTTGCAGATCCAAAATATTGTTTTCAAGGGACAAGCTCCCGAGGTGTCGGATCCAAAGTCCACTGAAGTGATCAGGAGTCTTTGGATTGACTTTACTGGGCTTTGGGTGACGTATTGATTTTGTTTGTAGACCTCAGGTTATTGTCATTATATCTTGTTTTAAAAGGGGGCTTCTAGCCACAAAACTCCTGTTTTCAACAGTTGTGCCCAGTTTAAAGCAGAACACCAGGTTGTGACCCAACCTTAGACCCTGTGCCACTCACAAAAATGCAGGCTTGATGGAGGCGTTCCACAATGCACGGGGCATGCGGAATAGTCCTGGTAATCTCTAGGATGCAGCTCTTCCGTGCTGCAAGGACTTCCTCTGGTGCTGCATAACCTCTCTGCAGGAGTGTGTGTTTGATCAAACAATGAAATCACAATGCTCAACTGACTGTTCAGCCAACTGAGCCCATTAAGTGGGGAGGGATTTTTGTTTTAATTTAAATAGAACATTTGGGGCTTCATACACTTCCAGGTAGGAGTAACCTGCTTGGGGGAGGGAGAGGGGGAGAGAGAGAGAGAGTTTCCTCTAGTTCTTTTGTCAGGTGCTGGAAGTTAAACATGATCGTGCGACTGAGAGCTTGCAGAGCCCCTACAACGCCCCTTCCATTGGCTCAAGTGCTAAGAGATGTCGTGACACTAGTCCCGACTCCTAACCATGCACCTGCAGCTGGAATCCTTCAGCTCCAGCCCCACAGCCTAAGGAGTGAAAAATGAATTAGGCTTTTAAAATCCCTTTGGTTTTAGTATTGCAAATTATTGTTTGGGTGTTAGCTAATTGCGCTAAAATTTAAAATTAAAAAAAAAATTGAATAGTAACTTGACAGTGTCCCTTAACTTTTTTATATATAATAGAGCTAGGGAATAAACTGTGTGTTGTAAAGATGAATGTATGCAGTTTTCTGATATATTCAGGGTTGGGCCAATATATTCTTATCAACACAGTGAAAAATACAAATGTATTTTGAATTGAGTTCCACTGCCTATTATAGATCAGGTGGAAATTCTTCATGAAATAGTTTTAAAAGTTTAAAAGGAAAAGCTGAAAGGAATAACTTCGTACATAATTTCTTTTGTTAGTTTAAAAAAATAAAACCCTGCCCAGATTATTTGTAGGGATCCGGGAAGGCCATGAGATTTAATAGCCATTAAAGGGAAAAGCTGACAGTGTCCTCCTACCGCAGAAGAGGGAGAAGGACAAACCTGTTCCATTCCACGTTCATAATAATAAATACAGACTCATGAAAATGTTTAGTTTTGGATGGGGGAGGTTGTTTTTCTTTCTTTTTTAATTTTAAGTTTCAAAACTCCTTTATTTTATTAGGATTTTGGTTATGCCTTGTGCACAGGCTGTGCAGAAAATCATTCTTGTTTTGTTTTAATCCCATACGGCCAAATCGTTCTCTCTGTGGTAGGGGGAAAGAGAAGCAGGGAAATTCTGGAAAGCCTAGCTAATGGCATTACTTTTAAAATATTTTCTAAGTGGGGGGAGATATTTGTGGGGGCTTGGAAGACGACCTCTCTACATGGCTCCACTGAGATGCTCTCCCTTGGCTTTTGAAGGACCCATGCTGCATTGGCTACCATGGGTCTTCAGGTAGTAACTTGCTAGCAGTCACAGAGGGGAGACTGTTAATGTGTTAATGCTCAGATATCCACACAGATATCTGCAGGTGTGCAGTGGCTGGTACCACTGAAATCTTGGCACCACTCGTGTCCCGTGTGCCAAGGACCCTTTTATGTGGAGAGGAGATGCTGCAGAGGCCTCTTTCTTATACATGGCAGAGGAAGATTGGCGCTGACGTGTAAAGAGGATCCTCTGATCCTCTATGGTGTTACTCAATATCCCTTTCTATTTTCTTATATAAAAGGGGTGCAGTCTCTCTTTGGTCATTGAAAAACAATGCACTAGGGTTGCTTATGAGATTTTTTTTTCCTCCTGTGAAAAATTTTGATCAAACTTAATTTGTTGTTCAAAGGTGTCAGTGTGATGTTTTTGGGGGTGGGCGTGGGGGAGAAAGATCCTAAATCCTGAAAACCTGTTTCTTTAATTTTGGTTGCAACCAAAACTTTTGGTTTTACATTTTTTGGGGGGAGGGGGAGAGGAAGGAGAGGTGGCTGAAGTTTGATTTTCAGTTTTTTAATTAAAACCCCCAAATTTGTGCCAAAAATGGACATTACCTGCTTTATTTTCTGTCTTAAAATACATTTAGACATAGGTGCTGAAACTAGAGGTAAGAGGGCTGCTACCGCATCCCCTGGTTTGAAGTGGTTTCCATTATATACAGGTTTTACAGTTTGGTTTAATGGCTCTCAGCACCCCCAATATAAAAATGGTTCCAGTACTCCTGCATTTAAAACCAAAATAAAATGTCATCAGCTATACAAGACGTGAAATAAATGTATATGGAACACGTAAACAGAGCGTGTTGGGGTTTGGTGCTGTGTGCCTGTTTATTGCAAAGTAATTTGGTGTAATAAAAATGGCACCAATTATTTGCAATTAGTAGTGCAATTCCGGTGTGGACCTAAATGCATGCAGTTACACAACCTCCCCTTCCAGTTATGAAATCTAATATCAGGCTCTTATTTTTATTAAACCACAGTCTGTCTGGGATACTAAAATACCTCTCCTAATATTGAAACCCTAACCTCCCTAAAAGAGCCCCTCTCCCTTGATGACCATGAGCACCAGCAACAGCTGGCTTCCATGGGAACTATGAAAATGTACTTATTGAAAGTGGGGAGTGAGATATTACTTCGTAGAGACCCTTAAAATCACACTGTGATCTACCATGTCGAACGCTGGACCCCAGCACAATTTGTTTGGCACCATTTAGCAACGAATTGTAAATATTGGTGTTCAGTTTCCTCCTGGAGCCTTTTAAATTAAATGATCATATCAATGGATGTCTGATACATTTTTTAACATTATGTATTTTTAAGAAAGTCTGTTACTTTGCCTCTTTAACTTTCCTGGGTTATTTACTAAGAAAACCATAGGTAAATTAGGTTATTAAAAGCAAAAGATCCGCGTGAAATTATCTCATGTTGCCCTTGTAATGAAAGGTCCAGAACTGGGTCAGAGTGAATTAAAAGCCGCACTGTGACTGCTTTATGAAACACAGCTGGAAACATATCCTACAGTAAAGTATCCATGAATTCATTCTGAGTTTCAGAAGATGCAAAATGCTGCAATGCAAATACACCCTTAGTAATGAGATCACTTTTTAATAATTTGATGGCTGTAAATTGCAGTATAATGGACAACAGAAGTGGCTTTTGGGATCCAAAAAGTCCAGACCTGCAGGTCTCTATGATTCTGGGGATTCTGTCAGAGGGAAAGACAAAAATTTCTGCATTTCTTTTTAAAAGCAGTCTTTAGCTCTTTTCTAGGGAGAGATTCTCTTGGATATATATACTGATAACTGGACTGAAAGTTAGTCCAATTCAATGTAACTAAAATACATGAGCTATTCACAGTCCCCATTACAGCCACCCAGGGCTGGCCTTTGGGCTCAGTTTAGTTTTATGGATTTTATTGAATATGGATGCTTGCAATGGAATATTGGCTCCAGAAAGCCAGTGACACTGCTGGAGTTCTGTAGGTCTTCTGTTATATGCGGAAACTCTATGGAGGAGAATGGAAACTCCAAGCTCGCAATCGCCAAATTTCCAGTACATTGCATTGTTGAGGAACAGGCTACTACACCACTCCTCTCCCCATTCCCTCCAAGCAGGCTCACGACAGGGAGAAAGTTCAGCTCTATGAACCCACATATCTGCCCAGATCCAGGTAACCTGGGCTGATTTCTATTACTCTGTGATTCCCAGTATGTGGGGCTAAAGGGTGCCATAGAAAGCAGCTTCACCTCCAGTGAGTGATCTGAGGGGTTGGGGAAAATTATGTGTTTCCCCTTCTGCAGTGCATCCGGCAAATCTAGGTTCCCACAGCACAGGCAAACGGATGGGACTATCTGGCCATGAGGCTTTTTAAAGAATACCCTCCTGTTACAGAAAACAAAACAAACCCAAATAAGTGGTGGTGGTTACTGATTGTATAATTATTTTTTTTCTTCATTTTTGCTGCCTTAGGTATGCATATGAAAACATCAATTAAAAAACTGTGAAAATAGAAAGGAGTTTCTGTGGAATCATTACAAATTAGTATTACCCATTATATACCCATCAGTAAGTTTATCTGAAATTAAACAAATCTACGTAAGACCCATTTCACTGGATCAAATTCATTGAGGAGGTGTTGCTAAAACCCAGCAAAACCTCTCGAGCCTAAATGTCCCAAATTAGTAGTGTAGAACTTTTTTTCCTCATAGGCAACTAACTAAAGGTCTCCCCCCTTTGCTTCCAGGCTCCAATTAATTTTAATCTGTTTAGGGCTATTATGAATAATATTAAAATTGAAGATAAAGTTATCAGGAAAAAGTTGCATCTTGTTGCAGAGGGATTTGAAAGTTAGTTTTTTTGGAGGGGAAATTCAAACTCCATACGTTTATTAGATAACAGCTTCTCCCAGAAGAGGATTTAACACCATTGGTGGAGGATCCTGGCCATGTATTTCAGCTCCTCCATCTGTTCACACATCCAGGCAGAGTTGCTCTGGGCTGCGTCCACTGGCTCCCTAGACATCTGTGAGGAGCAGTGGGCGCTGTCGAGGATTCGCTGCTCGGTGTTTCCTTCAGGTTACCTGCATTTGACCCTTGGACCCCCCACTTTTGTTCCTGTTTTTTCATTTTTTGTCCCTGTAATTAGTTGACTCCCTGGCTCAGTAACTCCTCCCTTTTGGCTGGGGGAAGGGCCTTTAGCACAAACCCACCCACCTCCCGGAACCCAGTAGGATGACGTAGGGCCTAGTCCAAAGTCCACTGATGTCGATGGAAAGACTCCTATTAATTTCAGGGGGACCTGTGATGGGGCGTGCCAGCCCTGCCCTGGCCTACAGGGGGTTCACGATGCACTGCAGGCTGATGCCTCTCTGCCTCTGCTTGGCGTGCTCAGCCTGGAAGCATGGTACAAAGAGAAGCCTGGGGTGGCTGCTGAGGACGAAGACCGCCGGCTTTTTCCAGGGAGCAGGTGCAGACTCTGACCCCAGAGCGAAGGCACGCCAGCTCCCGGGCAGATTCTAGGATGGCAAATGAACTCGGGGAAGGGACTGAACTACCAGGAGCGGCACCGGTTGAGGACCCCAAAGAATTGGGGATCAGTGCTGTGGGGGTTAGTGGACTTGCATGGTGCTACGGTTGGTTCCCGATTCTCCCATCAGTGTGTTTCAGGAGGATTCCTGCTGATTTGATGGTGTGTAACCCCTCCACTGACAGGACCCTGGGCTGGTGCTTGGAGGAGCGGGGAGAGCCTGAGCCCCCCTACTGTAGGTGCCACCCCCCCAGGTGGCACCCCACTACCCCAAAGGGCTACTAGGCCAAGCTGCCCCGACTGGAAGGGCCACTGTATTGGCTCTGGCCACTAGGCCATATTGTTCCAACTGAGGGGGTCGCTTTGTTGACTGTGACTACGAGGCCAAGCTACCCGGACTGGAAGGCCACTATCTTGACTTGGGCCATTGGGCCATATGGTCACGTTTGGTAGTCAGGGATGCTAATGGGAGACTTAATCGGTGGCACTACAGCTTTCCCTGCCTTCTCAGCATATATGACTCGATACCCATGGCAGGGCATATCAGCCCCACGACAGGACCAAAACACCCAATTGTGACCTCAGCTACATGTCCGCAAGTCCTTTTGCCTGCATTGGGAATTAAGTGTAATGATGGAATTGAACCATTATGGCCCCATCCTGCAAGGTGCTTAGCACATCTTACAGGATTGGTTCCTATACACCGGGGTACCCCCTTGCTTCCAGAAAATGCAGGACTAATGCTGAATGCAACCATTCTGCAGGGCTGCAGCTTGTTTTCCTCTCAAGGATTTTGATTCAATTTACTGATCTTTGCACCCCTCCAGCACAAAGGTATGTGGATGGGAATGCTTTCATTGCAAAAAAAAAAAATCAGATTTGTGGATTCTGCACGGTGAGTGGAGGTTTGCAGATCCAAAGGGATCCATCCCTTGGCTGTTTGTAAGTAGGTAGGTGAGCTGCAGCCTCTCCTTGCTGCCCAGTAGCCTCTGCCCCTCTCCCCACAGTTATCCTGGCATGAAAGGATGTGTAGCTGTGATGCTGTTGGCTCGTGACTCCACAGAGGGAGGCAGAGCACATAGTGGGAACTTACACTGTCTGAGACAGCTTGAACTTTACGATGATACAGTATTGCGGTTGGCAGCAGTTCTTTGTTTTTTTTCAATGGGGAAGCTTGTTGCTTTAGTGTAGCTTCTCTTGCCTCACAGCCTCCAGCTATGGCCCAGCCAACTTTTTGTGAGGGCTGCAACTTTCTCTGTGGGTTTATGCCACTCCACAGTGCAAGATCATATGAGCAGCATTGGATACTGAACTATGTGTCCTTGTCCAGGCAAATCTGGGTTGCTCTTTCCCCTTTGGCCCTTTGAGTCAGAACATGCGATTTGGCTTGCCTTGTTGGGTCTGATGTGTAGGTTCCAAAGAAAAAAGCAACTGACAGAGCCTCGATTGCTTGAACAATAAAGACTATTTCTATTTTAGTTCTGAGCACAGAACAATGGCTGAATCAATTTGAGAGTTTGACATTCACTTGAACTTGGATATAATTCATCTGCTTTTATTAATTGTGTTAGTATTTTGAAAAATATCTTTGTCTTGCACCTTTCTTACTCTAGTAATCACAGGGCCTTGAAACTATCTTCCTTTAAGTGAAAGATTCCCTCTTGTGTTCATACCGTCTTAGTAGGCCCAAAGTCATGCCAGGCAACTTCATTTGAGCACCTATAATTTTTGCATCTTTCCTCCCCACATCTTGCAGCTTCCAAAAGTGTTTAAAATCACTCTGCCCAGAAGAACTGGTGTTTAATGGGCAGCAAGAGAGCAGATTTGTATTTGAAATTTCATAGGGCAGCAACACGCATTTATAAAATAACATAACTCAGATGCTTGGAATTCAGCATTAAGAGGCTGTGGTAGAAAGCAAAACAGATGACAAGGACTGCATGAGTACAGAGAGGAATAGCACAAATAATTAGCATCAGGAAACATAAATTTAGTTGAAAAGAAAGCATAATTTTAAACCTGCCTCAAAGGAGCATTGAGAAGCTTATTTATTTATTATCAGATACTGGTACCTAACTCACACTGAGTGCTACCTTACTCTAAGCTGGATTCTGCCTCCTTACAATCCACCTGGAGAAAAGGGCTATGTAGACTAGTGCAGGAACCATGAGAGTCTTGGTGTAATGCTTCCTCCTCTGCATTTCCTAGCCCTGCCCCCTAATTGTATGTGAGTAAATAGCCTGGTGGTGGCTTTAGCAATGCAGGTAGTCTGTGCAAGGAATAAAAGGACTCTTTATGCCCCCTTGTTCTCCTGCTCAAGCACGCAAGAGGGTTCATCCTTGAACCCTGTGAGTACCCAAGACCGATTTCAGTGGGACTACTTGTGAGTATGGAACTGCTCGTGATAACCCTTGATGTACATTAAAGTCGTTCTTAGTTCCTCGAATGAAAGACGCTACAGAAACACAATATTATAGTTTGTGTTAATAAAAGTGATACCAGCTGTGTTTGGGGATTAATTTTCTTGTGTGCATGTCAGGGGCGCATGGTGTATATGAACGCTTTTTTTCTTCAGTGTGTGTACGTATCAAAATAAAATGTTTTCTGAAGGTCTAGAGCCTTTAAATCAGCTCATCCAGACCCAGCATATTTGGTTTCTTCCTTATTCATTTCATCATTGAGATTTCTGTGATGTGGAACTTTTGCTGACAGAGACACAAGCAATCAGGTATTCCAACTGCAAAGCAGAGCAAGAGTATGTGCTATGTATTTTTAATGGTTTTCCCTTGTCTGAAGAAGAAAGTGGGGGAAAAGTTGCTCTTTCAAGCCACTGTGCTTAATTGCTCCAGAAATGTAAATTTTTGAGACATGAAAAGAACTGTTTTTCATTGTGCTCAGTGGTGAACTGCACAACTATGACTTTACTGAGGTAAACCATGTTTTGAGGGCCAAAATTTTAAACATGGCTGCAGCAGAAATGCTAATTTTTAGTGCTTTTTGTGATTTGGAATAATAAAAAAGTCAATCTCTCTTTAATTACATTGTGTTTTGTGAAATTTGGAGTGTGTTTGAGATTCTCTAATAAACTGTTTCACATTAGAAGCAATTGGCTTAGAGGACTGTACAATATGACTTAAATCCTAAGGTCTTTGCTCAGTTTTCAGTCAGTCCTTACTCAGGCATAAATCTATATGACATCAGCGGGAAGCAATCTGAGTTACAGCTTCTGCCCTCCTTATTGACACGGTACTTTTCTGCACAAATGACTGAAATCAACAGGGCTGGACACTGAGTAAGTTGCTACATGAGTAAGGGTGGAAGAAGTCACTGGTTGCAGTGGGACTACATGCAGGATAAAGAACTACTCAGTGTCACTAAATTTGGCAGAATCTGGCCTCAGTTAATCACCAGCAGCTTTTGGTCATCTGTGTCTGTGATTTGATTTCAATTTAAGTGCTTCACATTTTTCAGAGCGTCAGATTTCCAAATAGGAGTTTCAGGGGCAAATTTATATCCAGTGTAACTTCCTTGAATTAAATAGTTACTCCTGAGAGAAATTTTGCTCCCACTATGGAAGACTAAAGCTCTCCTAAATATAATCAAATACTGTTGAATTGTTAAATCCTCTGGCAGAGTGCAGGCCCAAAGCAGTGATCATTTCCACACTGAAATATCTATAAAAACGGAAAGTATTTCCAGACAGACTAAAGAACAGAAGTATTCTTTTTTAATCAATGGGGGCACTTCCTACTGAATTTATTTTACTTTTTAAGTATGAATGAAAGCTCCCAATAATCCAGTCTGGGAGATAGCTAAACCATTTTATTAAGTAAAAGTTTCCATGCTTATCAACAAAAAATGGAAATAACCATTTTTATTCAAACCTTTACAGTAATCAACTTTACCTCTGACTTTTCAGGTGTAAATTTCTATATCTTTATATTAAATGTATATAGAGCACGATCAGTTCACCTCTTAGCCGTCTCTTTGATACATTTACATTTTTAAAGTGCCTTGTTAATGGGAAAGAGACTTCTGAAATATCACAACAGATAAATCTAAGCAACTGGAAGATCTAAAGAAACTGTTATCAAGACGTTTAGGCTTCAAAATGTAACCTCCTGATTAAAGTCCAAATTCTGCTCTCACAAGCACAGTTCTCATTGATTTCAGGGAGAGCTGAATCGAACACAAATGAGGGAAATAACAAAAGAAAGTCACAATTTTCTTGACAGTATTTAGCTTTCAATAGTTTTTTAGCTCTGTTTTTCTTTCCTTTCATGTATACTTTGGAGTCTTTCTGTCTCTGCTGGATGGAGGGAGAAGCCAAGGTGATGTCTTTACTCAGGCAAATTGTTTGTCAATTCTGATTGAACCACTTGGTGTACTGGGATTATAGTGTCCAGTCAGAGAAAAGAAGAGAGATTTGTCAACCTGCAGTACAATTCCTGAGAAGTAACTATATGGCTCTACCACAGTAACTGCAACTAACATTTTAACCCTTCCCATTTTTTTCATGGTTCATTAAAGCGTAATGAGTGAGAAACAGAGACAACGTGCATTCTCCATAGCAGAGTTCTTCCAGGAAAGGTCAGGTATTAACAAGGTCACCTCCAAGGCAGGTCAAAGCGTATTTCATAGTACTTAGTATTCTTCTTTTCTAGATGAATGCTTGTGTGTATTGATAAATGCAGACACGTGCTGAGCAGAACAAGTTATTTTAATTAGAAAATATTTACGAAATGCATTCATCCTCTACCTTTGTGCTGCTTTTCTGTCAGGAAGGGAATAGATTTTGTTTTGCTGAATTACTATGACATTTAAATATGTTATATAACAACCACAATTTTGGTGAGCATGGGCTGAATATTGTACAAAAAGCAGCATGCTGAATGACTCCCAATTCTTTGTGGCAACAGCAACCTATAACACAGTCAGGTTGCTTTGCTGTAATGCATGTTAATAACGACCAGTTAATATTAACTTCCACTTCATGCTGTGTGGCAACTTTAGTTCAGTAACAGGGCCTATAATGTTGCATGACATCTCCACCCTATCATTTCACTGCTAATTAAGGTACAGCAGCAGACTCATCTTTTTTTCCCCTCTTGCAACTCCCCCCTGCAAATAATTCAGATTGTTGTTTTGAGTAAGGACCTGGGTGCGTTTCCAGTGTGGAATTGTTTTAAGGTCACAATGAACTCTGCATGATGAGTCCATTAGATGCAGCAATCAATATCAAGCTTCTAGCTCTCATGTATATTGATGAGCTGATTGCAATGGGATGATGGTCAGGGTATTGAGATCCCTTTTAATACAGGCAGAATGGTTGATAATAGCCTTAGTAGACTTTGACTTCAGTAATAGACTTAAAACAACTTGGGATACAGTAAGGCATATCATTAAGAACAGCAAAGCCATTATGCACTTTACAGAAAAGTTACACCCATTATGGCACTGGCAGCATTTCTAAAGACATTAATGTCATTAGCATAATGTGAATCATCTGGCTTTGATTGGAAGACAAGGAATTAAGACACTCTGCAATAGGAAATAACCAACTCTTGATGGCAAAATATGAAGATAAATAATAGTTCATAGCATAATATGTTGTTTTGTTCCTCTGTCCAGGTACAACCCTGACTTCAAGATTCTGTGATAACATCGGCATCTTGCATGCTAATTATTGATCCCTGAGAATGTCTTCCTTGATTTTTGTCCTCAAGCTTCTTTTCTGTTGGAGAGGGGAAGAGCCAGGAGAGCTTGGGTGGGGAGCTATGAACGTGAAGCCCATTTGTGCTGCTGTATGCTATTCAGTGCCTCTTCAGGCTTTATATGTGGAATAGGACGGTGGGCTCATTTAAGCCCTGTAATGCAGTACAGAGAGCTTTGAAAAATATCTGTGGTGCTTTCAACTGAAAGGTAATGCGTGGTTGAACTATGTTGCTCTGATATTGACAGCATTTTTATGCACAGGCTCTTGTGTTTTTGCTGGGGGTTAAGTAAAGGACTCATGGAAAAAATGAGATCAGCTGCTGGTGCCACTTCATTTGAAGGGGAAAGAAACCTGTTGTCAAAGCAGTTAATGTTCTTATTTATGTTAGCTTTGTCTCACAGTCTTACCAGTGAAATATGTACCCATCCAGACGTCTCCACCAAATAGGGCCTTATCTAGACTAGGATTTGGAGGGAGCAGGCTAGAACATGTGAACAGCTTCATGTGTGAGGCTGTTCACTAGGAAAAAAGTGTGGACAAAACAATTTGTAGTTTTCACATATTAGCAGGTCGAGGTAAACTCAAAGGGAAAACTTGAGTTTACCTCCATCTTCCATGTGATATAAAAACACCTTTTTTTCCTAATGAAGACAAAGCCTTAAAAGCACAGTGCCTTGTCTGCACTAAGCATGTTAGCTAACACCTTCTAAATCAGGCGTGGGCAAACTTTTTGGCCTGAGGGCCACATCTGGGGTAGGGGGTAAGGGCAGGGCTGTGTGGGGGGAGTGGCCGCTGCGTGAAGCGGCTTGGGGCTGGGAGTGGCTCCAGTCAGGGCACTGCTGGGCCCATGTAGTGGGAGAAGGGCGTGGGGGGGAAGAGGGGAAGGGGCGAGGCCGGGGGGGCTGATGAAATGCTCAGATGGGGCTGTATGTGGCCCGTGGGCTGTAGTTTGCCCACCCGTTCTAAATCCTAGTCTAGACAATGTCTAAACGGTAAATCTGCTGTTGTGTAGACTGAAAAAATGCAGGTGTTTTTAAAATGTTAGCCAACTTGTTAGTTAACGCTTTTAAATGCCACTTAGTACCTAGTTTATACAAAGTGATGTCTAAAAATGTTAGCTGTTGGTTAACTGGCCTCTTGTCTTAGCCACATCACTGTAGCTATGTCAGCATAACCCCTTAGTGTATAAGCAGACTAAGCTTTTTTGTATAAGCTTATCAGCTTTTTTTCCATCACTGTAGGACCACCACCTGCCCGAACAGTAGCTACTTTGGCGGAAACATTCTTCCATCAACCTAGCTGCATCTACAGTGGGGGATAGGTCAGCACAGCTGTTGGTTTGGGATGTAGATGTTTCACACCCCTGAACAGCATAGTTCTGTTGACCTAAACTTTAAGTGTAGACCAGGCCGTTACTTGCCGTGCTAATTTTCATGGTCTAGAAAAGCCCTGCATGTCTAAAGGCAACTCATTACACACACTCCCTGTGTGCTTCTGCCACAGACTTTCAATGTGATCCCAGGTAAATCATATAATCTCTCTGTAATTCAATTCCCAGTCTGTGAAATATGCTGGGTAATAATTTCCTACCTCCCAGGAGGTGTTCTAAGGATGAATCAGTAAATACCTGGGAGGCTGGTCAGATACTTTGGTGGTGGGGTCTAGACAAGTAACTAAATGGTTCCCAACCTTTTTGGCTCAAAGACTACAAAGATTATTTTTACAACCTTGAGGGGCCACCAGTCTCCTTCAGCAGCCCCACATCCCCCTCACCGCAGCCAAAGGGAAGGAGTGCAGTGAGGAGGATCTCCGGTTGTCCAGGCTGCAGCAGGAGAACCGTGTACAGCATCTGGGTCGCTATGCAGTTTCTCCCTTCTGCAGCCAGGGGGATGGAAGATCAGTGCTCCTCTCCCTCTGCCTCAGCAGGGACCCAGCGCCTAGGGACCCAGGCAGAGGGCTTTGCTGTCTGCTGGAGCTGGGAGAACTGAGCGCTGATCTTCCATCCCCCTAGCTGCAGCAGGGAAACTGTGCACTCCACCTGGGTCCCTAGGCAGTGCCTGCTTTCTGCAGCTAGCAGAAAGGGAGCTGCAGGCCACTCTGAAAGACCCCGCAGGCTACTGGTTGGGAAGTAACTGGATGTATTGACACCAGGAGGAATGGAGTATATGGACTCGGTTCAGTTCACTATATAGCCCCAAATATGGAACAAATTAGTAAAGCTGAAGAGAAGAAATGCAGAAAACATCAGTAAAAGGATAAATCTTTATATTAAAGGGAAATAGTTTTGCAAAATAAGAGGTAATCACTGAGAATTTTACTCATCAGTCTAGATGGCATGGAATTTTGAGTAAGAAAGGAGTAAAAGTTGAAAAGCTACCAGGCTTTAGCCTATGAAGAAAAATCTGTGTAATTTCTTTTTCATAATTCTTCATATATGAAATTAAAAAATTACATTTTTTAAAAATGCCAAGGCCTTTCCCATTTCTAGATGGGAATGAGGGAGTTTGGCTTCAGCATATGGGTTAATCTCCTGGCATGAGGAACTTGAAAGATACCATGTTTCACCAGCAGGGATCAGTTCATTATGATTATAGATGAAAAAAAATGCTCAGTGAGGTCTGGTTTTGGCCCTGTGGGAGTTTTACATGAGGAGGGACCATGTAAAAGCTGAGCAAGTACCTCAGGATTAGGCCCATTATCAGGTCTTCCAGGTGCTTCAGCTTCACCACTATGGCAATAAAAGCTTTGTGCACACATGCACGCATATAGTGAACTAGAGTTGTAAGGAGTAACGAAAAAATCTGCATTGACAAAGGTCATAAAAAAATGTTCCAGATAGTAATAAATATTTCTTAGATGCAATTGTTTTCTAGTGACTAAAATAAATACCTAAAAATACATACTGGCTATAAATAAATATTGGCTTACAACCAGACTTCCTTACTGTTTATGGAAAGGCAATAGCTGTTACTTGCTTTCCATTATATGACCAATTTTGACCTCTTCTCTCACTTTGCCTAAATGAAACCAGCGTGCCTGAAATTTCTCATGTGGAGTCTTCTGCCAGAGGAAAACTGTTTTTTAGATATGAAAGTTTGAAAAGGCAGAGATTTTTCACCTTAAAGAAAAACAAAAACCTTTTCTCCCTCCCTCTCCTCCCTCCTCACCCGGCTTGGTATGTCTTATCTCAGAGACAGTTTGACCAAATTTGGTTTATTTTTCTAGCCTTCAGTAAAGGATGGTTGCTTTGGATATTTTTGGAAAGAATGTTGGATTGATATTGGAGCTGTTTTGCTCTGGCTTTCTAAAATTTTAATTCATTAAACAAACTCGAGAGGGTCATTTGCTGGGATTTGTGTGGCGTTCATACACCACACAAAGCAGAGAGATCTACCAGATCCAAATAGCTTGCAGAAAAGAGAAAGGTGATGGGGCGGGCCGTCGCCTCCTTGGTCTTACAGAAGTGTACATGCTGGTAAGCCTCCTAAAGGGATTGGCAAGGGAATATAGAGCTTTTCACTGTATCCCTGGTTAATAGTGGCCTAGCACGGCTATCTATTGATGTTGCTTTAGTGTCCTGTGCAAAATGATGCTGGTTTCAGTCCACTCTCCATATAACAAAAATCTCAGTCAGCCAAGAAATTTCATATTTGTTTCTTTTCCCCAGCTCTTATTTTTTTATTCTGTCCTTGTAAAGGAAAAAGTTTCACACCAAGTACATACACAAGAGAAGCACCAAGAAGAGGACTTAGAAATTTGGTTGCTCTTTCTAGTATACTCAGAGGCGGTGGGCTGCCCAGTAAGCAAACCAGAGTCTTTAGCTAGTCTTAACCTAACCTTTAGCTAGGTTCTTTGAATATTAACCTGATCCCAAACAAGTAACGTACCGTGTACTGTGTTAATATTTTATTGTAACTTTGCCCTGTTAAAAAGGTTTTAAAATAGCCTCTCATACTTTCTGGCAGTTTCATCAGTGAGGCAAAGGTGTGAATAGATACGAAGAATAATAGAAATCTGTTATCCCACTAGGGCTGGGACACGCTTGTTTCTTTTCCCATTCTATACCTGCTGGATGAATGGACAGAAGGCTTTGGTTTGCTGAGTGGTCATGCAAGCACCTTCATGAGCATTGAGTTCACAGGCCACACATTTAAAAAAGAAGATATTTTTGTTAAATATTCTGTATCTCATGAAGCTATCGTAACCCTCTTACTTTATAGCATCATAGAGTTACAGACTGGAAAAGCTCTACTGGGTCCCTGCTTGATCTCTCACAAATAAATAAATATTTGCTGTTGCATGTTTGATTGTGCTTTGGCCAATCTAATTTTACTAGACTTTTTAATTGGTTTTATTTCCATTGTCAAAGAATAAAATCATATTAGCATTATGTCTAAATTTTATGAAAACCTGCATGTGTGTACGCCAAGAGCTTAAAAACTCTAATGGGTGTCTCAGGGTGACCAGATAGCAAGTGTGAAAAATCAGGATGGGCGTGAAAGGTATTAGGCTCCTATATAAGAAAAAGCTCCAAATATCAGGACTGTCCCTATAAAATCAGCACATCTGGTCAGTTTAGGAGTGAAAGATAAAATAAATATAAAAGGGGCCAGATTCTTAGAAAGTGTTTAGCTCCCTCCCTCTGAAACCAGGCCTCTTGAAGGTGTCTTAAATTGGGCCCCCCAAAATTGAGGCACCCGAACTTATTAGAGTTTTGAAAATCTTGGCCATAGGTCTGGGTGTGAATTAGGGAACACATTTTTGTTTGAACTATAAAAACTAACAAATACTTTATTTCCTTATTGAAATAAAAACAGATAATTAAGCTGTTAAAACATGAGCTAAATTCTCCTCCAAAACTGCATGCAATATGTCAATGTAAAATAAATCCATAGATGTACATTATATATTTTTAAAAATCTAGAAAAAGGGTCCTGTATAATACTGCTATTGTTATCTGTGTTCAAGTAGTGCCTTCAGGCCACAACCAAGATCAGGGCTACCATGGTGCCAGGCCCTGTGCATGTACATAGCGAGAGACAACTGCCGCTTCAGAGAGCTCACAATCTCATAGACTCAGACTTTGTCAAAAGGGCCCATTGTAATTGTCTAGTCTGACCCCCTGCACACTGCAGGTCACAGAACCTCACCCACTCCTGAAATAGGCCCCTGACCTCTGCTTGAGTTACTGAAGTCCTCAAATCATCGTTCACCAACTTCAAGTTACAGAGAATTCACCATTTGCACTAGTTTAAACTTGTAAGTGACCCATGCCCCGTGCTGCAGAGGAAGGTGAAAAACCCCAGGGTCTTAGCCAATCTGGCCTAGAAGAAAATTTCTTCCCAACCCCAAACAGATGAGTTAGACAATGGATGGGAGTGGGAGAAATGAGGTACAGAAAAGTGAAGGGACTTTTGTTCAACCTCGCATAGCAGGTCAGCAGCTGAATTGGGAATAGTATCCATGTCTTCTGACTCCCTTTCCAGTGCCCTATCTACTAGAGAGAGAGAGAGACAGAGAGAGGGAGATGCATCTTTAGAATTGAAATAAAAATACTAGCCTCTTAGGAGCCTTTCCTTAAAAACCTATGGACGAATTGCATTTTTCTTCTTTGCACTTAGTACAATAAAACCATAAGTTAAATTATGCTACATCTCTATGAATTTTCCTGTAAAGTTTTAAAAATGGGTTCCAGATCTTATACATTTTGTCATGTGTTCCATAAATTACTTTTTGTGGCTCTGCAGAAAAACTCACTTGGGAATCACTTGCCTTTAAAAGAATTTCTGTCCTTCCAATATTTTTATCTGATTCTTTTAACAATCACATTCAGTTGTAATGGATCCATTTTAATGTTGAACCATAACCCCATTAGTTCTTGAAATGCTGGATATAATGCAGACATATGGTTCTAAATGCATTTGTCCACAACTTTTATCAGTTATTTTATGTAGTTGCCTCAAACCATATCCATCCCCCGTTGCCGCCCTGGCAATCAAGCGTTGTGCATGCAGTGAGTGCGCATGACTTGCAGGAGCCTGTTGATGTTCATAGTTGTTCCACTAGAGGTGTCCCAGAAGTTCCATTTCCGTCCACAGTAAGATGGATGGATCACCATGATGCAGCTCAGTGGCGCACAGAAGATGCAGTTTGTTTGAATCCTGCCCTCTTCTTTGCCACACCTGGGAATCACAGTGGCTCCTCTGAGTTCAGGACCTTTTGTAAGATGTGGTGGCTGAAGGGCCAAATCAAGTTTAATATTTGTAATGATCTCTTAAATTGTGTGTGGTCTTATGAGCTAGAATACAATGAACTGCCTCTGCTTCAATGAAGCATTTTTTCTAGTTCTGTAGGTGTGTGTAGCTCTTCTCCACTCTTGTCCCTCTTGATCCCATTTCCAGGCATGCTTTGAAAGGGTAGGTCTTTTTCTCAGATGTGTTTTAGACAGATGGGAATACGGGTTATCCAGTTTAACAGAAAACAATACACACAGGCCAAGGAGTGTCTAAAATGTATAATTTTCCTTAACAGTTTTATGGGTGTTGTGGTTTTTGTTTGTTTGTTTGTTTTTTGTTTTTTTTTTTTTGTACAGGCCTTTCTCTAAAAGTTTTAAACAATCCCTTGAGATCCAGTATTGCCAGAAGGCATTGTCGTTCAGTTTTTGCTTTTATTTTACAGAAACTCGTAAAGGTTCTTTTATTAAAGAGGCCCATTGGCTTTGCAGATTTAGACTGTGACTGTTTCCCAGTACAGTATGTTTGTTTACCTTTTTTTAAAGCAGTTTCCCAAATATAGGTACCTTTATATATTCTGGGATCGGATTTTTCTTCTCTGTGCACTTCACCTTGTGCTTTTCAAGAATTGGTTCTAATGGATTATTTGTTTTTGCATCTCTCATTTGAGCTTTCTATCCTTTAGAGAGATTTTTATTCATGGTTTTTATTGCATTAATAATGGTGGGTGATTTAACACCTACAGAGTCCTATGGACATTAACCACATATGCCCTGAAGTCAGTTGCAAATCCGTCATTAACTTCTTTGGGGAAAGGACTGAGCTCGGGGACTGCCTTGTTTCTCAAAGGTAATGAGCTTAAATGCTATTAAAGTTGCACTTTTATTAATATTCCTATTTTTCTTTCCATCCCTATTTTTTTTTACCAGTTTTCCAAAGCAAATTAATTTAAAAAATTGGATGACAACATTTTCACACTTTGACCACACCCAATTTACACCACCCCAATCCAGTTCATTGAGCATTGCCTGCATCGATTACCTTTGAATGTAATGCATGCAGTCTTGACATGTGACCTTGGAGGGCTTGGAAAAAGAGTCCACCCTAACTATGTACTTGCCTCCACCCACCTGGGGACATACCAGTTTCAAGGGATACCATTCTGCCCATCATTTACTTTCTTCTGACCACTGAGGGCAGGAAGCAGGAACTTAGTTTCAAGAGCAGGGGTTCTCAAACTTTTTTTTGCTGAGACCCCCTTTTAAAACATTTCAGGCTGTAACGACCCCCGCTCCAAAAAACTGATGTTCCCTCATGCCATGCCACCCTTACTGGCATGCATGGGAGCTGACATCTCACAAGCCCCCCATAATAACCTCATGACCTCCTGGGGGTCACAACTCCAGTTTGAGAACCACTGATCTAGCGCTACTCTGGTTGGACTCTTGCATTAAAGTTCAGAGCATGTATGTCCAACAATATAGCTTTCCAAAAAGATCACAGTTTGAACTGTCTTTTTGGCTTGTCTTTCCTCATTCCACCTGTGTCTCCCTTTTTTCTCTTCTCTCTTTTTCAGCGGCAAATGGAAAAAGAAAAAAGGAGAGAGAGAGAAATCAAAACAACAAAAATCCCCGAAGCCTCCTCTCAAAAATATAAAATATTTGTAACTGAAACATTTTTGAGAAAAAATAAGTTGTTTTGTTTGGTGGACTTTGACATTTTTAATTTTTAAGAAGATCTCCCATTTTTTTACCTAACTGGCTTGTTTAACTTGAGCTTTTTAAACGTTAACATGTCTCTAATATGACTTTTAAAATTGCTGTTGCAGCGTTACGCTGTTGAATTTGTTTTACACTGGAAATGTTGGGGACTGTGATGGGGCATACCAGCCCCTCCCTCCAGAGAGGCAGCCCTCAGCTTCCTCAGAGGCCAGACAAGCCCCTCTCCATCACACATGCTGTTCACACCATGGCAGGAGGTGGGAGTTAAAAGCCCAGCAGAGGCCACAGAGCAGGGTGGGACAATAGCAGAGCGAGACTCTCTCCCAGAGCCCGATAGAAGGGACGCATACCTGCCATGCCCACAGAGGCTTCAGGACTGCTGTACTGCTCAGCATTGCTGTTTGTCGAGCCCTGCCATGCCTAGAGGGGCATTAGGACTGCTTTATTGCTCAGCATGAGTGGGTTGCTGGGCCCCACCACACCCGGGAAACTCTCAAACGGTTGTGTTGTAGCACAACACTTTGGGGCCTGCGTGGGACAGGAGTTGTACTAATACCTTGCCCTTTTGAGGGAGCAAAGTCACAGGGACCTTATCTTATCTTATCTTATATGGCACCTATTGTTGTAATAGCTAAGAAACTAACAGCGCCCCTGTGAGACGGGAAAGCATTATTATCCTCTTTTTACTGATGGGGAAGTGTGCACAGAGAGACTAAGTGACTTGCCCCAGGTCACACAGGAAGTGTGCCCAGGAGTCAGGACTTGATCCCCAGTCTACTGATGCGTGGCTGGCTCCCCAACTAGCGCGCTAGCCTTCCTGAGTTAACTCTATAAGCTACGCTGAAGTCAGGTTCTCTTTGACACCGGTACAAAGCTCTTTTTCTTTTAAACTTGGCAACTAAACAATTGGGAAAACACATTCTCCAACGTTCGCTTCAGAGAGTGTAGCTTCTGATTGTACAATTCAGAATAATAGGCTCAGAGAGTGTGCTATTTATTTTTAATGCTGAAGTTAGGTACAGTGCCTCACAAAATCCAGCTGGCTGGTTTATATACAAATTGAATGCAGCAGAAAGAGCCTACTACAACCCTCATAAGAAATTCAGCATTTGATTCAGTGCCATAAACATTTAACTAAATATAACAATGGAATGTTTAGATTGAAATGTAATTTCAATTGAATAACATCTTTATAGTAAATTTTCAAGATTTCATAATTGTGAGGATGACGATGAGCTGATCATAAGTAGATGAGTCTAAGCTTACTGCTTTTGCAGTAAGCGTAGTGGGCTAATGTTTGGAGCAACATTACATTACTAGCTTAGTGTCAACTGCTGAAAAATATGGTGAATTTCTGAGGATTCAGTGCATGGGCTTCATCAAGCATTTTACTGCCGTAGAAATCTCACACAATTACACACATAAATTCCTTCAAATTCCATCAGGATCTTGTAAACTCCAATAAATTGTACCATGGGAGTCTAGCTTCTTTTTTTTTTTTTTTTTTTTTAAGTGTAATGGCCTGAATGCATAAAATGCTGAAAAAGGCTATATGGTGAAGCAAAGATATAAGGAGCCTAGGTCAAGACCAGTTAGAAAACCTGGAACATAGTAACAAAGGAGAAATTGAGTGAAAGCAAATAATGAGATTATCAGAAGAAACTAAAAACAACCCCAGGAAAGAATAAAGAGAAAATTGAGCATTATGTGCTCTGTTGTTTGATGCAGAATAAGAGGTTTTATCTACATGAATTAATAAAGGAAGGAAGTGATCAGTTGTCTTTAGAGTGATTGTCAGGAATTAGAGGTAGCTATGTAGAAGGTATACTGAATAGTAATTTTGCAGAGATGAAGATGGTTGCTTGCCAGATTTTTCGAGTGATGATTTACTATATTCTCATTAAGGAGTGATTGGCCTTCAAAAGTCTTGAAAATACCGTACTGAGTTATAATTTTTAGCACTAAATTTTAGACTTAGGTCTAGATTTGCAAATATATGTAGGCTCCTAGAGATACAAATGGGCACCTAGTGGGATTGACAAAAGCATCTAAGTGAGTTAGAGGCTTAGCCTGCTTAGGTGCTTTTGTAAACTCCATCAGACTCCTATCTGTATCTTTAGGACCCCAAATACTTTTGCAAATGTAGCCCTTAATCCATAACCCTCACTGAGCAGAGCAGCTGCTGCTACCCCTTTTGGTAAGATGCACTTTGAATTCATACTGGCAACAGACCAGTTTTGTTTGATATTTTTTGGGGAGGTGGAGGGCATGGCTTTTCTCTGAATATTAGTTTGAAGTCCTTGTTATATTAATCACAAAGACTTGTTATTATTAGCCCTTGTGCAGGGGACGCAATGATTAGGGAAGGAGCTTTCCCCCCACGCTTCCTCCATCCCCTGCAGTGCAGCTGCACAGGGAAAGTAGCAGTTTAACCCTGGGTTACTACGTTCAATTTAGCAAGAGTCAAGCTGTCATTGTGGATTAGAGCGCTAGGCTTTCATTTTTGCAGAACTGTGTTCAAACCTGACAGCAGTCACAAGTAAAGTGTGTGTAGTAGTAATCCAGTCCTTATAAAACAAAGCTATTCCACCGCATAGCAACAAAATATGAAGTTATATTGAGGAAGGGATACAGATAAAGGCTGAAAAATGTATAATTCCATTAGATTAATTCATAATATGTCTTTGCCCTGAATAGTGTTTTCACCGTTATCCTTCAGATTCCTCCTTAAAGCTGTCCTTTACCACGATGCTTACAAAAATACCTGACAATGGTGTTAGGCTGTTGGTGAGCTGTGACCACTGTTTATCATGCTGATCAATGTTGTTTTATTGTTTCCTTGCACTCTCCGGTCTGTCTGTATCCATCTGTTGTTTCTTGTTGTATGCTTAGATTGTAAGCTCTTTGTGGCAAGGAATGTTATCTGTTTGTACAGTTCCTAGCACAATAGGGTCCAGGTCCATGGCGAGGGCTCCGAGGCGCTCCGATAATACAAATAATAACTTTTGGTTATCTCCATCTCTAAATGGGTTTAACAGAATTAGAGGAGTTCTGTAAATGGGAAATGAAAATGATTCCATTAAGGAGAAATTAATAAGAGGTTATGATTATTTAGTTTAATAGTAGAAAGTGATGTAAAATAATGAGAGCAAGCCATGACAGAGGCATATATAATAAGAAATAGAGCAGAGAAGATCAGTCAGGTGTTCCTATTGTCCTTTTCTAACAGTGAAGTGATAAGGCAATCAATGTAAAACTGATAAAAGGAAATAATGTACATAAATAATCTGTGGAACTCAGTGCCACGGACAGAATTTAGTAGAATTGAAAAAAATCTCACATTTTAGGCTAGATTGTGAATACTTTACTCTTACTGTTGAGCAATGACTCACATGAGTAGACCAACTGGGGTTAATGGTGGACCACTCATTTGATATACTAGCCACCAGTGTGAGCACTGTGTTCACCGTTTGGCCCTTCAGGGAGAGCTAGGTAAGAGTATCATTTATCTAAAAGGTAAACACACACACGTGCTTCAGGGTATAAACCAACTAGGAGTTGGGGGAAAAACTTCCCACCATAGGCATATTAATCATATATTATCAGTTGTTGTGGTTTTAATTATCAGTTGTTGTTCCTCTGCAGCATGTGGTCGTGGCCACTGGTATCGACAGGGTACAGCAATTCATAGTATATTCATATGGGGCAATGGTTCTCAACCTGCAGCCCATGAGCCACGTGCAGCCCAGTCAGCAACCAGCCGTGGCCCTGTGACATCCTCAGGGCCATACAGTGAGTATATATAATATACCATGTGGATGCAGCCCATGTAACACATAGAGAGCTGCACACTGGTAAATAGGTTGAGACCCTCTGATGTAGGGCCTAATGCAAAGCTCCTTAAAGTTAATGGAAAGACACCCACTGACTCCAAAGTGCTTCGGATGGGGTCCATAGCAAGTAGTTTGTATTTCAAGAGAGGTTTTCAACAATGACTCAAGGAGATAGGTGCCCAGTGGCTTTCAATGGGATTTGGCATCCAAATGGGCATTCAATGGGATCCATTCAATGGCATCCAAATGGGCATTCAGTGGGATTGGGCATCTAACACTTTCAGGAAATTTTGAAAATCCAGCCATTGGTATCTTATTTAAAAAAGGCTTAGGGGACTATTTCCCTGATTCTGACAGTCTATAACAGCTGTGCTAGACACTGGGATCACGAAAACTGGATTTACAAGATTCTACAAACCTTCATCTATAGTATCTCTAAGCATCATTGTTTCAGTTCCTGCTACGCAGAGCTCCTGTAGGCATTGGATTTCCTCTTTCAAACATATCAAAGCGGTGATAGTTGTCGGTAGCGTGCAGTTTCCAACGTTTTGCTTATGTATAACATTTTGGGGAGATGATTGATTCTCTAGTGGACTGTCTGTTTAAGAAAACATTAAAGCTTTTACGAGGTTGCACATTCTGCACTTAATATAATCCATAGAGATGCTTTTCATATTTGTTTTACTATTGTTTTGGGGATAAAAGCTGCTCTTCCTGTTGGTACAATGTGTGATTAGAAAGAGCAATGCAGATTTGCCTTTTCCTACTTTGGTTACACCAATTTTATTACTAATATTACTGAACACTTACTAGAGAAAATGATATTGCATTCAATTTATCATTTGAAGCCTTGATGAGAAATTTTCATTGAAATGGAGTAACCAGATATTCCTTTATTTACTCGATTGGTCTGCCTGCTTCTCCCATCTCTGGGAATAAATCTAATTGCTCTTTTTGCTGGCTTTTTTGGTCCTTGAGCGGAAATCTAAAGCTGTTTCTACACTAAGAGCACTTTACCAGTATAGGAATACTGGTATATGATAACGGCAAAGCATACGTAGTGTTGACACAGCTATATTGGTAAAGCTGCCCTTTTTACCAATATAATAAAACTATCCCCAGGCAAAACAAAAGATAAGAAAGATGAAAGCACAGTTTTGCTGAGATAGCTGCATCTACACTAGGGGATTCTGCCAGGACAGTTGTGTAGGTCAGGAATCACACCTCTTCACAGCCCTGACTGATACAGCTGTGCTGGCAGAAGTCTGTATCATAGATAGTCTAAAATAGCTTTCCTCAGCCTTCATGCACTTTGTAGCTATTGCCAGCTAACTTTAAATTATAGGCAACAAACGTCTGCATATTAGTGCATGAATTCAATTTGAGTTCTCCATATGCCTGTAAATTTGTTTCTCATAACCTACCAAGCTAGCCTTAAGCCTGTTCTGTGTTGCTCCCTCAGAGTCATAAAGAGACGCAGGAGAGCTCACTGCAGAATGGTAGGCAGAGGATTTGAAGTCCATTCCTCGTTTTCTTTCCCGTGTGGTTAAATTTGTCCTAATCAGAGTAGTTGCTCTCTTCTGAGGACCAGACAATTCTGTATTGTAAATAGGAAGCCATACGTCCAGGGAAATGCGTTAAAAAGGGTTTCTTTCAACAGCATTGAGGGCAAAAGGACAGAACAGTTCATTCATCAAGAGTAAAGACAAATCTGACTTGTGAGCTCCCTAGGGACCAGCTTGTGCCACTTGTGTTCACATATTGACTAGCACCTTGCCCCACGAGTAATCCTATTGGAACCACGTTAATTTTGACTATTGGGTTGCTGCTAAGAATTCTGATAATAAATTATTACCAGACAATAAAATCCTCTCCTTCACAGCGCCTTGATTTCTTACAACAAAAGCTGTACTCTCCCAAACCCCTCCTCTACTGGACTAAATATCTAGTTTGCTGTTGAGTTATTTTCAAGAAGTCACTGAAGTTTCTTCAGCCTCCTTGTCAGATTTAATCAACATCAGTGAAACACCACAAGGAATTTTACTGGAAAGGCAGTTCTTCGAGTAGGTGTCTCTGTGAGTCCTCCACTTCAGGTGCATGTGTGTGCCTGTGCGTGTTCGATCAGAGATTTTCGGTCTGTGAGTCCGTGCTGAGCCCTGCTTTGATCCAAAGGCATATAGGGAAGGGAGGACCCAACAACATTCCAGTTCCTCGCTGCTGCTTGCACACTGAGACAGAGCATTATGGTGTCTATTGAGTAGCTTTGCTGATGCTTTGTTTTTCCGTGCTTTGTTTTATTTCTTTTTATTTCCTTTATTTTATTTCAACTTTGTTTTGTTTTTCTTGCCCCTTCTGTGAAAGTTGGGGGGAGGGTCATTCCCCATTTGGCTTTTTCCCGGCAGTGCGGGTCTCCCTGCCCACCTTGATTCTTTTAAGAGCCCCTTTTTCTGGTTTGGATATGTTCAACCCGCCAGAGGTTTAAACCTTGCCAGACCTGCAAAAGGTCTTTCCTCAGCGACAGACAACTGCTGCCTCGGAGAGGCTCATACTTTGTCAGTGTCAGGCCTGCTCTGATTTCAAAAGCAGATCTAGGAAGCTCAACATGTTACGCTGCTTGAATCCTACCTCTGATTCAGGGCTGGACACAGACTCACCTGACCCCACACCTTGTTCTGGCTTTGAAGATCCGAATGCCCTATTGACCTCCATGGCTCCATTTCTGACAAGCAATGTTAAGGGACAGCTTAAAAATCCCTGAAGTACACCGACAAAAGAAGTCACAAGTCCCATGGTAGGGAGTTGAAGAGGAAGGAGAAATCACCCCAAAGGTCATTTAGTAAAGAGAACTTACATCCTCATGCAGGTACTGCTGAGACCCTAATGTCACCCTCCCAAACTTCACCAAAACTCCCATGAAAGAAAGGTTACTTGTTCAGTATTTGGAGTTCTTTAAGATGTTTTGTCCCTGTGGGTGCTACACTACCCCACCCTCTTTCCCCTCTGCTTTGGAGTCTCTGGCCAGATTTTGTGGTGGCAAATGAATTGGACGCAGAGGGGACCCTCTTTCGTATAAACCCTTGGGTCAGAACACAATCATGAGTAGGACACAAGTGAAGACCCATGAACACTGCTGTTGAAAATCTCTGATTTGAAGGTGTACAACTTGTATGTACTGCTGACGTGGAGCACCCATAGGGAAAAAACATCTTGAAGAACTCCAGTTACTGTACAAGTAACCTCTCCTTTTTAGAAAACCATCTTAAAATTGGTGGCATATAATTTTAGTCAGGAACCTGAATTTTCTTTTTACAGATACTATAGACAGGTTAAGTATTAATACCATTCTCTTTCCAATGGAACTCTGATAATAAAACCTCCATCTTTCCTATGAACAATTTTTGGATCTTATAGAAAAAGTGGGTCAGAAGGAGAGAGTCAGTGCCACTTGAGTGAGACACCATTTGTTAATAACTTTATCTCCATTCTCAACATAGTCATGGCTGCCTCAGGCAAATGGCAATTATGGAACCTTTTTGAGATCAAAGTTGTTAAAAACAAAGTCAGAGACATATTAATCTCTGGTGATTAAATTTGCTCTTCACAGTATGGTCATAATAGGAGTACTGGAGATAATTGTAGATTTCAATTAAGGGAAACATTTCACATAGAAACCCATATTTATTTATTCATTTACGTTTTGGAGCTTAAAACACTTTTTTTTTTAACTCCACAGGTCCCACAGTGCTGCTAAGGTCACTTTTTATTAACTGTAAGTTAATACTTTCATTTCTTATGAAGCCTGAAAACCCTGGAAAAAATCTATAGCCTTTAAATCAGATATTGGTAATTGCTTAAAGATTTCTAAGCCTCACGATAGGATTCATATTCTGCCATGTAATAATCAAGGTACCCTGTCTTAAAATTTCTAGCTACTATGCAAGAGACATGGTGTTAACTCTGCTGGTTTCCAGATACAGAGGGGTCTGGTTACCAAAAACAAACTTTAACTAACTCCATCCACTAGGCAAAATTCCACCTGCAATCCAAGAATGCAGGGGCTAACTATTTCCTTTAAAATGATCAGCAACGAAATAATTAAGCATATTGATTACATTATCACCATTGGGCTTCAGAGTTAGCCCTATGGGAGGAATGTCCGTGCCCAGGGTAGCCCACTGATAATGCCAGGGTCAGGGCAGGCTGTAAAAGGAGAGCAGATTCTCCCAGTACTGGTGGGTGACACTGAACTCAGACTTCCCAACCAGCCACAAACCGTGCTTCTGATTCCCCCACACTGGTTATCAAGAAGCCACTATGCAAATACACACAGCCCCCTTTACTGCATTTCAGTCTCTGGCTCCCAAACTGCCACTAGGTCCAGTAAAGAGACCAGCCATTTAAACTCTATGCTCTTTAGTCAAAAGATTCCCCCTGATCCCAAAGGACCAGCCACAGTACCAGTTCACTGTAAGTTTGGATCTTACCCAAAATACCACGCTGCCAGCCGATCCTTTAGTAACTAAAACTAAAGGTTTATTATAAAAAGAAAAACAAACAATAAGAGAAATGTTAAAGGATTAAAGCAATCAGATACATACAAATGATTTGAAAGTCCATATACATCAGGTTTCTAGAAGAATTGTGGAGTTGCAAGCTTGTATAGTCCCTGTGGTATACATCCAGCACCTGGATGGGTCTAGTCCTTCAGTTCAGTTGCAAAGTGTGTTGATCCAGAGGTGTGTCCGCAGCTGGACAGGAGTAAACACAAAATGGTTTCTGTGGTATGATCTTATATACCCTCTGCCTCTGGCCATGCGGCTTGTGGAAATTTACAGGAACTAAAATGGAGTCCAGAGTCACATGGGCCAATCCTGGTAACTCTTTAGGTATGCCTTTAGTTTCTTCCTGGGCCTTTTGCTTCAGTAAAGGTCTTGATGGGCCATTAAGCGGGCTATTGTCCTGCTGACTCTCTGTCTGGGCTGTGTCTTATACAGCATAGTTTGAAAAACAGGTATATCAAAGATCTCCATAACTTTCCTCACACATATCACACATGAACACAAATATTATCTTCTTACTCAGCACATTATAGCCTTTCTAACAGTACCTGACATGGCATGTCTTACATGAATGGTTATGATTTTGACATATGAATGCCAAATAACACAAATGCACCCTCCTCCCCCAATCCAGTTGGCATGACAGGCTGTTTATCAGCTTTCCGAATTCCTTTTTCTTTCTATTAGAAGATTGACAGCTGAATATCCATTCACTTTCAGAAGACTATCTGTTCCACCACAAGGACTAGAAATGATAACTTTTATTATTTCAAAAACTTTAAACTCTGCAGGAA
This sequence comes from Mesoclemmys tuberculata, assembly GCA_007922155.1. NCBI lineage: Eukaryota > Metazoa > Chordata > Testudines > Chelidae > Mesoclemmys > Mesoclemmys tuberculata. The sequence continues at coordinate 28,629,621 of ML675614.1, read as the reverse complement.
CTCATGAGGCAATTAGTGGACCATCATACTGGCATTTCCGCATATAGCAGCTCATTCATGCTCTCATTTTACCCACTAGATTGAAATATATATATATATTTTTAGTTAATAAACTAATATCAAGAGCAGTATCAGTTTAAAGCTCTCTCTGTGTTTTACCCTGGAAGATATGTGACCTTGTTGCTAGGTTAGTATTATTTTCCACCTCTAACTACTTCAGTCATTTGTTTGTTTGGTTTTTTTATGTGTGTCCTTGGAAGAAAATATTTTATTTTCATAGCTTTCTGTTTTGTGGTGAAATAGTTGTATATCAGTTAAATATAAATTAATTTTACCTTGCTTAACATAGCTCATGTGCATGTAGAAAAGCTGACTTAGTTGACTTTGTTGAAATAAAAACAGTGCTGTGAATGACAGTAGTTTTCCAGCACTCTCCTCAACCAGCCTCCTGTGCTCCTTCCTCTGTCAGATAGAGACAGTCAGTGTTTGATATGTCTAAACTCCCCACCACTGTAAAGAAGGCTTAGTTGGTAACAAGCATTCTCACTTGTTTCCTGACACCCTGCTAGTAAAGTCTCTATCTCTCATGTGCCTCTGGGCACCTGCAGGGTAGAGTATAAAATATGCTTTGGGCTAGATTTTCAGAAGTCCTCAGGCACCAGAAGCAGTGGCCAGCTTTTCAGAAAAGCACAGCCCACTGGGTGCTGAGCCCGTTTTAAGAACCTGCTCCTTATTTTGATAACTAATAGGAGATCAGTTGTTTTGAAAATCTGGATCCCACTGTGGGTGCCGAGCACCTCAGAATCTTGCCCTGTAATATCTAAGACAGTTCTAATTTCATCACCGCAAGTAAAATGAGAGATGTGTCCAGTCATCCTTGTGCTGAAACGTGGGTGCCCCAGATTCTCAAAGTCCAATACAGCAGAATGTTGAGGTTGAGGCAGTCATTCCACAGGTATTGCTGTGGTTGTTTCAGCCTCAAGATACATAAGAGTTTATTGGCCATCATGTCATTTCACCACAGATTTCTGAGGTTCTGTCAGAAAATATAACAGTCAGTACTGTTTTTTGGCCACTGCACTTTGTGCTTCTAACAATGCAGTAGTTAAGGGTTTATGTCCGAAGGAAAGCTGCTTCCTTCATTGTCTATGTGACTTAGGGCTTGCCTATACACAATAGTTAAACTGCTTTACCAGCGTTGGTATAGTCATTCCAGTATAAATATGCCTTATTCCAGTATAGCTATTCCCTTACAGAAAGGAGAGTAAACTATACTGGTGTAATGCAGCGTTATACCAGTATCACTGTGTTTATACTAGGGGCTGTGCCAGTATAACTATATTTTAAATAGTGTAGTTGTAGACATGTCGGTCCTTGAATGATTCCTTTACAGTATGGGCTAACTACTTATGCCAAACAATTTGTCCTACCTTATGTTTTGCTGTGACCCTGGGAGTACCTTTCCCTGACCTGAAGAAGAGCTCTGTGTGGCTCAGAAGCTTGTCTCTCTCACCAACAGAATTTGGTCCAATAAAAGATACTACCTTACCCACCTTGTCTCTCCATATTGTAAATAGTCAGACCCCTAACTGAAATAGTTATACCGATAGAAAAACTGTGTGTAGACTCGGTCTTTACGTACAAGGAAGTTCTCAGGACAAAAAGATGTATTTTGAATTGTTTCTGAAAGAACATAGATGTGTGGCATATATATAGAAAGACTGACTCCTTTTCAAGTCCAGGGGCCGGGCAAAATCTGACTGTGAAAATTCCATAAATGAATGTACAGCATGAAGGAAAAACTGAAGGTTGACAGATCCAAAATATAAAGCACAGTCTCTTAAATATAACCATCCTACTGAGGCTGACAATTCTGTCCTGTCTCTCAAAGGACTTTCTTAATATCATGCAGATGAAATTTCAGATGGTTTGGCGGATCCTCCAACAACCAACTGTGGGCTCTATTTTTCCCCACAAGAAACGTGCTCAGTGCGTACTGCAGATACCTTTCTTTGTGCAGCCCTTTACATTGGTTGTTAACAGATGGGAATAACGCTGTGACAAAAGCAGTGCCTTCCTCCTGCCCTGCTATTTATGCCATACTGGGAAGGAGGGGGTATTGAAATACAATCCAGTTCTCTGCAACGAGGAGCAGGATTCTTTTCTATATCAATATGCTGGCATAACAAAGGAACACACACACTTATGGGAGGGTTGGCAGAAAGCAAGTCAAAATATGGTTGAAGGGTCTAGTTTTAGGCGTGCCAGCCTTGACCACATCCTTTATTTCAGTAATTGTTTTTTGCTTGGCTAGATCCTCAGACAGTTAAGGCTATGGCAGGATGCCTAGATTTCAGGCCCTGGGTTTGGTTGCATGTATGCTGAGTGCAGTTCTTTTCCTGGGATGTGCAGTTTGCCTTACTATTGTATTATTATTATTATTTTATTTTATTTATTATTATTTATTAGTTTATTTTATCTATACAGCACCACATTATGGATGACATGGGATGATACAGATATATTATCTGTAGCATTTTAAGCTGTTGCAAGAACCCAGTGGTAGTTTGGCAGTAGGAAGCCCTTTATGAGGATTTTAGGTTCCTCCATGACCATTTCCGCCTTATTAGTGGAGTGTTAAAGGTGTTTGCCAAAGGGGGAAAGAAATAGTGATTTACGTTGATCATTGTTGTATGTGCCTGGGGGGAAATAATTTAAATTCCTCTAAATAAACCTTTTGTTCAGTTTGCCCCTTTTTCTTTGTAATCTTCAGTCTCATGATCTAGGATTGATCAAATATGGAGTATATTAAAAAAAAGTATGAATTAGATGCTTATGAATTAGATGCTTATGATGAGATCTCCTAAAGAAGCAGGCCAGGAGAAAGGTCCATTTTCCACTTTAGAGCAGCTGCTAGGTTGGAGCGTAGTCTTCGTGTTGTTTATTTGTATTACAGTAGTGCTCAGAGACCCCAACAGAGATCAGCTGAATTGTGGTTGGCACTGTACAAACATACTAAGAGACTGTCTCTTGTGTAATTTAGAGAAGGTTAATCACGGGCTGGTAGTATTCCTCTCTTTATATTACTGAAACAAGGTGGTGCCCAATGAAAATAAAAAGGTGACAAAATTTAAAATAGAAAAGACTTACATACAATGCGTAACTAATCTGTCGGATGCATGGTCACAAGACATTGAGTCCAAGATCCTGGCTAAACTAATAAAAAGATTAGACACGTCTATGAATAGTAAGAATATATGTGGTTACACAACCCATGATAGAAAAGTATATGCTATATAAACCTTATGGGGAGGAAGAAATTTTCCCTAGTGGCATGTTGTTATGTAAGTGCACATTGTGGAGGTTGACACCTTCCTCTGAAACATCTGCTATTTTGCTGCTATTGGGACAAGATACTGGACTACACTGATCATTGGTTTCATCCACTTTGAAAATTCCTATGCTCCTGTGTTCAAGCCAAGCTTTTCCTGAGTAATTAATGCAGGATTGGGCACTATGTCCAGACTTCTCTTCATTAGGTATTTAACATTTTGGGTCTCTTTCATTAGGTATCCATCCTGTCTGCTTCACAAATTTGGATTCTCACTCACTGTATGAACCTCTAGGAGATACATTTAGTAGCCTGTAACTCAATTTTCTCATCATCTTATTGGGAAGTAATTTCATGTACTGCTATTGGTTGTTATGGAAACAGCATAATGAGCTCAGTTCTAGAGGGGTGGGAATATCACATGCTGCTTATAGTCAGGGTGAAAATGACAAACTGGCATTTCTATAAATGGTTCTCCAGAATAAACTGCTTCCATGGGGCTCTCTTGAAGTTTCCCCCACTAAATAATTTTTCTACATTCTACACTTTTCTACATTCTACACTTTTCCATTATAAAATACAGACTTATTATGAAATACATTTAAAAAGTGAATAAAAATCACAGTGGAGATTTAGGAAAACCAGTCTTGTGTAATACTGTATTTTAAACAGAGTTCCTGCATTTCTCATGTTGAATTACCATCCTTTTTAGAAAAATGGAAGCAAACAATCTGCTGTTTTAAGTGAAGAAATTTTTTCTCTCAGTTACACCAAATGAAACCCTAAGTATCATCATGAAAATGTCCAGCTAAGAAAAAACTGTGCTCTATTTTGCGTCTTTAGGATATGTAAGGAAGATTTGAAAGTTTTATTTTTAAATAAACATTTTTTCTGCTTGTTTTTCATTAGAAATATCATGTCTTGATTTCCTGATTTTCCCGGAGGATTCCTTGGAGGACTGGAAAACTAGTGACAGTATGACAGAAAAAGACAAGAGACTGAAACCTGAGTAACTGAGATGGCAGGGGATTTTTAGTCAGACTGTTTGAAACTCTGTTGTTTTTTTCTTTTTGTCAACATTTATTTAATTAAAACTTCTGACAAACACTTAGGAGGAAAGCTGTCACTTTCCCCTTCAACTGAGTGCTGACAAAGCTCCTTCTTCGAGTTTAAGAACCTCCAGGGGGTTGTCCTGCAAAAACAAGGAGGACAAAATTTGGTCTTCCTTATATTTAAGGGGAGGGAAGCATATAAGAAAAGCTATTTTAAATAACAGGCTCCTTTTATATATCATAAAAAAGAGAAAAAGGGCACAAATGCAATTTATTTTCCTTTGCAGGGCACCATTAACCAGCTATCATAACTGAGAGAATTTGGTTCAGGGTATCTAATTTTGTTTTTCTCTCTCCTATATACATATTTATATATATGTATTTACTTATTTTTAAGCAACTAACACATTTAGGAATGTCCAAAATAACTTCATGTAACTGACATTACCACGTTTTGGATCTTTATTCCACTCTGGTGGCTGGTCCACATAAAATTTGCCAGGTAAAAGATTTAATGGCTTCATCCAAAGTCCTTTGAAGTCAAATAAGTAGAGGGTTATGCTTTTTGTTTGGGAAATGCTGAGTTCAATGCCTGCTGATGATTAGCGATGGGAAATTGTCACACTAATAAAAGCTGACTTGAAAAAAATAAATCTTATTTTTAGAATTTAATTTTGGATCCGTTTTCATGTAAAAGCTGTTAGTTTTCTATGTACATTGGTAACTTCTCCAAAGCACTAAAGTTTTTAGTCATCGTTGTATCAAGGAGCACTGCAGCGGTCCATGTTGGGCACGCTCATAAATCATGTTTTCATGAAGCACATGTTGACTCCCTTATGCTGTCAGTGGATGCTAAATAGCCGTTTGAAGGCCTTGTGCATGGAATCTGGCTGATAGTCAGCATAGAGATCAGGGTTCTTGATCTGAATGTCAGCAACGCAACATAATCAACAATGTGACCAGGTAAAAATGTGTCCAGCCATCTTGGAAAGTTCTAAAAACAGGTTTAACCAAGAAGGTTAAAACAAATGTTGACATTTGTATTTTAGAGCAGGTGTATGTGAGGAAATAAAGAAGGCTAGGAGTAAGCCTGGTTTTGGTTTTGTGCCAGGGATGGTTTTAGCGTGGGTTCCTGGCTCCAGTTGCACTCAGAGAAATAATAAAGGATGCAAAAATAGGCAAACATACACTTCTGGCCCAGTAGGGGGAGAGAGATTGCAGAGAAGTGGAGTGGAGGCCTGGAGAGCACACTGCATCCTGCTCATCCCCTGCCGCGGTGGCTCTGGTCCGGTTGAGGCTGGGCTCTGCTCCAGGTGTTACGACCAGGGTCACAGAGCCTCTCAGGTTTGGCCTAGAGGAGAGAGCTGTTGCTGCAAGATCTGTGCAGGCAAGGCTCTCTCCTCAAGGTCCCTCTTCCCCACCTTTAGGGGTCTCCCCTCAACACCAAGTTGCAGTGTCAGGGTGAAGGGAGCTGCTATGCGTGGGTGTGGCCCTGGGAAGTTCAGCATAGTGCACACATTGAATTGGGAGGCTTGATCCACCTTGCTTTGTGCTCACTGTGATATATAATACATAACCCTTATTGTAACATTCTTTAACTATAAGCCCCTTACAGTCTTCTACAAATAAAGAATGCAATTCACCATTTGCCCCTAAATTGCTTCTGCAAAGGAATATTCAAGATCAGTGAAATTAGAGCCCTGCAATTAGGCCAAATCGAACAGTCTCTCCTCAGGCAAAGCACTCTTTAGGGAGTAAGGACTACAAGATTTGGCTCAGTTGGATTAAAACTCTTAGAAGAATTGTATACGGTACTACTGCTGTGTCATCAAATAGTTTTCTACCGTGTCTGAGAACCTGACAGTCACACACACATCACCAGAAAGCAGAATAACGTGTACATTTCAAGTACAGCAGCCTACTGTCCATGTCAAACTACCTTCCTACTCCCAGTTGTATCACAAGTCTTGCAGTTGCCACTAAGGGACGTAGACAGAGCATGAGTCTTGTATATAGGAGAAAAACCGTACGCTGTCCCCGCTATGATTGGGAAGTTATCATTCAACTGCTGCTTTGATGAGATGAGGATCACCCTTTGATATGCCCCTGGCTGCTACAAGAGCTGAGGGCAGAGCCAATGTTACAACAATGAGAAAAAACCTGCACAAGTAGTTACTAGTAGTATGCTCCGAGGTGTAGCATGGTTTTCCTCTTTCTCTAGAATTTTCAATGCTGACAAAGCCCATTTAGTTACTTTAAATAAAAATGCATTTCTCTCATTTCACTGACCACAATATATTGTCATAAGGGAAACATGAAAGTAATTTCTGAATAGAAAATATTAAATAGGCCAAATGTTCAAATGTAGGTGTCCAAAGTTAGTTACATAAATCCGTATTTAGGCACCTTTATAAAAGTAGCCTGCCTTTCAAAGGGGCTTTGTCTGCTACCAAAGTCAGGATCTGAATGTGTTTATCACTCTGAAAACAGGCCATTTATTTTGGTGTGTGAACGTACATTTAGGTGCCTCGCTTCAGCATCCAGGTTTTGACATTTTTAAAGATGACAAACTACATCCTCCCTCTTCTCCCTTCCCCTTCCCCCCCAAAAATCTTTCTCTTAAAGAGGAATTTTTTTTAATACGAGATGAGCCACTCAGTATTATTACTAAGCTCTTCCGTGTCCTAAACCATATCTGTATGACCACCTGAAAAGTCTGGACTTCTAGGCTCATGTTGAAGTTATACTTGCTGGTAATTGTTTACAGATGTGCTACCTTTGTAGGGACACTCTTACTAAAAGGGGTCCCATGTTTCAAACTTTTCTGATACTTTTGTGAACAGTCTGATTATTCTTTTATTAATATGAACTTTTTTTGTGGAAAATCCTGAACATGCTGCCAAAAAAGAAAAAAAGTGAATTTATATGCTGTGGAAAATCCAAACATAGGTGTTTCTATGCTGGTTATCTGGTATAAATCCAGAGACATTCTTTATTTTTCTTATGATCTTGGCTCCTCACTGAAATAGTTGTTCCAGTGTGATCATAAAACAAAGAGCGGCATTGTGTAAGACCAGCAATTTTTTTGTTAAAAATGCACAGAACTCTACACCAGCAAAACACAGAATGAACTCAAGAATTCCTGATGGTAGAAGAGTGCACATTATTGTGTGATTATCTGCTGTCTGAAGAATAGTCACGACAGGGGACAGCAGAATTTTTTATTTTCAAACATTACTAGTCTAATTGTTACCCAGAGAATATACAGTCTGAAAGTTTGAGGATCTTTTCTTTGGTTGGTTGGGTTTTTTTATTTTCATTTACAAGACTTTATTTGCTACATTCTCTTTCAAACATGCTAGATGATGCCTCCATTATTTGAAGGGCGAAGAATTAAGTGGAGAGGAGCCAAGCAAACTGGTATACAGAAAGGAAAATTGGCCAAAGTGGAGCAATTTGAGGACAGTGGTGTGGTGAGGGAAGCAAGGTCTCTGAAACGTCTGTTCACTATTCTTTTTGGATTTTTTTTTTCAAGGTCTAGAACTAATCATTTCCTCAGACTGCATTTTATACAGAGAAGGGAAAGTGTCATACTGTATATATGAGGTTATAGTCATGACTCTAATTAAGCGCCAGATTGTGGCCTGGCTTGTGGAGCTGCACAGAGGAATATTGTACTCCTTATGCCTTACCCCTATACCCAGGTACTTATGTAGAGGGGAGAGCAGCCTCTCTGGGGCTGATATATTTCTTGTTGCCTCTTGTGCATGTGGGTGGGAAAGGAGTTAAGAGTAAAGAGGCGCTTGGCTCTTTTCTCACACAGCCAGTGTAGCAGTGCTGGCATGCTTGGGGAATTTACTCACCCCAGTTAGACTTTCCACAGTGTACTTCCACCACCTTTACAGGGGAACCAGGAGGCAGAGTGTGACTCTGAATCAAAATCCACTTGCCAATGTGTTCCCAGGGCAGCACAGCCATACCCTACCCTACCTCACTTGGAGTAAAGCCACATATTAGCTCGAATGTGGTTCCCAATCTTTTGCTAGTTTTGTCACCAATAGGTCAGTTTAATCAAGTTCTGTCCTGAAAATTCTCATGCTTAGTCCCAGTTCAGACATGATTTTTTGTTTTATTTTTTGAAAACTGAAGGAAATTGTCTAAGATGTTTTTGAGTTACAAGATGGTGAAAATTTAATGTATTTCTGCTCTTCGTTTAAAGTGCAAAAACTTTTTTGCTCACTTGTGTAAAATAATTTGTTGAAATCCAGGCCAAAATATCTGTGCTGTTCTTGTCAGGGTACACACCCAAGAGAACACTTTCCTTTTGGAACATGAAGAGTACCAGCATCTCTCACATTATGTGCTGCAGGAGCACACTCTTCGATTGGTGTTTTTTCCTGGCCTGTTCTAATAAAAATCAGCCACCTAATCTTGTGTCTTGTGTAGATACTGCATCACTCTTTCAGGGGTAGAGGGCAAGATCAACAACAGCTAGAGTGCCTTGAGGGAAGATTTTAAAACCTTAAGAGGGAGCAATAATAAACAGAAGGGTAGGTCTTGTTTACAGTAGCTTAGTTTGTTATAGGTCATAGAAGGCTGTGGAAGTCTCAGAAAGTCACTGAGCCAAGCTAAATGGGAGGCCAGCTTATTATCAGCACATGTTTTTACCTACTATTCAAGCTCATTATAGAAACAAAGCTCCATAGGAAAAGTGATGGAGTTCATATGCAAACATGCGCCTTCCATGGCTTACAACCCCCACTTCTCCACTGACTACAAGGTGGATTTCAAAGGTCTGAGCATTACCCCAGGTCTAGACTGATAACAGGGTTGAGTTCAGCAATCCAATGAAATGCTGGCCTCGGTGAGAGGTGAGGACACGCAGCACCTGGGTGTGAGGCTGGTGCTTAGTGTTTAATAGGTGCTGGCCCTGTATTGCCAAGGTCAGAATGTTAGGTACGTTTTTCAAAAGCACCCAGGTTTCGTTTTCAAAAGTCACTTAAGACTCATTGAAAATCTATGGGCCTTCAGCTTTCAAGTGTTGAAGGGTGCACCTACACCTCAAATTAAGTGTAAAAATTCATGGAACATGAACCCTGGGCTGCAGGCCTCTGGCAGGCAGCACTTCCATGCCACCACTGGGCAGCCTTGGCAGATCCATCATCAACATACCCTGAAGTGACTAGTCTCTCGGGATGTCTGAAGAGCCGCTCATGGTGGAGATGACTGGCAGCTCCTCCTGTGACCTCTGATTGGCCCAGACCTACTTTTAAAGTCTTCAGGGAGAACCAGGAACTGTCTATGCATCAAAACAGAGCTCTAAAATGCTGCCGACACAGACCCTGCCTCGCTCCTGTTCCCTGCTCTCTGTCTTTATGCCTGATTCTGACTCCTGCTTTCGTCGCCGGTTCCTGGCTATTGACTCCAGCTTGACCCTTGACTCCAGTTCCTGGCTGTTGACTCTGGCTTGACCTGTTCCAGCTTGTGTGCCTGTGGCTCTAACCACTTGACATGACCACACTCGCTCTGGTTCTTGACATGAAGGTTTAATTCCAGCGTAGGCAGTCTTATCGGCATGAGCGTTAGTCTAGCTAGTGCAGGTAACAATAGTAGTGAAGATGGAGCAGAACAGGCTAACCACTCTAGTACAAGCCCACCAGTGATCCTTTTTCTGTACTGGCTGGCTAGCTTGCATTGATGCCCGTGCTGTTATCTCTTCATAGCTATTAGTACCAGCGCTAGTTAGGTGAAAGCTAGTGGGGACATGCGGACCTGAGCTACAAGTACAAATGAACTTGTGGTGTAGATGTGCCTTAAGTCCATTTTGAAAATGGGACTTAGGCTCCTAAGTCACTTAGTCAGATTTTATTTTAGGTACCTAAAGATACATGGTGGCATTCTCAGAAGCCTTCATGTGCCTAACTCCCATGGATTTCAATGGAGTTATATGTCTAGGCACTTGTGAAAAATCTCACTGGGCTTCTGTCTACCTCTTTGGCACTTAGGTGCTTTTGAAAAACGTACACGATACCTGATACCATCAGTGCAGCTCCAAGCTACAGACATGCTTTGCTATTTTACAGCAGATAGAAAAAGGGGGGGGGGAATCAAAGGAAGAGACCAACCTTAGAGTGGACTGAAGAAATTGTTCTGTTCATTGTGAAGTAGCCAGGGCAAGGCTAGCTTTAGAGAAGAAGATACAGCTTGTCCCAGTTCCCAGTGACGTTAACAGGAGAGCATTTCCTTGACATCAGTTAGTTTGGCCCAGGCCGCTGGTCAGCACAGACTGGGAACACTGAAACTCAAGGAAGTCCTGCATGATTCTTTCCTGTTGACCCAGAAATGGAACAATGGCATCCAAACTGAGGCCCTCCAGGCCCTGAGCTATGGTCATCCGGGTGACTGCCTTAAGAAAGAAAAGTGTATTGGATTCCGAGTTTAAAGTGTGCTCCAGAGCTGCACACTGTGTCTTTTAACTGAAGTGTCTGAATCAGCCCACTTGTTATGGGCAGGAGTTGGAGGCACCGTTCGCCACCTGCTTCCCTTGTACTCCCACAAGCAGCTCTGAAGTCAGCTGCCGCACTCTGAGGAGCAGCTGTTGCTGCTTCCATACTGCAGCTGTCCAGCACCTTCCCTGCTGGCCACGTGCTGTATCAAAGAGGAAGAAGGCAAGAATGGCCCTGCCGGTTTTCCTGTCAACCTGTGGGAGCCCCACGGAGAACAGCTCCACTGGCTTTTCCCAAGCCCAAGGAGGGGACAAGCAAAATGTGGCTCCTTCCTCCATGCAAGGCAGCTCAGAGGAGGGTGAAGAAAAGAAGTTGAGAACCAAAAGCCAGCTACCACTCCCTGATTCTTTGCTCCTGCCCCCGGTTAGAGCAGAGTGGGGCTGTTCTAGCTAGCACCATTTGGCTATGAGCCTCAAAGACCATTCTTCAGCGGTCTCTAGCCTCATGTCACCAGCACAGGGAACTGCGAGGAGGGAGGTGTAGGGACTGGCTATGTGGTTCTGGTGGGGCTCCCTCATGCCAGGGGACTTGCTGGGAGGGGACTTGCTGGTGGTATATGCTCACACCTGATCAGTGCAAAGGGAGCAGAACAGGGCACAGAATCCATCCCTACGTGTTGATTGTGACCCCTGGAGTTTTTTGGCGTAATTATGTTCAGCACTGAAAAGGCTGCGCTCCACTGCTTTGGAGGAAACGGCAGCAGCTAGAAGGGTAAGTTGGCCAGATATGGGGTGTGAGAGGAAATGAAGGAAGAAGTGTAGATCCTAAAGGGAAACTCCCAGTAATGCATTCACACGATCGTCTTGTCTTCTGTCAAAATGACAGTTAACTTTCTACTGCAGTTGTGCAAGTGTACAATTACAAGTTGTGAAGTAAATTAGACTAGGATAATTAAAGATCCTGTTTTACATGATAGCCTGTCAGAAAGCATTTCAGATCTTTTTGTGTGTACTGCACCTAGTACCATGGCAATATAAATGGATGCAATAAATAGATAGTATTTATCTGAAATTTTTCTGATGATTTAGTGAATTTGGTGATGATGAGACTATAGTAGTGCCGGTGTTACATAAGGTTACTTTATCAAGTCTAGAGCAAATTTAATGATAAACTATTATTCGGAAGGGTTTTTTAATTGAATAGTAAATAATAGCCACCTATCCAATATATATATATTCTGTGCTCATTTCACTAGGTAATACAATTATATTGAATATATTAGTTTGCTCACAAGCATGTACCCAGGTTTGGTGAAGGCAACATAAACTTATTTGCATAGAAATCAGTATATAGTTTTGCAAGAAACATGTAGCAGCTTCCGTAGGAAGATTTTCAATGAGAGTTGCCCACACGTGGAACGCTTGGTTTTTGAATGAGTATTACACATGAAGGTTTAGTTCAGTCACTGTGTATTCATATCTGAACAATAAAACAAAACAAAACAGCAGAGGCATCACACAAACGTGTACTCTGAGTCTGCAAATACTTTAAAAGCCGTGTTCATTAAAAGAATCACTAAACAGAAGTCCTTAGTGGCTGCAACTGACACAATAGGGATTTAGTGGGATGGCATAACTGGATTCAAAAGCTGAAATAAAACGTGATTTATGCTAATTAGTTTAAAATAAGCTTGCTTTGACCAAAGATGTGTTCATGCAGTTACAAGGGCTTGAGGGATAGATTGTTGCCCATCCCGAGCTACATACACATGGGTTCTGCAGTACAGGTTTTGGGAGCCAGTTCCCCCTGACCCCATTCCTCAATTATGCAAACTCTGCAAATTTTCCTTCTTGCAGGCCCTCTGCCATTGGGGGTTTTGCAGAAGGGGATAACGCTAAGGTTAATGTCAATATATTAATCTAAGCTTCTATAACTAAGCTTAATTTTTTGTATCCATATCCATATCCACTATACCAAATTAAATGTAATACTGTATATTTTCGCTGCCCTGAAATCAATTATGTTGACTATATCAGTCTATAAAACAAAATACCTTTAAAAGACAGCAGTGATAGTCATTATAGATAAAGCCCAAGAATATATATTATACTGTAGGTACTACAGGGAATCAGATATCCCTGTTTTATAGATGGAGAAACTGAGGTATAGAGAGTTTAGATGAATTGAGTGGCAGGCACTGCAGCCTAGTAGATGAGGTATGTGCCTGGGGAGTTTAATCCTGATTCCAGCACTTAATTGGCTCTGTCCCTTTGAGCACATATACTTAATTTAGCATTAGTTTCTCCATCTGTAAAATGGGAGTTCTGGTATTTACCTGCTTCATCGAATGCTGTGAGAATTAAGTAAATAATGTTCAAATGCTGCATAAGTGCACAGTATTAGATCCCTAGCGTCATTAGGATTTCATGCGTGAGTAACAGATCGATATGGATAGGGTTGCTAGGAGACATTTCCTGACTTTTTCCGGTTAAATTTACAATTACTGATCCATTCACTCATGTTCTTAGATAGCTCTCATAATGGTGACATCTGAATGTCCCACAAAATGTGTAAGCTCTCTGCAAAAATATGTTTTTCCCTCTTGTCGCTTTCCTCCTGGCAGTAGGGACTGGACTTCGTTTATTTTGTGTGGGGGATTTTAGTTTGCTTATTTATGTATTTTTGTGGTGCTGTTGTGGGAAGGCTGGGTTGAAGCAGTGGATTTTGCGTTTTACTCTGAGTGCATAGAGATTCATCGTTGTCCTCATCTCTTCTGGGAATGAGTTCCAGATCTCTAGGCCAGGGGCTGAGGAAGCTCTGTTGAGATTCATTTCTCTGTTTCATTCCTGAGATTGACAATCCCATTGAATGCAATGGTAGTGACAGCTGGGGTTCATGGTGGTCATAGTGACTCACTAGCTCTTTTATTACATACCTTTTTGTTGGGGTGCTATTACTTGTAAGAATGTTTTGGAATATGACTGGCTCATTGAGCTCCCAGGCCATGCTTCTCTTTGCCTGAAGGTCAGGAGGGTTCTAATATTGGTCTGGAGGAGGCAGAAGTTAGCCCTGAATAGGGCAATGTTTTTTGTGTTCCCTATATCCATATTTAGTCTAAAAGAATCATGTCTGCAGTATGATGAGCTGTGCATAGTGGTTTATCAATTACCTATGAGAAAATGAGTGGAAAGTATATAGAGAAGGGTTGGGTATATTGCATCAGAAGCACTGTGAACATAGATGTTGATGTGTCCCAGGACAATATATTCTGAAAATTTCATCACCATGTCATAGAGGATCTCACTCAGTCCCTCTAAAAATATCTGGGTTTTTCTGAAGATTAGCAGGATGCACATGTTGGACTTGACTTTGGTTTCACACACTATTTGGCTGTCCTCAAAGGATTTTGTCTTGAGGGGTTTTTTTCTTGCATTTGAGACTGGACTAGAATAAGATGGCTAACGTTGCATTATAATAGAACTTGACAGGTAACATGCATTCTAGCTGTGGGGCCAAATCCTGCTAATATGACCCACTCATTCTTGTGTTCCCATTAGACACAGCAAGGAGGATTTTGTCTTTGATTGTTTAAAAAGTGCATACTGTCATTATATGTCATTGTTCCACTTGTTTAAAAGGTATGAAAGCCTTGTTTATTAAGTTCCAAATGCTGCATTTTCTGGCAAGCTAGTACAAAGAGAGGGGTAGCATGTGCAGCTTCTGCAGAAGGAATCCTGCCAGCGCAGGGCAAGCTTCCACAGATGGGCACAAGGAAATGATCTGCCAATGTTCGGCCTACAGAATTTTAAAATTGGCATATTCTTGTGTGTAAAACTCTTCAGATTCCTAATATCTATCATTGTATCAGGTCTAACAGTCTTCCACTGAACAACAAAAACTCAAAATGTAGGCTGTCCTGCATGTGTGTGGGGTGAGTGGGATCAAGCTCCATTGTTCAACATACTGAGGTCTGTTACAAATTGCAAGCAGCTTGGGGGCAAAGCTAAACCAGTTAATCAAAAGACTCTTTGTAACAGACCTGAGACCCTTAAGACTAGAAGAAAGGAAATTTTCAGGTAAGCATAGACAAATGTTCTATTCTTCTGTCTCCAGGTTGGTGTGAGCAGCGAATACTCTCCAGGCCATGTGCTCAGGGTCAAGAACATAGGGGGAATAATTGAATGTAGGTGCCTTACATTGCTCTGCAGTGACCCATTCCTGTCAACCTATGTGTGGTTTTGCCAGGCTTCAGATAAAGTCCCATTTAGCCTTCGTTCTTGGTGCAAGAACGCTGCTTGGTGCAAGACCGTTTGAAAAAGGATATGGAGATCATCCAGAAGATCCCATCTCCAACACAAAACCCCCACAGAAACAATAGCGGCTCTGTTAGCAAGACTTACATGAGCACAGTAATATGTGCTCCCATCGATGGCCCTGCAGCGTCAGTTTAGCTAATAAATGCTATTCTGAGAGCAGTGCTGACGTTATCAGCGATGCTGGTGTCACAGCCGAGATGTTTTGGCATGGTAAGGGGTTATATAAATTGAAGTTGTTGCTGTTGGTGTTAAAACAGCTGTGTTTTAACACGGGGAGAATATCAAATGGAAAAGGGTACAATTGAGAGTGGGGGCAGAACCATCACTTTCAAATGTTGACACGGTGGAAGTTGGTTAAAAGAAAAAACTGCAAAAAATATTGTTGGACAGTACTCCACCAAAGATTTAATTCAGAGAATGATGTGCCTTACTGATTAGGTGGGTGTTTTTACACGTTGATTGCATAGTACCCATAGCTGATCTCTCTGCTACTCACTCTGCTTCAGAAGTTTATTGTGACAATACTGTGAGCACGTTGTGAGTGGGAAAAACGGTTGAGCTCTGAGGACCCAAGGAGAGAACATGCATGTGTGCAGTGTTCTTTTGGATCACATTTGCCATTGCTTATGTCTTTTGGCTCTTCTAGGAGCTACTTCAGACCCACCATGCGAGACGATAGCTGCCAACCCAGAAAGAATGAGATTCCACCAGCCCCATGGCTTACATCCAGATATTCCCTTGCAATCCAAAACAAAATTGACCGGAGTCTGTTACATAGAGAAGCAGCAATCAGAGGGTGGAGGCGGTAATTTTGTACTTCCTGGGAACTCTGGAATGTTCCCAGCACAGAAGGTCTCTTTAGTGTATTTAGTGTATGAGTAGGAATCCAGATCTGACAAGAATTCTGATCAGTACAACTTCCACTATTGTGCTCACTATTCACGGAGTGGCAGAAGTGTGTATGGTATGAAATAGAAGATAAACTGTATCAAACACAATTTCCTCTCTTTTAAAAAAAAAAAATGTCCGACCTGCAGTAGAGGTCCACTGCGGTAAATACCGTAAAGCACTGTCGCAATGATAAAGATGGTATCTAAGCTGAGGTGTTCTTTACATTGCTGCAAGATACTGTAATGTCACTCCTACCCTACTCCCCACCATTACCCCCAGTAATAGCATTAGCAGATACAATACAGAGCAGCAGGAATGTTTCCTGGAATAAATGGGTGTTCCAAAACGTATTGACTGAGAAGAAGGCAGCCAGTTGGTGCCCATTCTTGCGAGAGTAAGAAGTCTAAGCTGAAATGAGTGAAGGAACAAAGAGATCAGTCAGGAGTGGTCTTGGGCAGACCACTGAAGTGGGAGGGATGCAGGCACAGATGTAGAGAGAGACACAGAACTTTTGAACAGAGTAAAATGGTAGAACACAGCACTCCCATCGAAACATGGAATTTTGCTAATGCCTTGGATAGGCACATGGACTGTGGTGCAGTAGCAAGTGGGGGAAATCCAAAAAGTGGCTGAGAACACTGAAAACAAGAAGAAACTGGCCTAAGTCAACAAGCTGTAATAGTTCACTAATTCAAACCATAGAGAATATTTCTAACAGTCGGGTGAGTCAGTTTAGGCAGCCCCTTGGTAGCTATTAGCACTCTGCAGTTAAATGGCAGATAACCCAAAATCTCACTTGACCGTGGCAAAGTGAGAAGGATGAAGCAGCCAGCTGCGAACCGAGTGAGCTGCGAGCAGAGGAGAGGCAAACAGGCAGAGTTTGCCTGGGAGTTCGCCTGGGGGGAGAGCCCACAGCGGGTTTTTGCCTTTCAGACTTAGCTGAGCAGTAGTTGCAGCTTCTGAAGAGGCTCTTAGAGGGAAGATATGGAGAGTGAAAGATCTGCTGTTGTCACCTGCACTGGATGTGCTATGTTTGTCTTCCTCCCACAGGATAGAGCCGACTTCTTCTGTATGAAGTGCAGGCTGGTTTCCATATTGGAAGAGAAGGTCAAAGGACTGGAGACCCAAATATCAACCCTGCGATGCATTAGAGAAAATGAGGTCTTTCTCGATCAAAGGCACGATTTGTTACAACAAGCACAGTGTGAGGAAAATTCAGGGAAGGCAGTGGAGGGGAAACGGAAGAACGGGGAAGAAAATTGGCAGCATGTGACCTCCCGAAGAAAGAGAACCCATATGCCCACCGTGCAGATAGAGGTGCGGAATCGTTTTCAGGCTCTCTGCACAGGTAGTACGGCGGAGAACGATTTGCAGGACTCATCTGAGGGAACGGATCAGAAGGAGACCCTGTTGATTAGAGGGCAAGGGATGCCTTGTATTAGGGATGGGGGTTCCACAACCACCACTCCCAAAAGGAAGAGAAGGGTAGTGGTGGTCGGGGACTCCCTCCTAAGGGGGACGGAATAATCCATCTGCTGTCTGGACTAGGAAACTATTGAAGTGTGCTGCTTGCCTGGAGCTAGGATTCAGGATGTGACGGAGAGACTGCTGAGACTCATCACGCCCTCAGACAGCTACCCTTTCCTACTTCTCCACGTAGGCACCAATGACATTGCAAAGAACAACCTTGAGCAGATCACTGCAGACTGTGTGGCTTTGGGAAGAAGGATAAAGGAGTTTGAGGCGCAAATGGTGTTCTCGTCCATCCTCCCGGTTGAAGGAAAAGGCCAAGGTAGGGACCATCACATTGTGGAATTAAATGCCTGGTTACACAGGTGGTGTCGGAGAGAGGGCTTTGGATTCTTCGATCATGAGCTATTGTTCCAGGAAGAAGGATTACTAGGAAGAGACGGGATTCACCTAACGAAGAGAGGGAAGAGTATCTTTGCAGACAGGCTGGCTAACCTAATGAGGAGGGCTTTAAACTAGGTTCGATGGGGGATGGATAACTAAGCCCGAAGGTAAGTGGGGAAGTGGGATACCATGAGGAAGCAGGAGGAGGAGGGTGCAGCAGGGGAGGCCTCCTGATTCATAATGAGAAAGTAGGGCAATCGGCTAGTTATCTCAAGTGCCTGTACACAAACGCAAGAAGCCTGGGAAACAAGCAGGAGGAATTGGAAGTCCTGGCACAGTCTCGGAACTATGACATGATTGGAATAACTGAGACTTGGTGGTGTAACTCACACAACTGGAGCACTGTCATGGATGGGTATAAGCTGTTCAGGAAGGACAGGCAGGGGCGAAAGGATGGAGGAGTTGCACTGTATGTAAGAGAGCACTATGATTGCTCTGAGCTCCAGTGCGAAGCTGGAGATACGCCAGTTGAGAGTCTCTGGGTTAAGCTTAGAAGCAAGAACAATAAGGGTGATGTTGTGGTGGGTGTCTGTTATAGACCACCAGACCAGGAGGATGAGGTAGATGAGGCTTTCTTCAGTCAACTGGGGAAAGTTTACAGGACCTGATTCTTAGGGGGGACTTCAATCACCCTGACATCTGCTGGAAGAGCAATACAACAGAGCACAAACAATCCAGGAAGTTTTTGGACTGTGTCGTGGATAAATTCCTGGTGCAAGTGCTGGAGCAACCAACTAGGAGCCGTGCTGCTCTTGACCTGCTGCTCACAAACAGGGAAGATTTGGCAGGGGAAGTAGAAATGGGTGGCAACCTAGGCAGCAGTGACCATGAGATGGTCGAGTTCAGGATCCTGACAAAAGGAAGAAAGGAGAACAGCAGGATATGGACCATGGACTTCAGAAATGCAGACTTTGACTACCTCAGGGAGCTGATGGGCAGGATCCCCTGTGGAGGCTAATATGAGGGGGAAAGGAATCCAAGAAAGCTGGCTGTATTTTAAAGAAACTTTATTGAGGGCACAGGAACAAACCATCCCGATGTGCAGAAAGAATGGCAAGTGTGGTAGGCGACCAGCTTGGCTTAACAAAGAAGTCATTGGTGAGCTTAAACACAAAAAAGAAGCTTACAAGAAGTGGAAGCTTGGTCAGATGACTAGGGAGGATTATAAAAATACTGCTGGAACATGCAGGAATGAAATCAGGAAGTCCAAAGCGCAATTGGAGTTGCAGCTAGCAAGGGATGTGAAAGGGAACAAGAAGGGTTTCTACAGGTATGTTAGCAACAAGAGGAAGATTAAGGAAAGTGTGGGCCCTTACAGAATGGAGGAGGCAACCTAGTGACAGAGGATGTGGAGAAAGCTGAGGTACTCAATGCCTTTTTTGCCTCTGTCTTCACAGACAAGGGCAGCTCCCAGACTACTGCACTGGGCGGCACAGAATGGGGAGGAGGTGAACATCCCACAGTGCTGAAGGAACAGGTCCAGGACTATTAAGAAAGATAGGACATACACAAGTCCATGGGGCCAGATGCAATGCACCCAAGGGTGCTGAGGGAGTTAGCTGATGTGATTTCAGAGCCATTGGCTATTATCTTTGAAAGCTCGTGGCAACAGGGGGAGGTCGCAGATGACTGGAAAAAGGCAATTATAGTGCCCATCTTTCAAGAAAGGGAAGAAAGAGGATCCAGGGAACTCACCTCAGTCCCTGGAAAAATCATGGAGCAGGTCCTCAAGGAATCCATTTTAAGGCACTTAAAAGAGACGCAGGTGATCAGGAGCAGTCAACATGAATTCACCAAGGGAAAGTCGTGCCTGACCAACCTGATTGCTTTTTATGAAGAGGTGACTGGTTCTGTGGATGAGGGGAAAGCGGTGGACGTGATATACCTTGACTTTAGCAAAGCTTTTGATATGGTCTCCCACAGTATTCTTATCAGCAAGTTAAATGTATGGGCTGGATGAATGGACTACAAAATAGATAGAGAATTGACTAGAGCAAAGGGCTCAACGAGTAGTGATCAATGGCTCCATGTCTAGCTGGCAGCTGGTCACAAGTGGAGCGCCCCAGGGGTCGGTCCTGGGGCCGGTTTTGTTCAACATCTTCATTAATGATCTGAAAGAGGGGATAGATTGCACCCTCAGCAAGTTTGTAGATGCCACTAAGGTAGGGGGAGTGGTAGATACCCAGGAAGGGAGGGATAGTATACAGAAGGACCTAAACAAATTGGAGGATTGGGCCAAAAGAAATCTGATGAGGTTCAACAAGGACAAGTGCAGAGTCCTGCACTTAGGACGGAAGAATCCCATGCACAGCTACAGACTGGGGACCGACGAGCTAGGCAGCAGTTCTGCAGAAAAGGATCTGGGGGTTACAGTGGATAAGAAGCTGGACATGAGTCAGCAGTGTGCCCTGGTTGCCAAGAAGGCTAATGGCATATTGGGCTGCATTAGTAAGAGCATTGCCAGCAGATCGCGGGAAGTGATTATTCCCCTCTATTCGGCATTGGTGAGACCACATTTGGAGTATTGTGTCCAGTTTTGGGCCCCCCACTACAAAAAGGATGTGGACAAGTTGGAGAGAGTCCAGCGGAGGGCAACAAAAATGATTAGGGGGCTGGAGCACAAGACTTATGAGGAGAGGCTAAAAGAACTAGGCCTGTTTAGTCTGCAGAAGAGAAGAATGAGGGGGGATTTGATAGCAGCCTTTAACTACCTGAAAGGGGGTTCCAGGGAGGATGGATCTAAGCTGTTCTCAGTGGTGGCAGATGACAGAACAAGGAGCAACGGTCTCAAGTTGCAGTGGGGGAGGTCTAGGTTGGACATTAGAAAAAGTTTTTCACTAAGAGAGTGACGAAGCATTGGAATGTGTTACCTAGGGAGGTGGTGGCATCTCCATCTTTAGAGGTTTTTAAGCTGAGACTTGACAAAACCCTTGCTGGGATGATTTAGCTGAGGATAGTCCTGCTTTGAGCAAGGGGTTGGACTAGATGACCTCCTGAGGTCCCTTCCAATTCTAATATTCTATGATTCTATGAACAGTTTCTTAATATATTAGGCAGAGATAGGCGTTATGCCTCTCTTCCCCATTTATTTGGCACGGTGCAAGGAAAATCCAGCTTGCCTTTGGTTTGGAGATGTTTGAGCAACCCCCTGGCCTTATAAAGTATTTCTGGGCATTGGTACTTTTACAGAAGTTTTTTCAACTCCATGACAGGTATTGGATCCATCCTCAAGACAGAGTGCCATAAAGAAATAAATTTAGGTTACATGATTTTCTGCAGCGGTTCTTTGGCTATTGCATTAATTGCCCTCAACTTTTCAGGTCCAGAGTGTGTCAAAGTTTATCACAATGAGTTTGCAGCAGCAGGTATGCAGTGACAGCTTGTAGGATCTCTGAAAGGGCAGGATTAGGAGCATCAGCGCGAGCAGGTTGAGGTACTTCTGTTATTAAACCCTCGAGTTCCTCTGCATTATGCACTGATGTCAGGTGGAAGCTACTTTTGTGGTGCTAAGTATCATGTAAAGTCCCTGGGAGTCTTTGAGACTTTGCTGTTGCCTATTTGTTTCTAAAAGTTCCAAATCTATGCTCTGCCACATGCTTGATCAAAGCCCACCAGATGTCAGTCTGAGGTCATGTACTCTTTGATTGTGACAGATGTAATGCACTGAACCCCAAAGGATTCTCAGGCATGTTCCTGGTGTTTTGGTGAGCTCAAAGGCACACGATGAAGAACTGGAAAGCTCTAACACCTAGAAAGAAACTTCCAACTGTTAATGAGTTAAAAACACACAAAATGTAGTTCCTAGACAAGTCCAGCAGAAGGGTTCAAGGTCAGCCTTGTCCCTTGAGGAACTGGGGGTAACTAGCTGATGTGCCTTTTTAAGTCTATCCATATCTTGAAGCCAAAACTTCAACCCAACAGTTCCCAACCAGGCCTAAGGACAGTCCAGTAGAAGAGCATAAGGATAAACGGGTTTTGTCATGACTCATTCACGTTGTCCTACTGAATGCAGGCTGCAGCACTGTCATGCTGCTGTGACTACTGCTGGCATCCGGCCTGCAATAGGATGGGTCTTTGTCCAGCCCTCAGGACATCCAGTTCTAGCCCCACCTTTCAGGCTGCATGTTGCCTTCTCTCTTCCGCAGCTGTTTTAACTCTGGCTGTACTTCCCTTTCCTGAGCTGGAAAGTTTAAGGAGCTTCCTGCTGATTGGCTGGTGAACTGTGTGGTAGCAGTGCCCAACAGTGAGCCAGCTGGTTAATTACAGTATGTTAAAGTGCTTTGTGATCTTTCAGTTGGAAAGAGGCAATGTAAATGTAAAGTAATTTAATTATTTAAAAAGCTGTATGTATGTGTAGTTGTGTCCCAAGTTCATTAATAGCTATTGCCCATAATGTTGTGCCTCTGCTTGAAACTCCTTGGAAACAGTATGACCCTTTTCTTTTTTCTATCAGTTCTATTTTATAAGAGCATTAAGCCACTCCAGGCAATATCTCTTTTGGAATCTCTGAGACTTCTCTGGTATTTTGAAATCACTTGGCCTTCAGTCTCCCATCTGAAAATAGAAACGAGACAGTGGAGTAGAACCTCTTGATTTTGTGTCCAAGTGATCTGGAGAACTAAAATTGGTTTCTTTTCGCATTTTGAAGAGGAAATAGCTCTCTAATAACAATACCAGTGGTAATCCTCCTTGGACTTCTGTTGCTTAGCAGCCAGTTTTGTTGCCATGCGATTTCATGGTGTTTAGGCCTACAGTAAAATGTTTTTGTATTTTATTCAATTATGGGATGTACATGAATACACAAATGTTGTTGCCCTATATTCTTCTCAAATTTTATTTTAATTTATACCGTTATGTCTGTACATGTGCTTGTATTTCATGTTCTTAATTATTTGAGATGAAATACAATAATAATTTGACCTATAACGCCTTCCACCTGAGATCTCAAAGAGCTGTATAAACATCAGCAAATTAAGTCTCAGAACAACCAGGTGGCATAGGTAAATATGGCCATCCCAGTATTACAGCTGGGAAACTGAGGCTCAGAGGTGTTGTGATTTACTCGGATTTAAATGGTGAGTCCATAGCAAAGGAAGGGAAAGAATTGACTGTACTTGAGCCACTAGACTATGCTTCTGGAAGAATGTGGGGCTAAAGCTTCTGCAAGTATCATTAACTCAAAATGCCTTTATCAGTCTGCTCATTATGATCTACCCAAGTGTCTCCTGACTGCTCTTTTTGTCTTTTCTCCATTTCCAGCTTGGTGCCTTCCTTCATGTCAACCTTTATCTTTACAGCTGCCTCCTAGTTAATGGACATCAAACCTCCTCTCGCTTTTCCCTTAAAAAAAACCCAAAAAACCACTATTCCCCAAAACATACCAATCGTAAATGCAACAGCGTATTGTTAGGACCTACAGCAACAAAGACACAAGCCTCTCTATCTTTTGTGTTAAAGTAGTAACTTCATTAGATGGTACCAGTAGTAGGCTGTTGTACTCTCAGTGGACTATAGGGAGAGGTGAAACACACTTCATGTGCTTATTACATAAAGACCATGTGCCATTTGTGCTTGTTCACTGCACGAGACTTGTATTTGCCTTTTGCAAGGTATTTAAGGAAATAATTTGAATGAGCTAAAATAATGGAACCCATTTTTTTTCAAACCTTTGTGTGAACCGTGATCCAGTTTCACGAGATCATGGGCCAATTTATGGTTTTGTTTCAAATGCAACAGTGTGGAATTTTGTCAGGACACTAAGAGAAACTCAACTGTTTGACTTCAGTTTTTGCTTTCTTACTTTCACTTAACTGACCATGAAATACAGAGGGTTTTTCTGGGCTCTCAAGTATGCTCACACTCCATTGCTTCTAGGTTTCATTCACTGGACTTGTACTTTAAGGATGTCCGTTTATTTTTTTGCCTTCTTAACTTTTAGCTTTATATGTTCCCTTCATCCCTTAGTCTGAGGTACCTAAATACTAAAAAAATTAAAAGAAAACACACTCACTGTTCAATAGTGAGTGAAAGAAATGTCTCTAAAATTTCCTAAATTGGATGCATTGGAGAGTGCTTAAAAACTTAATTTTAAAACAGCAGATTTGGCAGGTTTCCTGTTTAAATAGGTAAGTAAGAAAGCTGCAATAAAAGATAAAATATTATGTTTCTATGTGTAAGTCAACTTTAGAGAAGAAACATTCTATCAGGATAAAAATTACTCTTTTGGTGGGCTCATAATGGATGTGTACATTCAAACTTGTGGTCTCATTATAAACCTACACACTATCACGGGCACCCAGTCAGCCACAGAACAGTAATTCTCCTTGGAACTCTATGTATTTAATAAGTTCCACCGTGTCTCTAACTACCAGTTAGAGCTCTATAGCAATTTGTATTTCCAAAAATGTCTGTTTCCCTCATGTGGTTCACATTTTCATACACACAAAAGAAGATCGCATGAAGACAAGGAAAATTTTGTCTATTTTTCTGAATGTATCAGAACCTTGATAACTTCAGTTTGCTAATTGGAATACCTTATAGTATAAGCACAGATGATGATGAATTCTCTCCTCTCTCAGCAGAGATTTATAGAAGTAGATTGCTGGCTTGAGGCCTCTTATTCTTGAATATTTTATAGTACCTTTGCTAGGGTTCTGTGAAATATCATCATAGTAATAAAAACTAAACTGCAGTTGTCAAAATATGATCAAAGCACTTCTTGTGGTTTGTTTTTATTGCTTGTATACTTATTAGCTTTCAAAATTCAGTAATCCTCTATGAGCCTTCTAGACTTGAATGAGAATTGGTCTTGCCAGTTCATACTAGCGAAGGCAAGGCCCATTTATAATAGCGCCTTTCACAGCAGCTTTTATCCAACAAGGCAAATTAGTTAGAATACAAGCAAGGCTATCTGGATTTCAGGATCTAGGAAGGTAACTAGGGATCCAATCCCATATTGCCATCAACAGGAATTTTGTGAGTGTATGACAGAGAATCAGGCTCCACCTGAATAAACAACAAATGGTGGATTATGCTTATTGGATTTTTTGTGCGTGTGTTCCCTTGTTTCTCACTTAACTACTGGCAGGACAAGAGCCCTTGACAGTCCTAATTATAATGGTGCCACAAATATCTATCCTTTGGTAATCATCCATTCACTAGAAAAGGGGGGCCCTTATTTTTCCTCTCAATCCTATAGGTAAACCTGTTGGAAAAGGGGCAAAATGTCTTGCACAAAACTTTGTAATTTTTTTAATTAAAAATGCGACCAATGTACTATGGTAACAAATTGTCACTTCCATTAATTGTATTAATTCTAGGAGGCACATAGGCATTTGTTCTTTTTCTGTACGTTTACTGTAAGTTTTTTCAAGTTTGTGAACAAGAGTTTACGTGATAAGATGGAGATTTTTTTTCAGATAAGAATGTTAAGAAAGATTATTGGGATTTAAAGTTGCAAATACTACAGAAGGCGTATAAAATGGGTTGTAGAAAGGTCTTAGGATCTCTCTTCCCTCCTTTTTTCCAGTGTCAGAATGGTTCATTATAATTAATTAGTATTACATGTAGTATGCTTATATGACTACCTGATTTCTAGTTTTGAATTCAGATTACACAGGGGAGCAACCCGTTAACACTCAGTCACCCATTTAGACCTAGTTTATACTAGAAAAGGTTTGCTAGTATAGCTCTACTGGCAAACCCTCATAGTGTATATGCAGTTTTTCATCTAAAAGAGTGCTTTTGCTGGTATAATTTATTCCAGTTCCCTGAACAAAACAAGTGCTATATCTACATTTATGCTAGGGCTTTTTTTGATATAAAAGTGTCATTTAAAAATATGAGACACCCCCCCCAACCAACATTTCCATACTAGCAGAAGGTTTTTAAGTATAGACTTCACCTTACTCCTATTGGCTTCAGTGGAACTTCTAGTGAGGGTTGCAATAGCATTCAAAAATATCCATTTCAGGTCAACAGATAGATTTAGTTTTTAACTTTTTATGGCAGGATCATGCATGAACCTTAGAAAGGGCATAATATAGCATGCTTACTGCCTTACTTGATCTTTCTGCAGCATGCACTGTGTTGGTGCAGATGAACAAACATTTGTTAGCAATGTTGTTTTATTGACCTGTGCTTGAGTAACCATACAGGAGTCAAGATGTAGAAAGTATTTTGTTTCTGAGATGCCTGAACCATTCCTCATTCATTACGGTCATATTATTTGAGTCCTATATTTGTTTGGTTATCATTTTGGAAGGATTTTTCTGATAGGGCATTTGGAGAGGAGGGAGAAAGAGTTGGTGAGCCTGAGGTATTATAAGAATTGGTGGCTGATATAGTCTATTCTGTTTTATGTAGCTGGTAAATGATTATTTTTAGAGGTACCAGGCTTGCAGGTCCCAGACTAATGGGCTCCAGTGCACATTTCTAACTAAATCTTAGCCTCACTTTATCTTTAAAACAGGTTTATTTCAGATTATTAAATTGAGTTTGGTGATTAAAAGAAACATTAAATGAATGATTTTCTCCACAATTTGATTTATATATAAATTTGGGTTTTATTGACAGTCTACTTTTATCATCATCAGTAAAATCATCAGTGTACAGTAAATAATGTTGTCAGTTTACAAAAAATGAAAGCCACTCAATTTGTAATA
The DNA here is from genome assembly GCA_007922155.1 of Mesoclemmys tuberculata. Lineage (NCBI taxonomy): Eukaryota > Metazoa > Chordata > Testudines > Chelidae > Mesoclemmys > Mesoclemmys tuberculata. The sequence continues at coordinate 28,603,008 of ML675614.1, read as the reverse complement.
GTTAGAAAGCCCTAAGGTGCAGGGGTATGTAATAAAGGTGAACTATACTGATTCAATGCATTTTTCATCAACATTGTTAATGGCAAACCCTTTACTCTACAGTACAAACCCTGCACATTGCTTGCCTTCTTTAGAGCAAAATGGTCTTTGAGCAAGGCATTGATTCTTCTGCCACCAAGTGGTTATCATGTTTACAAGCAGCTGTTGATTTTTGATAAGGTTACCCAGTGCTTTGTAAAATTCTTGTATCTGAATTGTGGTACCACCAGAATTGTTGTTTTTGCTTATTAGATTGTACCAAACTAAAACAATTCTATTTTTAAAGATCAAACTGCGGAATATAGAGTAGGAAAAATGTTTTGCATTTTGAGTCAAGTGTGTTGTCTTTGCCTTCTGGGGTTTAGTGAATATGCATGTTCCTGGTTTATTTCCATCCAAGTAAGTAGTAAAGCTCCCACGGAGTATACTGGGAGCAGGATTGGTCCCTTAGTTTTCAAACCTAAAGTCATTTTCCTCATTTAAAATCACGGTTAAATTCACAACTCTGTGATTAAAAGAAAAAACTAAGTTCATTAAACAGCGGGGCTTTTTCATCACAAGCTATTGGTACGCTAGCACTCATTTGTAAAAGCTCTTTCCCCGTCCCATCTATTTCTATTTCTGTAATGCCTCTTCAAATTTGCAAATGCCTCATTCTCCTTCCTGCCCCGGAGTCCCTGTGTACACAAAGCTCAGTAATTTCAGTAACATTTGCATATGACAAGCAAATATATGGCATTTATGTAGCAGTGTGTTTGACATCAGACCTGGGCAGCTCTCTCTTCCATTCTTTCCATGTGCTTTTCCCCCACAACTGCCTTAGAATTCATGTCAAAGTAGCCAACTGCCAGAAACATTGTGAATATTGCCTAGGTTGTGCTGATACTGAAATATTGAGTCTTACAGAAACACTCATTTCGATGGCAAAGTACATTCAGCTTTGTACTAGGAATCTATCTCAGTAAAATAATTCTTGCTCTGAATTAACTTGTTTTTCTTCCTTTTGTAATTTGAGTTCATAAAATTAAAATATTTTAAGTGCAAGGGATAGAAGTGTTCAATGTGTGTGAACGCCTGCAAGCAGACTTCAGTTTAGTTCTTTTTCTTTTCTGGAACTATATGAAGCTAGCTCTACATTTCAATAATCATACTATCCTGTAAATTTAGCTAGAACATATACTGTAATAAAAATACATGGCACCGTTATAGAACCTTTTGTCTGGTGATAATCAAGGCACTTTACAAACATTATTAATTAAAGAAGCTTTGTGCCACCTCTGTGATATAGAGAAGTATTCTGTAGATGAATAAAGTGACTGACTCACTCAAGCTTGCACTGCCAATCGTACAATGGGAATAGAATCTGAGTCCTGATTTCACTTTTCTGGGCTCGAAATACGAGATTTCGTGCCCATGTATTAACCAACAAACTTCTGTTTGTGGCATTTTTCAGTCATCTTATGAGAACTGTTTCCTTTCTCCAATGGTTTTTTCCTAGATAAATTTGTTTAAGTACATTTCCATTGTAATTATAAATATTAACTGTATAGAAATATTTTACAAAAATATATTGCTTGTAAGCCATGTTCTGAAACACAGTGAAATAAATTTCTCTGAATAAATAATATTTCTTCAGCCTGCTAGCACTTTTAGTGTGTTCTGGGAGCAAATTCCACAATGCTGAGTATTACTTGGGCAGATAAGAAAAGGCGCAACAGCCAACGAGACTCAGCAAAGTTTTGTAATTGCCAAAAAAACTTGATTTGAAGGGTCAGGAGAGTACTCATGTTACATTTTAAAATTAGGTCATTGAGCTGTTCAGAGGGCAGTTGAGAAAAGATCTTTAAAAAAAGCAAAGGAAGCTGGTACAGGTCACCTGAAACAGAAAGAAAGTGCTCATGTCTGATTCTTTGGTGGTATCTTATTCAGTGGGGTACCATATTTCTTCATTTGAGAGTTATGACTGTATAAGAAAAAACTCTATCCAAGTGAGTCCCTAGAGGAAACACTTAGAGACAATACTAAGTCTGATATATAGTAATAGCATAGAATCATATTTATAGAGAACATTTTAACTTAAAACATGATTTTTAATTGTTCTGTAACTTAAGTTTTAAAAAAAATCATTTAATTTTTCATACGTTGCAATTCACTCTATGATTTTTGGCAGGTAGCTTTCCTGTGTCAGTTACAACATGCTTTGTATTGTATACAACTTTAAAACCATATTTTTTTTCTGATGAGGTAAGAAAACAGAAAGATGAAATCTCAGTTCTGTGCCTCCAAACTATTCAGAATAAATAGCAGTTGTATTTAGACAAGAGTGCTATGAAATTTGATAGGAGTGATTTTCTTGGTCAGTGGCCTGTAAACCCTATGCTACATAATAGATTGGAATCGACAAAATGAGTATTCCAGAAACACTGGCAGTTTGAACTACAGTACAAAATATCATTTGGGTTAAATGAATAACGTCTTAAAATAAAATTCCTGCCTGAATAGAAAATAGTTTGTCATACGAAATAGTGTCATGTACTATGTCAGGAACTGGACAAAGAGTTACCATCCAAGTAATTGTTTGGTGGAAATAGTCTTCATGTTTCTCTAACACTGTGTTCTGTATGTCTTTCCCCTCTACTGAAAGGATATGCCCAACATGGAAGAGTTTGTCGGTAAGGATCACTGTATGGAAATACTCCAGGATCTCTAGCAGCCTGTGTTTTCGTCCGGTGCTTGAGTCACTTTACATAAACCTCTCCATATTTAAAACTTTGGGTTCCAGATTGGACTGCTATAGAGCGTGTTACACAGGGCTATCCTTTAAGACTACTCAGAAGTTTCAGTGTATGTAGAATGTGGTTACCCACTTGTTAATGGTGGAGCATATTACACCTGTATTTAATAGATTGTGTAGGCTACTACAGTGATTCTGAAACCGTGGTCTATAGAAAGCTGGTTGGTCATGTTATACTGGCTCTCCTCCCTGCTTTCAGCTGCTACATCACATTAAAGATGGTTAATGTTACTTTTTCGCATAGACAATTGCTTTAGTTGACACAGAGATATTCTAGAATGGGAAATGAGAGCAGAAATGATATTGAGAAAATCCTTGTATTAGGATATGGATCATGCTATAAGAAAGTTTGATAACCCTCAGCAACATGGGTGCGATTCAGGCCATTTTCTGTATAATCCTACAAGGGCTGGATTCTGGCTTTATTAGATGACCTCTGTATTGCCATCTTAATAATTGAAAGATCATCTGGAGAGTTTCTGCAAACAGCCTCTAGATTTGAACTCTGAGGTACTGGAAGCAGAGTACTTTTAATGGAGAGCTCTTATCTCTGGAATTCCTTTTCCCTGTATGTTCCCAAAAGCCTGCATTTGTTGACATTCAGGTCATGGTGCAAAGCATGTGTATGTGATCAGGCTTCCCTTTGAAGAAAAGGGGTGACTGAGTAGAATGAAAAAATGCCGTGACCGGGCAAGTCTGCTTTTGTTGACCTTTTCTCCCACCCCAATGAAATTATGTTTTGTGTAAAGGTCTGCGTGCCCATAAGCTTAAATGGTTGCATTTTTATAAATCAGTCAGTCAACATGTCCACTATGACTCTTAAATAGAACTTGATTCTACAACAGCTTCATGGTATTGAATATACTTCTTTCTGTTTGGGTAATTGTTTTTAGGGGTCTGAGTCTCCTTTTCCTTTACACATTTTGAGGACAAGTATTTACACCTGTGCAAATTGCCTACAATATACTACCATTCTGATCTGATAACGTTTTGCACTTGCTTTGCAGAGGTATATGGCCCAGATCCTCAAAAGTATTTAGTGCCCAACTCCATGGATTTGGGTCTAAGTGACTACACAGGTATAAGACAGGGGAGATTAAGGTCCTAAACATAAATTTATTGTGACGGTATAATCTTTTTCTAATGGCTAGGCTAGCTGTGTTCAGGCGTGCTAGAGATCAGGTAATAGTTGTGAAAATTTTTCATAGCTGTTATCAGGTCTCTAGCATGCATGTTGTAACTGTTGCCCAAAACATGAAGGCACCTGGAGCAACTCCAGTTTTCACTCAAGTCATTGAAATCCTGACACTTCTCAGAATTTGACCAGTGTGTTTATTAATAATTAGTAATAACCAACTATTTCATTTATCAGACAAAAAGGGCATGGTATTACCAGAATGCTAATGAGCTTTAGTCAGTTTATGACAACAAATGAGTTTCCAGTTTCAAAACATGTCAGAACCTGAATTCCAGTTCCTGATTCGAAAGTTGTATCTTTGTCCAATATCTCGTTAACTCAAACTTTAACTTTGCTTCAAAGGTCAGAAACTTCGGGGTCATTTTTTACACAGAATTCTACCAGAATTAATCATTCCTCAATCTTGTTCATGTATCTGCTGAAATCTATATTAATTCAGTAACTGCAGCCCATCTCTATTGTCAGTTACTTTCCTGAGGTCCTTATATCCCTGCTTACTGAACACCGAGGTATTGTGGTCAAGCTTCTTGCTCATTCTGGGTAGCAAAGATCATACAACTGCTATTATTTTTCCTGGTCTCTTCTACTTTTGTGCTTCTCAAAATTTAGTTTATTTTTTACCACTCAAATAGGCTACTACTCCATTCCCTTCCTCCATCCTTCAGTACTAATCTCCCTTCTATCCCTTTCCATCCTTACCGATATGCCATTTGTGCAGCCCTAATGCTTGGAGCTCTCTCCAGGTCAGAATGACACTGTCTTTAAGTTTCACCTTTAAATCTTCCTTTTCTCCTGTTTGACAGCCTGTCTCTGACAAGCATTTTGTGATGCTGTATGTGAAGGATGATGAAGAAAATTTATATGGGGCCAAATTCTTTCATGGCATAATTCCACTGATTTTGTTGACTTTCTTGGAACTCAATGGAGTTACACCTCCAATGGAGTTAATGAAAACAAACACTTGGGCCATAGTGCTTAAATAGGGGATCTCTACTACTGATAATTGTTGAGACAAATGAAGAAATATTTTTAACACCACCTTTGGGAAAAGAATATTTTAATCTTCATGAAGGCATGATATAATGAGAACAGTTATTGTGAAGTGAAAATGCTTCATTAAAATAGTTAGGGTTGTAAATAAATGCATTTGGACATCCATAGAAGACTTTTTTTAATTGAAGATGAGTCAAGGTTCAGCACAGTTACTTGGAATTCAAGAATTACTTTGCATTGTACTTACTAATCCTAAATATTTCAGAAATCAGTCACCAGCCTGAAGGCCCAACCCTTTTACCCTCATTTATTTATCTCTTATTGGAGGGAGAGCCCTATTAGTTATCTCTTAAAAGAAACTTACGTTTTCCCATTGCATACACAGTATGAGCAGCAACATTGTTTTTATCGTACAGTGGTAAAGCCCGTCCCTATCTTTCTCCTCTCTGTTGAGCACTGGAGGTTCTCCGAATTGTTATATGTTCATGGTGAATGTGAGAAAATGTGTTCCTGTTAGTTATAACTAAAGCAGAGGGGTCTGTGACAAATATGGGATGGCAAATGAGATATCTGCAGACAACAGCAGGATTGCAGATGAGAGCAGTGTCTTCTACGCACCTTTATGTGGGGGGTACCATAAAATATGTCAAGGTCTCTGGCCACTACCCCAAGGTGAGGGGTGAATTCTCTAATGATGTGTGGAGCCACAGTTCACAGGGCAATATACATAGTTTCTGGGGGTTTTTTATATCTCAGGGAGAGGTGGCATCTGACACCTGTAGCTGAAAGTCTATGAGGTATTGTGATTGAGAGGTTAAGTAAGGTTGAAGTTTGAATCAGAAGTCTCTGTAATGGCTCGATGTTTGATGCTCTAATTTCCAGTATTTGTTTTTATTTTTTACATTGTCTGAATCCCTTCACTTACAAAAGCTTGGGGCTTTAATAACGCCAATATTCTTTTTTTTTAATTAGTAGTTTAGGATATTTTTTTATTTTGGTTTTGGAGATATTATTTTGTCTTCAGACTCTAAACATCAGCAGATGCTGTTCTATATCACAAGCCAAAAGTCATGACCATATTTCAGGTAATAAGCACAGAGATAATCACAAAGATGTACTGCACTTTAAAATAGTGTTAGGTTCTCTTCTATAGAGCTTATTTCCACTTTCTCATGCAGAGTTTGTGAATCCCTTATACTTTCTTCTGCAATGCTTTAAGATCCATGGGAGGGAGAATGTGCAGATTATAAATTCACAAGGAATAAGATGCAGAATTTTATATATGCTTAAACCAGAGTTATACATATTTCATTTATTTATAATTTTTTAAAAACCTATATAGAGCTAAAACTCCCTAGTCTATTTTCTCCTTTCTGATTTCAGAAGCATAAAATATTATGCACTGATTATCTCTGTGCTCATGTCTACTTTTAGGAGTCTTGTGGAGCTCTCCGGCTTTACAGGACAAGAGTTCCCCTGCAGAAGCTGAGTTTCAAATGAGAATTTTCCTTCCATTGAGCTCCTGGGCTTAGAATGAAGGTTCTGAATGAAAGTCCTGAGCTTAGAATGAAAGCTTCTGTTGAGCTACTAAATTGTGGAGAGCCAGTATCAGTTACATGTGCAGAAACACTGAGGATATCGCAGAGGTTTAATTTTTCCTATAGCAAATAACGTTTACCCTGTTCAGGTGCCATACTTACAAATACTCCTGTGCACTAATCGTCATGGAAGATAGTGAATGAAACATAAGCTATTATTGAAAGATAAGATTACACAAATAAAATAAAAACCCTAAACTCCTTGTCTCACAAGGTTTTGCACTCAGAGAAAATCTCTTATAGCAATAGATCAGAAATGCAGAATTTCAAATGGAAAAAACCATTTTTGGGGGAAAGTAAGAGGGCATCAGAATTGGACAGATATATTGGAAAATGTCTTGTACATGAACTATAGAATTGTTTCCTCAGCTCTATAATAAGGTATAATGTAATTAGGAGCCACAGCTGGTCAGTGTTACAGAAGACATAGCTTATAACAAATATGTTGCTTGGTTCACTGTCCCAGGCATATTTCAGATTCAGAATTTAGAGTAGTTTATAACATGTTTGTTAGAAGATTTCCTATGATATTCAGTCTAGCATCATGTGATTTATGAAGTGGGAGATTGCAATTTAAATAGGAAGCAATTAGTTCCAAAAAGGCTGTTTTATGGTGACTCCATCTTTTCATTGATTTTTTGTTCTGCTAAACTTAAATGGAACACCAAATCTCAACAATAAATGTGAGAAAAGGACTGAGACACCCTCTCACTCCCTCTTTGTCTGGAATGTATTTGTTTAAAAGGGAAACATCCCCCCAAAAAACCATTACAAACAAACAAACAAAAAACTGTCTTCAGGCCTCACTGTTACCTGCAGTCTTTATGATTTCCAGGCATTTTTGAGAGGTATCTGGAATATGTCTTTAAACACTCAAGTCCTGAATTATTTAAGTATTCATAATGCCAGAATTTTAGATAGTTGAAGAGAGTTTGCTGTAGCACTTTTTAATATTTAACTAAGGTAGAATCCAACGGCTAAATTCTGCTCTTAGTTATGATTGTGTAAAACGGAAGTAGCTCCGTTGAGACTGTAGCAGCAGAGGAATTACAGAGAGAGCTAAGTCAATTAGAACTCTTTCCTTGTTCAGCACACTACCTTGCATGTCCCCAGTACTTTCCCCACGAGGGTAGCCTGCCAGGTATGGCCCTTAAATAAAACCCCTCAGTTCTCCAGAAAGCATGGATTCTAGTGGTAGCACCAGGAATTGAGGGAGAAAGCCTTATCAGTAGAACTGGGCAGAAAGAACAGTTTCCCATTCTGGAAAAACTTCTGAGATTCTGAAAACATTTTCTATCCCAAATGGGGATGATAGGAAATCTCAAAATCTTTTGTGAACCGACAGTCAGAAATTTTTTTGATTCGGATCAATCAAAACATTTTGTTTCAATTTTGACCTTTTATTTAACAAAACAAAACAAAACAAAAAAACCCTTACCATTTACTTATTTTTTTAAAGTAGTTTTCAACCAAAAAAACTTAATATTTCATTTTGAAAATGTCAAAACGTCCCATTTCAACAATTTTGATTTTTTCCTAAACATTTTTTTTTAAATGGGAATTTTTTGGAAACCAATCCTTTTTTTGTGAACAGTTTTGGTTTTGGTGATTTGACATTTTTTGTCAAAACATGTTCAGTCAAAAAATTCTAAACCAGCTGTACTTTTCAGCCTCAGCTGCAATTTGACGGAATCAGAATTAACACAGGGTTGTAGCTAGTCGATCCCAGGATATTAGAGAGCCAAGGTGGATATGGTTATATCTTTTATTGGACCAATTTCCATTAGTGAGAGGGACAAGCTTTCAAGCTACATAGTTCTCTTCCTCATGTCTGGGAAAAGTTCTCAGAGTGTCACAGCCAAATACAAGATCAAACAGATAGTTTAGCATAAGTAATTAGCAAATACTGTAAGGGCTACTTCACCTTGAATGGTCCCTTTCACAGACCTGATGAAGAGCTCTATGGAGCTTGAAAGCTGGTCTCTCTCACCAATAGAAGTGGGTCCAATAAAAGATATTACCTCACCCATCTTGTCTCTATAATGATCAGAGTAAATCTTCCAGAGCATTTCTCATTTTGAATGCTGGCAAAACCCTCCCATTGTCAACAACAAACTAACATCAGCAGAATCAGCAGGCTGTGGGAATAAAGGCAAGATGGGGATCTGAGTGGTGCAGGAGAGGAGATGAAAGTGTGAAGTAGGTTAGGATGTCTGTAATTACACTGCATCAAAAATAGGAAATGAGAGGGAAGGGCTCAAAACAGAGAGAAAGAAGGCAAAGAGGGATGATCTGTAAAGGTTAAAACAAGTTGATTTGTAAAGGGATAAAAGTCTCTCATCACCCTCTGAAAGAGAGAGAGAAACCCAAAAACGATTAAAACATTTGCACAAAGGTTTGATATTCAGAGTTTGTCCTAGTTTTTGAGTATCTCTGCTCACTTTGTGTCTGGGTTCTGGGGAGCTTGTTGGTCTGTCATTTAACACGCCATTTCACCTGCCATGTTGTCATTACAGCATTGTGATTAGACCCAAAGATACAATGTTGTATAGCAGCGTTTCCCAAACGTTTTCCGTACGTGACCCCATTATCAGATGTGGTGTTTCCCACTACCCCAGACAGCATGGAAGTTGCCATTTAAAAATGGTGTCTTCCATGCAGTGTGACCTCACACGCACTGTACATGCAGGATCATGCCGCAAGGAGGCTGCCATTTTGCTTTACAAAATGGCGTCCTCTAGACTGCATGACCTCACACCCATACAGTGTGTGAGATCATGCTGCAAAGAGGGTGCCTTTTGGAGAGGAAAATAGTGTTCTCCGTGCGACGTGACCTTGTGCATACAGTGTGTGTGAGGTCACGCTGTATGGAGGAGGCCACTTTGGGTTTAAATGTGGAGGAGGCCTGGAATTACTTTAAGTCGCAGCTGCAGAAACTGTCGGAAGCCTGCATCCCAAGAAAGAGGAAAAAAACTATGGGTGGGAGTAATAGGCCAAGCTGGATGAGCAAGCAACTCAGAGAGGGGATTAGGAAAAAGCAGAAAGCTTACAGGGAGTGGAAAAAAGGCGGGATTAGTAAGGGAAGCTACCTTAGTGAGGTCAGAACGTGTAGGGATAAAGTGAGGAAGGCTAAAAGCCGCGTAGAACTGGACCTTGCAAAGGGAATCAAAATCAATAGTAAAAGGTTCTACAGCCACATAAATAAGAAGAAAACAAAGAAAGAAGAAGTGGGGCCGCTATACGCTGAGGATGGAACGGAGGTTAAGGATAACCTAGGCATGGCCCAATATCTAAATAAGTACTTTGCCTCGGTCTTTAATAAGACTAGTGAGGAGTTTAGGGATGATGGAGGGATGACAAACGGGAATCTGGATGTGGTGGTGGATATTACCGTATCTGAGGTAGAGGCCAAACTTGAACAGCTTAATGGGACAATATCGGAGGGACCGGACAATCTCCACCCAAGGATATTAAAGGAACTGGCGCGTGAAATTGCGAGCCCGTTAGCGAGAATTTTTAAGCAATCGGTAAACTCGGGGGTTGTGCCGTACAACTGGAGAATTGCTAACGTAGTTCCTATTTTTAAGAAAGGGAATAAAAGTGATCCGGGTAATTATAGGCCTGTTAGCTTGACGTCTGTCGTGTGTAAGGTCTTGGAAAAAATTTTAAGGGAGAAAGTAGTTAAGGACATTGAGGTCAATGGTAATTGGGACAAATTGCAACATGGATTTACTAAAGGTAGATCGTGCCAAACCAACCTGATCTCCTTCTTTGAGAAGGTGACGGATTACTTAGACAGAGGCAATGCGGTAGATCTAATTTACCTCGATTTCAGTAAGGCGTTTGACACGGTTCCGCATGGGGAACTGTTAGTTAAATTGGAAAAGATGGGGATGAATGTGAAAGTTGTAAGGTGGATAAGGAACTGGTTAAAGGGGAGATTACAGCGGGTCGTGCTGAAAGGTGAACTGTCAGGCTGGAAGGAGGTTACTAGCGGAGTCCCTCAAGGATCAGTTTTTGGACCGACCTTATTTAACCTTTTTATAACTGACCTTGGCACAAAGAGCGGGAATGTGTTAATAAAATTTGCGGATGACACGAAGCTGGGGGGTATTGCTAACACGGAGAAGGACCGGGATACTATTCAGGAAGATCTGGACCACCTTGTACACTGGAGCAATAGTAATCGGATGAAATATAATAGTGAAAAGTGCAAGGTCATGCACTTAGGGATTAATAATAAGAATTTTAGATATACGTTGGGGACGCATCAGTTGGAAACGTCGGAGGAGGAGAAGGACCTTGGGGTATTGGTTGATAGCAGGATGACTATGAGCCGCCAATGTAATATGGCTGTTAAAAAAGCAAATGCGGTTTTAGGATGCATTAGGCGAGGTATTTCCAGCAAGGAAAAGGAGGTGTTAGTGCCGTTATATACGGCGCTGGTGAGACCCCACCTGGAATATTGTGTGCAGTTCTGGTGTCCCATGTTTAAGAAGGATGAATTCAAACTGGAACAGGTTCAGAGACGGGCTACTAGGATGATTCGAGGAATGGAAAATCTGCCTTATGAAAGGAGACTCAAAGAGCTTGGCTTGTTTAGCCTGGCCAAAAGAAGGCTCCGGGGGGATATGCTTGCTCTATATAAATATATCAGGGGGATTAACGTTAGGGAGGGAGAGGAATTATTTAAGTTTAGTACTAATATAGGCACGAGGACGAATGGGTACAAACTGGATATTAGGAAATTTAGACTTGAAATTAGACGAAGGTTTCTAACCATTAGGGGAGTGAAGTTCTGGAACAGCCTTCCGAGGGAAGTAGTGGGGGTAAATGACTTATCTGGCTTTAAGACTAAGCTTGATAAGTATATGGAGGGGATGTTATGATGGGATAGTTTAATTTGAGCAATTGATTTGGATTATCGGCAGATAAGTCTGCTCAATGGTCTGTGGGAATGTTGGATGGGATGGGAACTGAGTTACTGCAGAGAATTCCTTTTTGGGTGCTGGCTGGTGAGTCTTGCCCACATGCTCGGGGTTTAGCTGATGGCCATATTTGGGGTCGGGAAGGAATTTTCCTCCGGGGCGGATTGGCAGAGGCCCCGGAGGTTTTTCGCCTTCCTCCGCAGCGTGGGGCATGGGTCGCTTGCTGATCGATTCCCTGCAGCTTGAGGTCTTCAAATCTCACTTTTGAGGATTTCAATAACTCAGTCATGGGTTCGGGGTTGTTATATATGTGTATGGGTAGGGTTTTGTGTCCTGCCTTGTGCAGGAGGTCAGACTAGATGATCATATTGGTCCCTTCTGACCTATGAGTCTATGAGGACTGTGGTGACCCCATCTGCTGATGAAGTGACCCCACTTAGGGCCATGACCCACAGTTTGTTGTTCTGTAACCAGGAGCCACAAGAGGCTCAAAAGCTATGGATTGAGCCTGACCGTGCTAGGTAAATATGGGTTACACTAGTGTGATCATTATAAATTTAGGGTTGATTTTACCCCAAATCTTGCTAGCACTTTTAAAAAATGTATTTAATCCTGTCGGTCAGTAGGCTCAAGAGGAAAGGCTTTGGATTTAGTCCTGTGAAGATGCTTGATCAAGGCTTAAAGTGTCATTGATTTTGACATAGTGTTGAAACAAAGACTTTGATTCTTGACTCCTTTAACTATGCTTAAAAATCAATTATGTTTCTGTACAGCTAGGGCTCATTCTGACATTGATTATCTTGTGCATTTAGATTGCTTCATATTAAATTAATCCTCTATGTTCAGCAGCCTTTTTAGTGATGTTAATGTCCTGTGTAACTTGGAATTCTTAGGAATTGACAGTTTGTGGTAAAAGTAGTGAAGGGGTATACGCTGTAAAGAAATGAGAGGAGAGGCTTTCATTGATTTTTATCAACTCTAATAGCCCAGTTTGCGGATTGAGGCTCTCTGGCCCTGAGGAAGACAGACAAAGAGAAAGAGAGATGATTACAGAGGAAACCTGAAAAGAGTTCATTCATCTCTTGGGAAGGGGAAAGGATGATTTGGGACCTTAGGTAAAGAAGAGACAGGTGTGAGAAGAGGAACAGATTGAATTTGGGATGGGAATCTCAGGAAAGGGGCTGTGGGGAGGGCAGATGTATGCTGGCTTTTTAGAGAAAGAGATGGGTGCTGTTGTGGACACAGCAGAAGGATAACAAGCCTCAGGCTACGTCTATCCTGATGGCGGCAAATTCACTGTTGTCAGATCGATGTCTCTGGATCGACTGAGCAGTTTGTGTAGACCCGCTCAGTTGATCCAGAAATCAGTGGAGGAAAACCACCTCCGTAAGTGGCACAGCTCAGTGGGGATGACACATGGAACAGACGCAGCAAAGTCGACGGGAGAGGTGCAAGTTTTTTATGTCACTTGCGTATCTCCCGTTGACTGCCATCGAATCTGGAAGGTAAGTGTATACCAGGCCTCAGTCTGCCACCTGAACACATGGCAGTAAAATACTGCATATTTCTGTAGGCTGAGAGCATGAACCTAGGCAAACATGTTCCTAAGCTTTACATTGGCCTTCAGTAGGGTAGTCTGGGAGTGCCCGGTGAAGCAACCTGCATTTCAGTATTTGCCAAAGGGGTTCCATGCTGAACATCTTCTAGCATAGAATTATTTTCACCTGCACACAGAGTGCGTGTGCATGTGGATGTACGTGCATGTGTTTAAGAGAGTACAATAAAATGGTAACTCCAATTTGTTTTTGATGGATGCTGTCAGGTCACTTGTGGGAATAGGATTCCAGATTCTAGCCCAGCGTCCATTTCTGAGCTGCTTCTGCCCAAAAACTAAACCCAACTCTTTCCTCCTCACCTGCTTTCCCCTGCCCAGCTTTGTAGATGACCCCTGAGTGCTTGGAAATATAGTGAAGCTTTTATATTATGTCAAAACGTGATGGATGTCCATCAGCAGCCCAAAGCAAGTAGAAAGTTGCCGTCTCTTTCCTGTAGCAAGATACTGTTTTTTCAGATTGGCATCCCTGATTCCACCTACATTTTCTTGGACCTCACCCCTGTTTTGGGGTGTTTGTCATTTTGTGAATTTTCTTCAAGGATATCTTTTTAGTGTTGCAGTTAGGAATGACTGAATACCAAGTAGGAGACTTTGGCTTGCATGTGCTCATTTTAGGCTTTTGTTCAGGGCATGCCAGACAACAGGAATCACATTAATTCCTGTGGTTTATATTTAACGAGGAAGTGTTGTCTTATGGTTAGATCAGCAGACCAGGAATTTCAGTTCCTGGGTTGTATCCCAGCTTCCTTTTGACTCTCTGGTAAGAAAAGTTATTTCCCATCTGTATGGATATGGATGTCTGTATGGATATAATGGATATAATAATTCTTACCTACTGCACAGGAGTGTTACAATTTTGTTGCTTAGGTTTCGTCTATACTACAGAATGATGTTGGTATAACTGTGTTGAACAAGGGTGTGGAAAATCCATACCTCTTAGCGATGCAGTTACACCAACCAAACTCCTGATGTAAACAGCACTATATTAACAAGAGGGCGTCTCCCGTCAACATAGTTACCACCTCTTGGGGAGGTAGAGTACCTACTCTGATGGATAAAGCTCTTCCGTTGGCCTAGCTAGTGTCTTCACTAAGTGCTACAGTGGTACAGCTGTGATGCAGCAGCGCTGTATGTGTAGACAAGCCCTTAATGTTTGCAAATTACTTTTAGGTCTCTGAATAAAATAAGACACTCTAGAAATGCAGAGTGTTTTTCTTGTAGTTAATTCTTAGGGAATAGCAGACAATACAGATGGTCGTTGTTATACAAAAACCTTCTAGACATCTTCCAAACACAGAAGAACTAGTCTCTTATCAGAAGACCTTTCCGTCTAAAACTACCAAGACAGAAAAAGGGTGGGAAAAGGGGATACAATATACAGGCCAAGTGATGAGAGGTTTTAGGCAATGGTCTCTTTTTAAAAAGCATTTTATAATAGGGCAACTCCGTAGTACATGAAGCAGACCACAGAATCGCACTTATATCTCTACCATAGAGCCTTAAATAATCTCTCTGGTGTCTGGTCATGTGGCAGATCTACTGCACTCAGGGTTTTATCCTGAGGGAATGAAAGCGAGGAATTGTATGATCCATGTAAATCCTTCTTTTCTTCTCTTGAGTTAACAGTTTCATGATACCATTTTCCCTTTGAAATCTCAGCCAAAGCATATAGTTTTGATAAAAGCAATTAATAATAGCTAATAATAATAGCTATTTTGGGAGATGTTTGTTTTAAACCTGCGCCTGTTCATTTCATTTGGTGACCCCTAGTTCTTGTACTATGGGAAAGGGTAAGTAACACTTCCCTATTTGCTCTGTCCATACCAGTCATGATTTGATAGATCTCTATTATGTTCCCCCTTCGTCGTCTATTTTCTAATCTGAACAATCCTGGTTTTTAATCTCTCCTTGTATGGAAGATGTTCCATACCCCTAATCATTTGTGTTACCCTTCCTTGTACCTTTTCCATTCTATATTTTTTATTTGTAATGGGGCAACCAGAACAGCATGCAGTATTCAAGCTGTGAGTGCACTGTGGATTTAAATATTGGCATATTTCCCAGGCCCTTCACATCACAGTGGCTTTGTTTCCCAATCTGTAAAATGGGGATAATTATAATTATCTCCTTTGTAAAGCACTACAGAAAAGCTAGGTATTGTTCACACCAAGCTCTCTCATTTAAGTCATGTCAGTTGGACTAATGAAATCAGCCAAACTGTTTGGGTAAGGAAAGGCATGCCGGATTTGGTCCTAATGCTATAAGATCTAGCTATGGTTTTTTAAATTGTATCTGTTCATGGCATAACCAGTGGTAATGTAAAATCTATTGCCCACAATAGCTCTGTCTGAAAGATGTTTTTCAAAGATGTAGGACCCAAATTTGACCCTCTTGGCCTTAAAACTGCTATATTTTGACAGAGCGTTACCAATAGTAGCACACTATACATTGTTCTAAACTTAAACATAATATAGTAGAAGATGCTAAAATGTTTCATGCTATCTGTGGCAGATTCATTTAATTAACAAACTAAATTTCCAAAGCTGAGCTGTCATCATTGCTGTTGCTGGTGCGTGGGAAAAGATGAATAAGAAGGCCCTATGAAACTTTAAGTTGTTATTGTATACAAAAACAGCTGTGGCAATTTCATCTACAGTGCCTTTAAAATCCCAAGGGGGAAAAAAACAGAGTTTAACGACTGTAAAAATACAAAATTGATCATGAAAGAAATACTATTTTCCTGACTTCAAGAAGGAGTTAGAAATAATGAAAAGTAAAAAATAAAGTTACAAAAAAAAAATTTTAAATCGACAGGTGAGTATTTATTAGAACAATCTGACACAACCTTTTACTTTGCAATTCCTGGGGATGAAAAAGCCATTTTAATTTCCTAAGGAAGGCTCACAATTGCTGAGAATGTTTGTTTGCTGCTGTACTTTTCTGGTAAATAATGTGTAAAGAATAAATGTTTGTTCCAAAGGCCTGTTATTTTTGGAGTATCTTTAGATCTTTTTATATACCTCAGGAAAGTATTCGTAGATTATGATTTGTGTTAGCTTAGAATAGTGAAATTTAGAATCCTGGCACTGGTCAGATTTATCAATGTAGGCACCTGGTAGTGACTACAATAGTTAAGGGTGAAAAAAGTTGGGTTTTTTTAAATTTTATCTTTTGTTATAGGTGTGTGGAAAATGGAGTTGTAGAGGTAGGACCCCACAGACAAGGGACAGATCTGCGGGAGTTGTGGAGACAAACGTGATATCATTTGAATAATGAACAACTTTACAGCAACATTTTAGCATATGCTGCTCCTCATATTGCACATAAACTAACATAGATCAGGTTCAGGAATGAGTAGCAATTAAGCTGTGTGTTTGGGGCAACAAAGGGGAAATTAACCTGGTGTGGCTTTTGTGGGTGCTCACTATATCTGATAGTCAGCCCAAAGGCGTTAAAAATTATACAACACCCAGGTTCAGCCAATCATATCACTTGATTGTCATATTTCGTGGTTCAAGAAAGTCAGTTGTCTGATGCAGTGGAAAATAAAATGGCAGTTCCATTTCTGACAGCAGGGGAAGTTGTCTTTTTCTTTTCCGTTTCTTGGCTTTTGTGGTACAGCAGATGCATTTCAAACTGATTTGCTACTTCTATTTTTATGCCAAGCCCTTATACCTTTATTGACCACCTGTGATCCAACCTGGTTTCACACATACTTATAATATTTAAAATAACTTCTGTTAAATTTGCCCACTCGTTCTCGAAACACTTTCTCCATTCTGCTTTCCTGACTGCTTAATTCGGGCAAAACATGATCATATGAGAGGGAGGAGACATCTTAATGATTTTATACCTCTCTTTATTTAAAAATATAAGTGCAGTTTCTGTTACCCTTTTGGTAGATATTGGGAACAATTATCTTTTAATAAAGCATTTATTAGTTTATTTTAATTGTATTAATGACTGCTCCAGACAATATTTCTTTTCACACAAAAGCGACTTTGCATTCTCCATGTTGGCAGGATGAGAACTTGGGTCTCAGTTCATTCTTCTCCACCTAACTGCTCACATGGCTTCTTTCTAATATAAAATGAGATGTGTTCTGCTGTGCTGATGCATATAGACAAGTAAGCAAAGCAGAACTGAAATGTAAATGTGATGAGCCTAATTCATCAGCTATGACTAATGATTTTCAGCACCTCAGTTTCTCGGTGTTGAACTTAAGACCCATTAAAAGTGCCCGATGTTCAGAGGCACTTATGTTCACATCATCTCTAAAAATCAGGCCCCACCAATATGACTCAAATTAGATATCTAAAAACTGAGCCGCACATAATCACTTGTCACACTGGAAAATTTATTCCAATGTTATTTTGGATTCCTGAAATCATGGAACATTCCAAATGTAGAAGGAGGGAAAGTTTTTGTTTCCACATGTTGGAGATTGCAAGTGTATTGCTGAATACTTTCTGATTTCATTAGGTCAAATGAACACTGACTTCAATAAAAGAGATTAGTGAAGTACTAGAATTCAGAATGGTGTATTTTCCCCTCCACTGTGTGAAAAAAATCTTCAGATTTTTCTTTTTGATTTTGAATCATCTGAACACTGTTTCTTGGATTGTTGAAAGAACACAAGACAGAATATTAACAATGGTTTATCTTAGGCTCACATTTCTTGAGAAAATGCCTTTTTATTACCACTTTTATCCCCAGCTATCAAAGTAAATGACATATATCTTGGCATTTGGACTCTGATATTTTGTTTAAAAGGTAATGTTTGTAAAAGAAACCAACCAGTTAAGCTTATTCTATTCTGTCTTTGGAGGAAAAAGTCAGATTCTTAAATATTCACTTTTTAATAGCTTCTTGCTGTAGATAAAAGTTGTATGACATTAACTCAGCTTCTGCTGATAGTCTCTTTCTACTCTGTGTGGTAATGAGGCAGGAAAAGCCCTTAAAGGGGATTGTTTGCCCCATTATTAATAAGGAAACTTAATATTTTTTTTTCTGGCTTCCAAAGCAACCTCTTATTAGGACTGTTTGTGCAAAATTAATCAAAGCATGAACACTGTAATTTCTCATTCACTTAATCATGTCAGAAGGCTCCTACTACAAAATTATGGTATTCGTTTTCCAACTATGAACGTAGGAACTTCTCCCTTGCACTTGTTTTTTCCCCTAAAGACAGTGTTAGCAACTTTTTCTGAGAACTGCTAATAACTTCTCATACAACTCACACACATGAGGGCTGAGTGGGAAAGCTCATCAAGCCGCTCAGAAAGTAACTCTTGGAATATTTGCCATACATCCTACTTTTCCTGAGATTTTTCAAGCATGTGTGTGTTTTGGTTTTTTTAACAGTCTTCAGCTACTAACTGCCACCAGCCCTGCCAGTTCTGTACTCTGCTAACTCAGACTTTCCAAACATCAGTCTTCTCATCAGTGATTGACATGCTGCTTCCTGTAGCGGTATTTCAGCGTAGTGGAGGAACAGACAGACTAACAACGGCAGCAATATCAAGACCTCTTAAAGTATGTTGCAGAAGACACTAAATATGTCTTCTAGTAGCTCACTGCCTTTGTTGATGGCAGTCTTCCTACATGCTTATCAGCAACTGCACAGGTGCATGTTGGGGAGAATACATTATGGTGTTAAAAGAATCAATATGTATGAGAGTGCTTGGAAAGCAAAAGGATCAGATAGTGCCAGTGGCTTGATTTCATACTTGAATGTTGCCACTAGAGCAGGGGTTCTCAAACTGGGGGTCATGAGGATATTATGTGGGGGTTGTGAGTACATGCATGAAACAGAGAGCAACAGCTATAAAATACATAATTGAAATCTAGAGTTTAAGATGATAACACAATTCCATCGCAATGTAGTATATTTACTTTAAAAAGTATTGTAAACAAATAATGCGGCGATCATTGTTCCTGAACAAAATATATAGTTGTATTATCACCAGTTTAAGGAAATTGGACTCTGGGGATTGTAGCGTCATGCATGCAGGTTTGTTGTCTTGAGGCTAAAAAGGTAAGACTGAGACTTTAAAGGGCTTGATTGTTCAGCAGCTAAAGAGTTGCACTAAACCACAGACTAATCAGAGATCAGACTAATCACTGAGATCGGCCCCAAAAGAGTATTTTATAATTTAACAGTCAGGGGCACAGGCAGGGGCGGTGCTGGGGGAGAGGGTTTGGGGGGCTATAGGCACCCCAAAATTTGCCTTAGCCCACCGATAGCTACCCCTCACAGCGCAAAGATCCAACATTACACAGAAGTAAGGGTGGCATAGATTTCATTGCCATCCTTACTTCTGCAGTTCTGTGCTGCTGGCGGCATTGCCTTCAGAGCTGGGTGTCTGGTCAGCAGCCACCACTCTCCTACTGCCCAGCTCTGAAGGCAGCAGTAGTGCAGAGGTGAGGATGGCAATAGAGCACTAAGTCTTCTGTGAAAAGTGATATTGACCAAGTTTCTTCACCAGTATTAAACAGTAACTATTTAAAAAACAAATCTTTTCCGCTTATTAACAATAATTCGATAAAAATGTGCTTTAGTCTTAATTTAAAAGCAGTGAGAAAAGGTCAATTCATTTTAACCAATAGGGTTATGCATTTAGCATTTAAAATAGTGTTAGATATAAAAAATGTGTTTTAATTTATTGGGGGGAGGTGTCACACTCAGCGGCTTGCTGTCTGAAAGGGGTCGCCAAGACAAAAAAATCTGAGAACCGCTGCACTGGAGTTTGCTCCTATTTAATAACAGCCACTTTAAAAGTATCTGCCTTTCTAACCACTCTCTTCTCTTTTGTTTTTTTTTTTTAACATTTTTAAAAATTCAGTTTTAAATTAGTTTGTGTTAAGATTTTATAAATGCTAAAATACTTTGACTCTTTAAGATTTGGACATAAAAAATACAACTTGATTGCCTATCCCTAATTTAAATGGTATGGGCCAAATTCTGCTTGCTTTTAAACATGTGTAACCTTACTGTCTTGAATGTGTTGCGCAATTATAACCAAGGATAGATGTTTGGATCAGTATAAATATTCCACCTGATTATCTCCTATTAATTAAAGCTACCAAGGCTAGTGCAGTTCACCTTTATTTTTTGCCGATGGCAGGCACTCAATGTGAAATATACACTTGAGTTGTTTGTGTTCTGTTTTAGCACAGAATCGTCGTTCTCTCACATTCGGTTAAATCCAGGGTCCTACTCTTCTCTTGATTCATTTGCGGAATGTCCATTGATGTCCATGCAGGTTTTGCATCGGAAAAAAGGGAGCAAAATACTCCTGATTTGTAACTGAGAAACACAGTTACCTTAAAAACTTGAAACAATGGATGCATCATTGACAAAAAACAAACAAAAAGCAACTCACTGAAACTTTCAAAGTTGCCTAGAGGATTTAAAACCTGAACTCCCATTGATTCCAGTGGGAAGTGTGCATCAAATCTCCCGTGTGGCTTTGAAAATCTCATCCATGGTGTTTTATGATAAGAACACCAAACACTCCAGTATCACCACTGTAAAAGAAAGTGCTTTGGACCGTTACTATAGAACACTGACTCACTGTTCATTAAGGGATGGCTAAACAATATTATAGAATATAAAACAATGAAAAAACTAACTTTTACTCTTGTAAGTAGATTAATTTAAGAAACCAAATGAAATAAATTCCCCAAAATACTGCTTCTTTGAGGGTGACAGGAATTGTGTTGCCTATCTATTCATTATATTCCACCCTCCTCCCAAACCCCTGTGTTTTTTGGTACACCTCCAAAACTATTTGGGTGGGGAGTTGTTTAGATCCTGAAATACTTTTTGCTTAAGTTCTTTTGTACTGGGGGTAAGGAGGGAGGAGGAAAATATTTCCTCCCCTCTTCCCCACCCCCTCACACACACACCCCCGACCCGTACTTTTTCTATTTCAGGTACAACTTCAGTTTACAGATATACAGCCCAGCATTCAACAAATATTTTCCTTGGAAAGTTTACTGTTTGAAGAAATGTTAGAAGTAGATTTTCTCCCACACACATTGATTGATTCTTTCATAGAGACTTCACATAGTTTGTGAAAGTTAACCTTCAGTGCATGCTATTGTTGGGATTTGGCTCTTAGAACTGAACGGTTTCAGGTCTTGAAAAAAATAAGAGATTGAGATAAGATTTCACTATTGCAGTTATTAGGTGTATTTTCTGTGTTATACTAGAGTGCCCTCCTGAGGTGTCAAACCAAATTTAGGCTTGCTGAAAGAAGTGTTTGGTGTGTGTGTGTGGGGGGGGGTGAATCTTGGTTTGCTTGAAGTAATGCTATAGAATTGCCTCCAGCATGAGTTGTTCCAGACATTAAGCACATTTTATGTCTGTGAGATTCTTACCTATTCCTTTGTATAAACCTGGTTTGCATTAGTTCTAGCTATTAGAATATCTGGAAAAACTATTTAGGCTGGATCCTCAACTGGGGTACATTGGAAGAACTCCTTTAAAGTCAGGTGCACTAAATCCATTTACACTAGCTTAAGATCTGCCCTAAGTGTTTGAGAAAGTATTAATAGACCTAACACTTACCAGTCTACTGAAAATCTTTGCATATCTGCTTCATCCATGAGTTAATTTCTCTCCTATAGAAATACAAGCCAGGACTCAAATTGATTCTTTGCAGAGTCCTATGGAAAGGTTTATCCCTCTGGTGCTTTTCCGTTGGCATGCCCAACAACTGAAATGACACAAAACCTCATGAGTACGGAGTGTTCATTTTCATGCAGATCAGATCAATGTATAGTACATTCTGTTTAAACCAGACACTGACTGTCTATATAATCCTAAACCCAACTGGATTTGCAGACTAAATCCATTTTCTACATACACTTTGCTATTGGGCAGATCATATGGAAAATAAAATTGTTCTGAATGTTTTCTAGTCTCTGGTCCTTTCACTTGCCTTTGTCTATGTCCTCTTTTTTGAAATCCTATTCCTTCTCTGATCCCATTTTTCTCTCCTCTGTAAAGATGATAACCCTCCTTTTCCATTTAATTTCTGCTCCTTTTATTCTTGGTTCCTACAGTAAGGTTCTTAATCCTCCAGCATCCACCCCTCCCACTTGCCAGCTGCTTCCATCAGTGAGTTTTTCATGCATTCTTGAATATCATATCAACTTTAACAGAACTATGAATTCAAAATGCAATTCAATCAACACATCTGCTGCCTCCTCAAAGGCCATTTGCCAGCTCTCTCCCTCAATAAGTTTACATTCGTTAGAGACATAAATTGCCATCAGTAACAGAAAATGGCCTAGCTCCAACTAGCCCATTTCAAGCAGTTCATACATATAAACAATCTACCCTGAATTTCTGACAGTCACTTGACGGATACCGTTAAGTGCTCAGGTAAACTTCAGACAATATCATTTCTCACTCTGTGTCAGCGCTCAGACAAAAGGATGTATAGCAAATAAATGAATTCTTTTAAAAAATAAATGCACTTCCAAAAGCAGGAGCACAGGGAGAATCCCCAGTGAGGACACTGGGAGAAGGAAACTTGAAAGATCAAGAGAAGAGTAGAATTCTGGAATGACCCAAGATTCTGCAGTCTCTTTGCAAAGGGTTGTAAAGAATGCTATGCTCTCCTTCTATCTTCCAGTCACTGTAACATATACAGTAGTGCTAATGCCAAGCTTTGGTCCACCAACATCATGAGGTTTTTAACAGAAACAGTAAGGTGGGATTTCTTACTTACTGGCCTTTGGTTTCTCACATGTCACTCGTGCTTTTATCTGCAACCATGAGGGCTAGAAACTTGCTTGTTTATGTGCAAACCTGAGTTTCTTTAAATAATTACATAGCTAGAGCTAGGGCACTAAGCAAAACGCCACATGTTGCAAGACTTGTCAATTCGCACAATTTTATCGCAACACTGGATGCATCTTCTTGCCTGTGTTTCACAGCGGTAGGCCAGTGACCCTAAAAAAACAAAACAGGAAGAAATGCAATAGCACACTGAGAAGAAGCAACTAGATTAGAAACGAGAACGGAACAGAGAACTGACATCGCACTCACGACGGGGCTCCATATCAGATCTGCAGGAGGATGGGGAACAGACTGTGCAAGCTGATCTTACTGAAGTGTTTAATCCTTGCACTGTCCCTAGATGCTGTGGTGATAAGTGCTATATATAAAAATGCTTTGAGATAGAACATAGAGATCGAACATTTCCTTCTTTGGACTTTGGTATTTCTTAATTTTGACCTATTTGGAGGGGCAAGGAGACCCTTGTTTATAGCCTGCTCTTTAACCTATTCCAACTGCAAAGACAATTTGCCAACACTTCATCATTCTGTATCATCCACACTGCGCCCATAGAATGTAAGTCCTTCAGGGACCCGAACATGTTGTTTGTTTAGCACAGCTCTCTGCTGTACAATGCAAGTGTATCTAGGCCCTGATTCAGTAACACATTTAAGCATGTGCTTAGCTTTAAGTATTTGAGTAGTCCAATTTATTTCATTGGGACTACTCACATTTTTAATCACATGCTTTCACAAACTGGGGCCTTAGAGCACTACACTAGTAATACATAATAATTAGTACTTTTACTACTTCCTGATTTACATCTATCACTGTTCTCTAAGTGCTGTTATTAATAAATTGTACATTTAAATGCTGAGAGGGATAAATAAGCAATGGATTGTGCTTTAGTGGGACCACTTGCATTAGCCAGGAGACTAGGATTTGGTTGAGGGAGTTTACCTGAGTAGGTTAAATTTCCCTTGTGGTTTGGAAAAAGGTGGAGGGAATGACAGCACAATACTCTATATTCAGGGTCTGATAGGACAGGTTTGAGGAATGCTGAAGCTAGTGAGTAAATTAGAAGTAGTTGTGGAGATAAACGTCTTATTTATTATTTTTAATACTAAACCCCATCACTCAGGGAAAAATGCTCTTCTGCTTGCTTGCATGACATCAGTAGGGTTGTTCATGTGAGGATGAGGGTGGGTGGGATTTGACTTTTATTTTTCAATACCCCAAAGTCAATTACCTTTTACATGGAAAATATTTTACTTTGGTTAAAAAAATTTAAAACTTAAGTATGAGAAAAGCTGAAATTTTAAGAAGACATCTGTCTGTGAAACAGGAAAGGTGCCATTGTGACTTTACAATGTTACCCTCGGACCCATCGAGAGAAATGTGAGCCCTGGTGCATCAGATTTACTAGATCCCCCACCCCTCCTGTTTCATCCCCATTTCACCCCCAGTTGCAGACATTTGGATCCTGGTATGATTGCGCTCTTTCCTCCCCTCTCTCGTCAGCACCGATTATCCTCTAAATCCTTTGTGCTCATTGGGAGTTCTTGGTGCAGAGAATGCTGGATTGGGCCCTTCTAATTTAATAAGACTGCTACTCCCGTTAAAAGATCAATGATAAAAATATTAATAAATACTAATTAGAGTGATAAAATGGAGCATGCTATGCTGCGTGGTCTTAAGTTCACAGTTATTATGGGCCACAGTTTGAGACTCTTTTTTTTTGGATGTTGAGTAATCCCACAAGAGAATCAGAATCTAGTCCAGTATTTACCACCTGAAGCAACAAGCCTCAGACCTCTCCAGAAGGACAGATAGCTATTTCTAATTCGTCCATTAATCATCCTGTTCTAAAATGTTATTTATGATCAGTTAGATAAATGTATCGTGATACAAGTTAACATATTTCTCTCTTTCTTTACTGTTTGTAACTGGAATCTCTCTGAAATCAGAGATCTTAGGAAACAGATAAAAAAACTGAATACTTTGTATGGTAGAGGGCAGTTTCTAGGATTCTACAGAGAGCTACAAGGCCAGGTAGGGCCATATTAGCTCCATCCCAGGGGAATAAAAGGGGTTGAAAGTCCATCTGATGATGAGGGAACTAGGAGCAGAGACAGAGAGGACCATCAGGAAAGCCCCCTAAGAACAACCAAGTTCAAGGGTAGACCTGGTTGGAAAATTTCTGTCAACATTTTCAACAACTAGTCAGAAAAATTATTTGAAAAATTTCTTTCCCAGTTTTTTTCTCACCTTTGTTCCAGTCTGTCTGTGGCTAAGTTTACAATGGTGAGAAACCTCAGAATGGGGTAGGATCGGACCATATGCAGCGTGAGCATATTGATCAGAGCAGAGCGAGAGCTCCTAAGTGTGAAACTTGAAGACACATCATACTTACCATTCAAAATTAACACGTTTAACATAGAACTGAGCTGCATTGGAAGCAAGGGGATTTCAAAGGGCTTCCCCACAAAGGACCTGTATGAAATATGTGTGCCAAGAATGTTTGTTCCTTAACTGTCAAGAGTGTATATTAAATATTAAGGCACTGACTTTTGGTTTTTGTATAGAAGTTTCAGTGTAATTGGAATTCCTGTATATGTATCCTGAAGAGGCACCCAATTCAACCAACGAAGAGTTGTCAGTATTAGAAAAGTGACTGGTTTTACCTGGAAATGGAGGGTGACATTCTGTGCCACACCTCATAGGGTATGTCTACAGCTGGGAGCGAGTCTCCCAGCCTGGGTAGAAGAGATTGAGCTAGTGTGC
Source organism: Mesoclemmys tuberculata (assembly GCA_007922155.1). Classification (NCBI taxonomy): domain Eukaryota; kingdom Metazoa; phylum Chordata; order Testudines; family Chelidae; genus Mesoclemmys; species Mesoclemmys tuberculata. Next base: position 28,577,266 of record ML675614.1, on the reverse strand, counting down.
TAGTAATAGCAGTGTGGATGTTGCAGCTCAGGCTGCAGCTTGGGCTCAAGTATAAGTGGTTGGGTGGGCTTGTGAGCTCAAACTGCAGCCTCCACGCTGCTATTTTTTACGCTAGCTCAAGCCCACTCTTGTGACTCTGTCTGTCTGAGCCGTAGGATGGGACCACCTTTTCAAAATGCAGAAACAGGACACATGCAGGAAGCCTGACCCCTCTGTGGCCAGGCCTCCTACCCTGCCTCTGCCTCCTGAGGCACCACCTGTGGCCAGGCTGGAAGCTGAAATTGGACAGTGGTAAGAGCCACCCAGGAGCCCCTGCCACTGTGAGATACCCTGGACCCCCTACCTGCACTGGGTGTGTACCAGGGTGCATATGACTGCCCCATGTCCTTGCTCATTGGGGCACACTGCCCAGGGCAGGTGGAGGGCCCAAGGCTCTCTATAGCAGCCTGGCTCCCTGGGCAGCTTTTAGTACTGCCTGGCTCCAGCGTTTGGCATGGCAAGGGGCAGGGCCTCAGGAGAGAGAGGAGGAGCAAGGGGAGGGTCTCAGGGCGATTGGAGGCTAAGGCCCACCCCAGCCCACCCCATCGGGAAGAGGCTGGCACCGCTTCTGAGCTTCGGGGAGGCATGAAGTGGCATTGCAGGGAATCTGGAACAAATCCTGTCCCAGAGTCATTCAGCCTGGGACTGGGACTGGAGCTCTGCATTTTAGGGCTGTCCCACCCATTTTGGAATGGGTGGTCACTCTACTGGGTGAAATGTAGACATACCCGGACAGAGACCTCGTAGCCTATGGGGGAAGAGAGTCTTGGTAATTTTAAGTCAGTCACAGTTCTGGGCTGCTCTATGGCTCCTCCTGGCATAACATAGATGACCCTGGGGGCCTGTCTGAGTTATAGAAGCCTGTCCTTAGCTTCCTATGGTCTACAATGGTTCCTGTAATCTCCACAGTGCTCTGTGTCTACCTGACGTGTGCCTCCCACCCTTCATGCCATTCCTGAAACTTCCCTTCTGCCCAGTCTTGCTCAGGGGTCCTGGAAAGGCTGCTATAAGGCTGTCTTCTGCGCTGGGGCAATCCTCCCTCAGCAGGAACTTGGACTTTTCAGAGCTTCTTTTTGCAGTCCCCTTACCCAGTATAAAGGGGCCAGAGCAGGGGGGAGGATATAACCTGAAGACCATACTTCACGTGCAATTCCTAGGAAACTGTATGCTGTATGTAAGAGGAAATAAAAATGTGTGAAACAAAATCCGTATCAGAGTACCAGGATCCCATCCATGCAAGGCTTCCACAGCAATGCTATGTGCAGCACTGGCATCAATCGGCAAACCATACGTGAGCGTTCCGTATCCAGCAACGGTGTGCACTTAAAGCAACACTGTTTAATTGTTACTCAGAGGAAACCATGCCTCCTCCTGAGTCACTGACACCACTTCCCACAGCTCCTGTTGGGAAAGGGTCAGGGCTTCCCTTCCAAGTGCTGAGCCTCGCTCTGCTTACTCTCTGATCCTGGAGTACGATGCTCGGAGAAAGACACGCATATGCTTTCAGCACCATTGGAGTCAATGGGACTGCACTGGTTTAAGGTATCCACCTGCAGGCATCTCTTTGCAGGGTTGGAGCTGTAGTTTGTGAGGACCTGATGCGCACCCAGCCCTACGTAGTATGGTTACAGATGTGAAGAACTGCATTTTCCCACTATGCTGCCAAAAGCTTTGCATTACTTTTCCTCCCTTGGAAACCTGTTGGGCCAAAATGTGACACACTTACATACACATGCTACTCCTTTAGCACACTCATTCAGTTCAGTGGAGTAAGGTGTCACTCCATCATGAGTAAGAGTATTAGAATCTTGCTCATTGCATGGTCTGTATGAAGCACATACAAATACCCTGCAGGCTTTTCTCTGACTTCAAGTGCCCATTTAGTGATACAAAGACCTGTTGTCTGCAGTGATTTATTTGATGTCACTGAGCCTTTAATGATAATACAGAGAGTTTGAAATGATCACACTATATTATTGACTTTTCCCCCTTGTTTCTGTGAAATTGACTCTTTTCATACTGAAAATACATATTCTAAAGTTCTGTCTTGAGGAAAAAGGTCTTGGAAGCTGAAATATTATCTGAAAGCCCTGAGATGTGAAATGGATTTTTCAGAAAGCCTGTTGTTTAACTGTAAGTTTCCTATAGCATTTCTAGAAACGGAATCCTTTTGCAGCAGTAGAATCTGTGTGATCATTCTTTGACGAAGTCTTCATTAAAGGGACGTCACTAACTTAAAAATCAACTTCTGCCTGGAAATGTTTTAACTACTATTGCTATAAGTAATGCCTACAATTATTAATTATACTATTAATAATCTTGCGCAAGTCATTCCACCTGTCGCCTCATTTTCTTCCTCGCTTGTAAAAGATGATGGCAGTACATGCCTACGTAAGCAAAGTGTTATAAGGTTCATTTCATCAATGTTTCAAAGTGCTTTGATATCCTGAAACTCAGGGTGCTACATTAGTGCAAATTATTATTATTAGTTTAATATGTGCATATTGGTCAAAATCTGCAGTATTTAAATAGAGCTGTGACTGAACCCCTGAACTTTACACTTCAGTGACCTAAAATCCTGAAGTGCTCTTGCTCTTAGGTTTAATGGTTCATTGAGATTATGCTCTGTTTGTTGTTTTTTGGGATTGGCTTTGTAGCGAATGGCTGTTCCAGGTTGCTGGTTGTAGTTGTAGATGACTTTTAATACTAGGACACTGAACAGCTACGCAAAATTAAATACCCTGAGGGACTGTGATGTTACACATGTGCTGGGGAAATGATAACAAATCATCATAGCAGCCACTTTAATGTTATCCAGCTGTTCCATCGCTTTCACTTAAAATGGTATTACAATTTCTTTCCCAGTTCCAAAAGCAGATAGGAGAAGTATCGGATACAGCATGTATTCCCGTTCCCACAAGCAATAAACCAAATTCAATAAAGTCCATGCCACTGTTATCAGATTTTATAGTTAATTTTTTTGGTGCAAGATACGAACTCAAACCAAAAACACTGCAATGTTAATACCTTTTCTAGTTCACTTTGAAATAGATCACCTACCTTAATTTTGTCTATCAATGATTTTCCCTTAATATCATTATTTTATAAAGTGTTTTGTGTCATTTACTAAATCAGTTTTTGTTTAAAGAAAGTGAAATGGTTATAAAAGACTGGAAGCCTGGAGAAACTGGTAAAAGGAATGTGCCTGCATGATGTATTTAGTTCTGTGTACAGGTTATGTGCCATGTGATGTTCAGGCAGGAGTGAGTGTGGTCCAGTTGAGCTACTTTTACTGTGTGTATTTTTAAACTAGTGGTTTTCAACCTGTGGTAGATACTATGTCCAAGATTTTCAAAGGGGTCCGCACCTCCATTTGAAATTTTTTAAGGTTGAAAAAGGCTGTTGTAGCCTAGGCACCTTTGCCTTACTCACATGAATAATCCCTTCATGATGTCATTGGGACCATTTGCGTAAGGAAGAATAATTCATTGGAGTAAGTGCTGTAGATTCTATCCCTGGGCCTCTAAACTGTATCATTAAAATAGAACTTACGTACGAATGGCCACACTTTGTCAGACCAATGGTCCATCTAGCCCAGTATTCTGTCTTCTGCAGTGGCCAGTGCCAGCTGCTTCCAAAGGAATGGACAAAACAGAGCAATTTCAAATGATACATCTCCTGTCACCCAGTCTCAGCTTCTGGTAGTTGGAGATTTAGAGACACCTGAAGCATGGGGTGGCATCTCTCACCATCTTGGCTAAGAGCCACTGATGGATCTATCCTCCATGGACTTGTTTAGTTCTGTTTTGAACACAGTTATAGTTTTGTCCTTCACAATATCCCATGGCAACAATTTGCTTGTTTTCTGAGGCTGGAAGAATGTCTCAGTACGATAAAATGCAATGGTCACCCTTTCTATTAAGGTGCCAGTTATAAAAAGTCTAAAAAGGGTTAATAAATAATTAATAGGCATTTTAATAAATGCTTGTTCAATTGTTAGAGTACAGGAGATCAATAGTTTGCTTACTGCCATATCCTACATCCATATATCCATCAGCAGATATGTGTGTATAACTAACTGTATCACATACTGTTCATGTCTGTATTATATTTAAAACATATTTTTATAAACCCTTGTAAATGAACCCTTAATGTAAAGTGTGACCAGTGTCACACAGTGGGGATCAGTGTAGTTTTTGCTTTAATGGTGTAATCACAGTTTAAGGAAACTTGTGTATGAACTTTTTGCAGGTCCCAGTCAGCAGCAGTATTCTCTGTAACCTAATCTCTGGGTGCAGGGAGGAAATCAGTGGGCTGTCTTTGGGAACTCAGCATTTGGATACAGAGTGATGGGACTGAAAAACTTGCCAGTTTCACCTAAGACACCTCAGTATCTGCAATATTCTCTCCTCCTTTGTATTTACCATAGGAGCTACCTTGAATACTTGTAGTAATGAAGTTTGATGATGGCAATATCTCGTTTTGCTATCTGAAATAAGACCACCAGTTGCAGTCAGTCATGCTGCCCCATTTTAGTTTACATTAAAAATTAATCATTTCGTTATAATTGACACATAACATGTTTTAATTTTTGTCATTTAATGAGCAGGATTCCTGTCCTCCATCACAGCCCTCTTTAAAACCTACTAGTTGTGACGTTCCCCTGGTGCAATCTGGACTGGTGAAAGGCCGAGTCACCCCAATCCCCCACTCCTGGACCCGCTTTAATCTACTCTGCTGTGAGAACCCCCCACTTCTGGGCTATTCCTGCACAGCCTCCAGCAAGCAAGCTGCACCCAACTATGTCAGTGAGTGCTTCTAGCCAGCCACTTTTTGGAGTATTCAACAGAATGACCCCAGGAAATCACCCCCCCGTCCCAGATGCAGCCCTAGGAACCTCCATTTTACAGTGTTCAGTGATGCCCACTGAAAAGTGTAAGCTCATACAAGTTCATCAATTTAACAAAACAATTGATATGCACCAGCCTTGCTACTCCAAACTGAGTCTCTAGCACATTTCAAACCAAAGGCACTGTTTTAGGTAAAACAAACAAATAAATGTATTAACTGTAGAAAGATTTTACGTGATTATAAGTCAAAGGATAACACGTCAGCTTTGGGCAAGAGAAAACAAAAGCAAAACACATTCTAAACTAAGCTTAACACTTTCAGCAACCTTACAAACTTAGGTGGTTCTCACCACAGACTGCCTGGTTTCCCCTTCAGCCAAGCTCTCCCCTTTGATCAGCCTTTCAGTTGCTTGGTGGTGTTGTAGATGGAGGTGGAAGAAAGAGCATGGCAAATGTCTCCCTTTTTTATAATGTTTCTTCTCCCCATTTTGCCCCACCTCCCTCAGGGTCAGGTGGCAAACAATGTCCTTGTATGGTTTCATCCATGTCGTGGTTCCATGCTGGCCCAGGGAAGGGTGGTGACTCACTCGAGAGTCCCTTTGATTCTCTGTTGATGCTCAGGCCAACCCTTTGTTCATGGAAAGCTGAGCTGGGATTGTCCTATACACACCTTGATGAGGAGGAGAGTTTTGCCTGGGTATGTTTCAAGCCATGAGGACACATCTTTGGGAATATTACATTGTGAAGCCTCATACCCATACACATGACACTGCAACAAACATATTACTATGACGATGCTCAGTACTATATGAGCATTCCAAAAACATCTTGTATGAAATACTTTGCATTAAACAATACACAATTATACTATAAGGGTGAACGTGGGGTGTAGGGCGTCACATTAGTAATTTTTTTTTTCAGATCTAAAAAGTGCCCATAACAATTGGTGTCTAGGAACATTTACGATAATACAAATAACATAAATAGACTCACCTCACACACATAACATATAATCGCTCTCATCAGGAAAATCCTGGAAAAATATATTGCTTTGCACCAGGCCCAATAGTTCAGTAGGATTCAAGGTCTTTCACAGCTATGGGTGGGAGTGAATTCAGAAGTAAAAGGTCAGGCATTGATATCCCCTTGTCTCCAGCACTTGTCAGTCAAATCTAGGTATTGATAGTCACAACAATTGCCCGCTTGTCGCAACATTATTGATGGTGCATGCAGTCTCTCAGCTAGCAAGGACTTAAAGCAGGACATCACAGTTAGAACTCTTTTCCCTCTGGAAATCTGGAATGAAGCCATCTGACCTTTCTCGGGCAGAAAACAAAAAATAATTAAAAACCTTATACACAGTGTTATAGTGAAGTTATAGCTTGGGGCTTTTTAATGTAAGTTCACACTAAGTGAAGGCCTGGAGGCTGAAAGCGGAAGTGGGTTCTTGTGGTTACAGTGCAGGACTAGAAGTCTGGACAATTGGATTCTTTCTCTTTATGGATCTGCCATGGGATTTCTTGTGACTTTGGACAAGTCAATTAGACCAAAATGTTCAAAAGTGTCCATTAATTTTGGATGCCTCAGTTTTTGGGTCCCTAGTTTCACATACCCAGGGTCTGATTTTTCAGAGTACTGGAATCTCATTGGTTTTGGATGGTCTGTGTGAATGTTCAGCATGTTTGAAAATCAGTCCTCGGGGGGTGGAGTGTCTCAGGTTGGACATACAAAAGTTGATGCACCCCAATTTTGAACATTTTGACCTTAACTTCTCTGTCATAGGTTCCCTTTCCATAATGTTGTACATTTTCTGGATTTTAGCACAGTTAAACAGACAACTTGCTAAGATCTCACTCTTTCAAAGACATTCACATAGGCTTAAGGTTTTGGTCTGCTGAGGCACACAGGAAGTCTAAATGCAATATACTGTATTAGAGATTCAGGATGGTTGAGGTGATATTTTTTATTAAACTAATTTCTGTTGATGAGAGAGACATGCTTGTCTCTCTAATATCCTAGGACCAACACAGTTACAAGAACACTGCATGCACCATATGTTGTAGTGACGTCTGCTCATGAAGAACTGTGAAACTATCATGCACGCTTCTGGTGCCTTCTCTTGAAAATAATATCATGAAGGATATATATGTATGTAAAGGGAACTGAATTTATTTTGCTTAAAAGACATTTCTTTTGATGAGGAATGATTACTCTGTATGAATACCAAAGTAAAATAGTGTAAAGGAGGGAAAAGGAGTACTTACTTTTAATACTAATCACTTGCTTAATAAAATAGTTATGGCACACTCATCTAATCTTAAGTCGAACTCCTCTACTAAGTATGGAAAATATAATGAAAAGGGCTGGACTAGATACAGTATCTCAGAGATATCTTCTGGATTAACCATCTACCATTCTAGGATTCTGTTTCTATAAATCTTATTTTAAAATGGTTTTTAAACTGTCTATCAGTTTTTTAATACATTCAGTTGAAAAGAGCAAATATTACATATACTGAACTGCATGACTAACAGAACTGCTACTTCCAAATTCCTACTCGTGGAGTGGTGCATCTATAAAAACAGTTTCACATTTATATTCTTGCAGTTTGTATGAAATCATGGCAATAGCCGCATCATTATCTGAAGAATATTCGGAATTTAGTTTTTCTGTCCTTATATTAAACCACAGCTGTGTTATGTTTTCATCACACATGTGAAGCTAATACTTTCCAAAGAAAATCTTGAGAGAATTGTCTGGTTATGCCATGTATACAAGGCTCTTTCCAGTACTCTCTTGGTGTTTTCTAATGTAGCGTAGCTTGCTTCACTTTCCTGGTCATCTCTGAACCACCAGCAGATAAAAATGCTTTATGGTTTTTTCTAGGATAGCCAGACAGACAGCATTGGTGAAGACATTCACGGGGCGGGGGCGGGGTAGCTGGAGCACGTCTTGTTTTACTTAAACTGAACAGGGGAATTTTGTGTTCATGGAAATGAGGGACACACAACTCTGAGCGTGAGCCAGCATGTGCCCCAGGTGCCTTCCAAACACCGCTCAGTCCATGAACCTGCTTGTCCAGTCCTGAGCCAGTTGTTAAAGCTACTACGTTATTCTGTGGCAGATGCCCAAAACATCATATTCCAACAGTAACACAGCAGAGTTGTGGGTGAGTACTGTAGAATACTAGAGTTTTGGTGGTGACTTGTTATTCTTTTAATTGGGTTCTTTTGAGAAGTGGCTATCATCAGTCCAGTGATATGACCTGGTGAGTGTAAGGGTGGACAACTGTTCACTAGTGAGTAGGATGTGACTGACTGACTGACTGACTACTGAATTCAGTTTTCACTTGTGAGTTGATCAGAACAGTAACCTTGGCCTGTGGTAACAAAATGCTAGTATCTAATCTGTTGCATGACAATGTGAATGTTACCAGAAAACCTCCCAAAAAATCCACACAATCTAATGCTAGCATTGCTAAAGTATGTGCTCTCTTTTACAAGAAAAACAGTTTTATTTTTATTGTTTTTGATCATCCTGTGGCTATCATAAATGAAACGTGATTCTAGTAGACTCTTTTTGTAAGAGACCGGAAAGTTGTAATTTGTTAGACTCCAGTTTTAACAATTTGTTACTAAAAATGTTTTCCCGGTATTTCTGTTAGAGTGACCAAAAGATAAAAACTGCAGGTGACATTAAACCTTGTAAAGTGATTGTGGCCTTAACAACAAGAAGATATTAAGTTGAAGACATCAAGGGCAGGGAAGGCAACACTGTACTATAGATCAAATGCCGTATTGTGCATGTACTACCAGAACATCGAGTTTCTTACTTGCAAGTAGATAAATTTTGTGTGCAGCATTGAAGTGTTAATGCCGCCGTAAAATTACCTTGCCTTCTCCCACTCCCCAGATCAGGATAGTCTGCAGGTATGACCAAGGAACCAGTGGCAGCATGTCTCTTGAAGAGTACAACTGCATTGCAATGTTTCACATTCAAAAAGTTTGTTTCCAGCCATTTTGCCAAGGCAGTGAGTAGCACAGAGGGACTGTTGCACAAATTGCCCAAATCCTGGGATTTCTGAATGATTGATTCAACTCCTTTTCCTTCACATAAAGGGTGCTAATTAGCCAAGACTGAAGGGGTGGTTTTGGGGAAGGAGGCTGCTTGTCTATTGGGAACAGAAAGAAACCACTAAAATAATTTTGTATAGGCCAGCCAACAGATGCTTATGTCTCGTTAAGGTGAACTCTCCCTTCTGAACATGAAACGTTTGCAGGATGTTAGTATGTAATCAAGAGAAGGCTTCTTTGGTATTTAAAACACAATTAAAATTGCTTTATTATGGATGTATCTTTTAGCAAATCCTGTAACCAGATGGATAGTCTGTAGCCTTTAAAAAGTACTTTTATGGAAACTAATTAATGCCTCCCCACCCACACACACGCATACTGGAACTAGTCAGTGCTACCTACACACACACACTCTCTCTTTTATTTGTTTTCAAGTTTCTAAACCTCATTTTTTTTCCAGCACAAACTGGTAAAGGGCTATTAATGCGTGAAAACAGTTTCATAGTGACTGCTAAGTAAGGAGTTTTCATGTTTACAGCTTTGAGTAGTAATGATGACTTCTGAGCGTTTGTCTAAAAATTTAAGATTAGAGCAGACCTGGTTCGTTCTCTGACTTTTTTCCCCATTCCTTTTATATAGTTGTTTTCATAACATAGGCTGGAGCAGAACCCATGTCAGAGAAAAAGTAGACAGAAATATATGTGCTTTGGCTCCCTATACAATGCCTGGGGAGAGTACGGTATCTCTAGATTCATGGTGGCATAGTTGGCATTGCCGGTTCGATGCAGCAGGATTGATTGAGCAGCAGTGGAGACCCACTCAATCGATCAGGAAGTCAACCATATTAATCCACCCCCCCTAACAACAGTAATGCTCTGTCAACTGGAGGGCATTTCCAGTTGGCACAGTGTAGTGGGGACAGTGCAGTAATCTGAAGTTAGGAAGTCAATGGGAGATACACAAGCTACTCTACATAGCTTGTGTGTCTTCTGTCTACTGCTGCTGAATTTCACCAGCAGTGTGGACCAAGCCTAAGGCACCTAAGAATGGGATTCATAGAAGCCAGCAAGCTGAGGGGGGTGGGGAGAACTGCCTAAGATTGTGAGGAGTGAAATGCAGAAGAGGGACCCCACCCCTAAAAGCAATTTAGGCACTTGACTCTGAGCTGGAAGGAGGCATCTATCTCTACTTGGAATTCACAACGATGAACCCTCTCCTGGAGTTAGGGGCCTAAATCAGGTCATCCATTTATTGTAAAAAACGAGACTCTCACACCTCATTATAGCCAGTGGCTCAGGGAACTCACTGGGCTGTGGGAGACAGGCAATTTTCAAAGCTTTGCTCTGCTGGATTTGGAGCAGAGACTTGAAGTTGGGTCTTCCGTATCCCAGGTGAATATCTGACCATCAAGTGATTGAGAGACCGCTCAACCCATCATACCCCATCTCTCCTGTTGATGTTGTTCATTGGTGCAGGGATTTGAACCTGGCTCTTCCTTGTCCTGGGTGACTGTCCTGATCAATGGGCTGTAGAGTCTATTTTGCTCTGGCCCAATGAATATTTAACTATTTATGCAAAGTGGAAAATTTTCAATGGGAGAGACTGAGAGAGTCTCTTAGAGATGGGAGTCCAGGGTTGAAGTTCCTGCTTCAAATCAGGCATGGTGGGGGTCCCAAACCTGGCTCTTGTACATGCCAAGTGAGTGCCTTAACCACTGGGCTATTGGGTAATCAGAATGCACCTGCTCACCCTGGGCACCCCTTTTGTGTGGGTTGGGAGTGCTCGGAGCATGCCTATTGGATCAGGCCCCACAGGCAAGACAGGCAAGGGAATGCCTAGTTTGAGAATCCAGCAGAGGATTAGGTGTGAGCTAGGACACTGAGCGACTTTAGGTGGTTTTGTGCATGCCCAGTGGTAGAAGTTTAGGTGCCTAGGGAATTTAGGCAATTTCAGGATTAGACAGCAGCTCAGCAAGGGTTGAGGATAAAGTGGCAGTAAGGCACCTAAATTCTTTTTTTCATATACCCTCTTGTATCTATCTGGGCATCTGAAAGAGCTTAGTGGTAACCAGTTTTGTAGAATGTGGAAGTGCCATTGGTTACATTTAGCTAAAGGCTTTTTAGATCTCAGTCCAATAGAGAAGTCCCTCTTGAAAATTCATCACTACTGAAAGAAGAAATAAAAATGGTTTATGTTGTGTGTTGAAACAAAGGTATTGTCTTGCAGATACCAAGGTGAAGAGTGCTTTAAAAGTGTCATAGTTAGAGACAATGGGCATAGACAGAAAGAGGTTGCTAGTCCTTGGGTTTTCTGCTGACTGTCTCAATGATGCTAATTAGCATGGATTGAGGGAGTAGTTTGAGGGGACATGGCTATTTATCTACTGGGAAATGAAACAGTTTTTCTACTGTTACTGGAAGTTTTTCTCTGCTGATCTCCAGTCCTCTGCCTGCAACAGAAATGATGGAGGGTGGATCAAGTGGTGGTCAGAAACCCTATGAATTACACAGCAAAGTGTCGCTCAGCAGATGCACCTCTGAATGTTGGGCTTATTTGTTGCAAAGGAAGGTATAAATGGGCACATATCCAATTAGGCTAATGTGATATGATTTATGTCATCTACTGTACCCTAATTTTTACAATAAACGATGAGACACCATGACACTGGTATTCTTTGCTACTAATTCATCCAGAACAATTGGCTGACAGATATGGAAAGCTCTGGAGAAGACACCGGGCTACGTTTTTAAAACAATGGATAGAAGGATTATTTATTTGGTCATGGGATTTGTGCATTAACCTGCAACCCGACCCTCTGAAAAATAGCCCTTTGTGTCCTAGAGAGTCTTTCCAAAGGTTTTGATTCTGAAGCCGTAGCTTAAACTTTCATATACACCTTCCGCAGAAGCTCCCATTTGCTTGCAATTGTACCAACATCAGTTAATGAGACTACCTCCCTTTCCTCAAGCACATATATAATTAATAAGGAAGTTTTTTTTTTTTTAGGGGAGAGCAAGAGCCACAAAGTCCAGGTCCTAATGAGAACTGCCCCAAAGTTCTGCATGTTTGGATGTGGAGTTTTTGTCCTGCCCGTTTCATTGATAAAGACCAGATGGGACAATCTTGTTCTGCATTTAAGCTCTCCCAAAGTTTGGGAGCACTGTTTATTCTTACTGAAGGCAGTGGGAGTTAAGAGCTCTGAGGACTTTGGAGAATTGAATTGTTTATTATTTAAGTACTGGCAGTGTTCTTGGAGCTGTACAAAATTCAGAAGAAGACTTCATCCCAGCCCAATGGAGTTTACAATAAAATGGTCAGATTGTCAGAGATGCTTAGAACCTGCAGCTCCCACTGACTTCAGTAAAAAGTGTGTTTCATTAATGTTAGGCCCTAAATGAGAAAAATAAACATAACTCCCTGCTTTTCTTGTTTTAGAGCCTGGATCAAGTTTTGTGGAAGCAAGTTTGCGTGCACTGCTAGATGTAGAGGGTTTTTTAAGTCTGTGATTTTGATTTTTCCCTTTCATTTTTGGTTCTTGGAATTTATATCCGGGATGATTCTGTACTTATCATTTTTTCCCCTCTGCTTTTTCTTTTCAGCACCCAAAGACAATGAAGAACGTGTGTTCAGAGAGCGCATGCGGCCCAGAAAGAGGCAGGGGGCTGTGCGACGCAGAGTTCATCAAGTCAATGGACACAAGTTTATGGCCACCTACCTTAGACAACCAACGTATTGTTCGCACTGCCGAGATTTTATATGGTATAATCAACATTTGGCTTTATTTTTTGTTTGCAAATGTCGTGCTATTTTAGATTGAACTGTTGAGCTTCCATTGTGTCCTGCAGCAGTCCGAAAGGAGTAGAGCATGTCACGGGTCAGGGCTCCAGAAAGGGCATCCACTCTAGGCTCCTCACTCCTTAGCTGTCACCTCTCTTTTGTGGAGACCCTTGTCTCTTTCCCTTTACTAGGATTTTTCCATAGTTCCCTGCCTACACTGTGTTATTCCCAGCAAGCCAGACTGCTTAACCAGGCCAGCATTTGCAGTTTGCTCGCTCTTTGAAAGATATAAATGGTGTGATTGCCGTAGTTATAAGTTACCACACAGCTGTCTCTAAGCAACCACATCTATTCTTAAGGTGAAAGCCCTACAGAGAAAATGTTTTAAAAACAATAAAAGAACCTACACACGTGCTAAAAAGATTACCAGAGATCATCTTAACTCCAGAATCTTCCAACCCTCCACTTGGAAGACTCTCTCCGTTTGCTGGGTCAGAAAGCAGGCCCTCAGTCAGTTTAAACTCAAGCTGTTTATCCCAAAGTCCTTTCTTCGTCTGCTGGTTTCCGGAAAATCCAGTTTGAACCAGTATATGTGAGGCTCCCCAGGTAATATTACAACCTGAGTGAATTTGCCTAATAACCCACCTCCCCCCCAAAAAACCAAAAAAACCAAACGTATACACCCACACAGTTCTTAGTTCCTGAAGGGCTGGGGTCACCCTTTCTCATGTAATTGCATCCAATCCCTGCCCCACAGTGACACATAGACCTAATGCAGTAAGATCCCCCAAAGATATTGCAGGAAATTGCCATCTCTGTCGCAGAAAGGCACAGAAGTTTAGTTATTTTCCTGTTTAATATTCATCCGTCATCAGTTTTTGCAAACAATAACAGAAGGCTGTCAAAAAGCTTCCATTATGAATGACAACATTTGGGATTTTCTCTAGGCCACAGCGTTCAATCCTGTCTGGCCTAACATATACATCCATATAAAATTGATCCAGTTCCTGTAACTCAGTACTATGCTGGCTAGCCTAAAAACTCATGTTACAACTGTAAGTGTCACTGCAGAGCTAGGCTTCACAAGAGCAAAGAGAGCATAAAGCTGTGGTATGACTTGTTTAAAAATTTTAAAAAAAAGAAAATGTTCAGTTAATCATCGTTGAAGGCAGGGTGAGCTAGATTCTGATCTCAATTACATGGGCAGAAATCCAGAGTAATTTCAGTGAAGTCAATGAAATCATTGTGAAACTGAATTTGGCTCTGTGATTTCCTGACCTCTCACTTTTTTGGTGGCCATCCTGAATGACTTCTGTATAAGGAGGAAGTACTCATGGACTCTTTTTTTCCCCCCTGAAGCTTTCAAAAGCTTCAGTTTTGATGAAGAAAACTCTTACAAGAAAAAAATATTTTGGGTGTGAGCACTGGGTGTTTGAGGAACTAAAATGTCAGCTGGCATGCAGAAACCATCTGGAATCAGGAGTCTAGAAAGGGGGATTATCATCTCCTCCGAGAGCAAAATCCTACCTCCATTTAAGTCACTGGGAGCTTTGTTGTTGACTTCAGTGCGGCCAGAATTTCACCCAAGATACCCTGTCAGACCAGCAAAGGTCTTTACTCTGCTTCTTCATTTTTGAACTACTTCCTTCCAGCAGTGAATATAAAAAGCAACCTTTGAGAGGAGAAACCTAGGCACTTTCACCAGCTTTGTCTGAGCATACTGTTAGTAGATCAGTTAGCATACTGAGCATCCTTCAGTAGATCGGCAAGGATTTTCCCAACTCCATTAGAATGAAGAAGTTGGCCAAAATTGTCAAACCTGGGCCTAACTTCGTTTTAAAATGAGTGCCTAATGTTAGGCTCCTAAATGCATATTTAGACACCTAAATCAAAGGGGCTTGATATTCCAAGATGAAGAGCAATGTAGCTCTCATTGACTTCAGTGTTAGGGGCCCAGCACCTTTTGAAAATCAGGCCACTTCTATGTAGATGCCTGAAAGTACACTTATGAGCATGGGCGTAGTTTGGGGAGGGGTGTGTCAGAGGCATTGCCTCTGCAAACAGGCAAGGCATTGGGGGGGCAGTGTGTCATCTGCTACTTCCCTCCTTTCCCCCCACCCGATTTCTGTGAGCACCAAGCTGCCCTGCAGGTCGAGCTCTCCTCCGCCTGCCCAGGGGGAGGAGGGCGCTGTCCTTCCCATGCTGCACCTTCCTGCACATTTGACTTGCGGGGATCAGCGGGCGCAGGATGAAGCAGCTGTTCTCCTGTCCTTTGGGTCACTGCCTTGGCAGCTGAAGATTGCCTCCTGGGTCCTAGAGACAAGGGGGATGGAGTGGAATAGGGCAGGAGGGAGAGGAGGAGGAGGAGGGGGATGGGGCAGGGGACAATGGGGAGAGGAAGAGGGATGGGATGGGGAAATGAAGGGGATACAGGAAAGGGTGGGGGGAAGTGGGAGCTCCACACGTGGCATCCCGTCCGCAGCAGCAGCAGCCCCATCAGGGAAGTGACTACAGTAGCACAGCAGCCAGTTCCGGAGTAGCCACTAGTAGCAGGTTGAGCCATTAAGCTGGCCCGTACCCCCTCCCCTCAGCACTGGCAACCCAGGTACCACTCCAGATGGGTGGGGAGAGAGGCAGTGAGCCAAGAGAACTGGCTTCAGTGTGCCAGTCAGTGTGTTCTTGTGGGTGCACGTGCCTCCCCCCCCAACACCCCCAGATATAGCAGTCAAACTACACCTCTGCTTATGAGCCTAATATTAGGCATATACATTTTGGCTAAGATGCCTGAAGTTAAGCTCCTAAATTCATATTTAAGCAAAAATGGTCCTATTTTCAGAAGCACTGAATGTCCACACGTCCCAGTGAAGTTGAGGCAGGTGCACAGCACGTTTGGCAGTCATTTTTATTTGGGTTACTTTAGGCACCCATATTTGTAAATGTCCTTTTCGCTCTAAAACGCACGGCTGAATTAACAAAGATCATAACATAACGTAACAGTAAGTCAAGAGCTCCACTTCAAAAATGATTTATTTTATGAATTTCAGGTATGCACAGGTGTGTGTTACTTTACAAAGAAAAGGCATGGGGACAGATGCGGCTTTCAACGACTGCAGTGTAAATTTTGAGTAATTCCACTGACTTCAGTAGAGCTATGCCAGATTTACTCTAGTAATCCCTTAAGCAGAATCTGATTCAAAATCCCTATTCTCTGATGTAGAGGCCAGATCCTGCAGTGCAGTGCAGTCACATACGTTTACGTTGTCTGGGCTCATGCAAGAAAAGACAGCAGGGATGGTACTAAGCTAGAGCAGATTTGACATGGTTCGGGGACAAATTACAAAAGGTGCAGAAAGGGCCTCACACATTCTGGCATCATGAAGTTTCGTGTTTTCACACTGTATAAATCCTGGGTTTAAGTTTAATTAAGTCTAGTTATGCCAAAAATAGGTAACTTCACAAAGCATTTGAAACACCAAAGATGGTGGCTTGGCTGATGGTATACTTGCTCACAGTATATCTGCCTTGGCTACTACTTGTACTTGTAAACAAATAATTGCAGGATAAATATAACATTATAAAAGAGGCTCCAAGGACAACATATAAATTGTGTATACGTTGTCGACATTGGGCATGGAAAGAGAAATTCTAATTGAGGAACATTTCAGAAACTTAAGAGGAATAGCAGTAAAACCAAGTTTCAGCTTATTAGGACTCCATCTGTTTAGTAGACAGAGAACTGGCCATGAGTAAATAGAATGCACAAAGTACATGATCCAGATGGTGCATTCACCCCAGTCGTATGACATGCCTTTCTCCCAATGATGAGTCCAATGATGCAGCATGCGGGCTGTGGGTTGCAGTAAAATGTTGGATTGAATCATGAACCTGGCCAATAGAAGAAGAAAAGACTATAGCATGATATTTTTCTCTATGTATTTTTACATTTTCTAAAATACTTTATGTATGTTCTTATCTACAGGGGTGTAATAGGAAAACAGGGATACCAATGTCAAGGTAAGAAAGAATCTACATAGAGAAAGTAGAATAAGATACTAATATATTATTGTGGTTGTTGTGTATAAATAAGAAGGGTTATGCACTTCTCATCAGACATAGAGTATATACAAGAGCAAGGTTGGAGCACAAGTCTATGAATCAGAATATGTGGGTTTTAGCACAGAATCAGTTACTGACTTGTGACTAAGAGCAAGTCACATAGTCAGAGTTTCAAAAGTATCCATTAACTAGGGTTACTTCAGCTGAAGTGAGTAGGAGCAGTGCACACTTAGCATCTCTGAAAATCAGACCTCTCTGGCTGCGCATCCAAAATGAGTGGCTTTCATAGCCCTGCTATTACTCCCCTGCTGGACCCTGACCAGGCTGCAGTGTTTGGGTCCCACACGCTAGGCCTATGTGCTTTTAAGCTGCCCTGATTCTGGGTAGGCTCCAGCTGCCATCTCTTTCTTTGGCCTCCTTGGCACACTTGCTTGATATTGACCAAGTGGAACCTCATGGCCCAGCTGTCCTAGGCTCCCAGGACCAGTGCTGGCCAGTGTTTAAGCTTGCTGTTTCCCAGAGCTCCAACCTTTTGAGCACTCTGATTTGCTCGCCAGGGATACATGATAGTTGAAGTACATAAAACACAGGCTTTTTAAAAGGTTTTAAATATAATTACCCTGGACATTAGATAGCACAAGAAATATACAGAATTAGACCAAACAATAAAACACCTGTACGCATTTCCCTGTGTCTGTTTCCTCACCGCTCTTGAGCATTCTATGGGCTTAGGTAAGAGTCTTTTAAGGAGTCCAGGATCCTTCCATTTCCCTTATATGTGGCTTCTCCTCTGGAATATGGAGTTTCTCTCTCTGTCTCTAAAATGGCTGGTGAGAGACCCTTTCTTTTATAACTTCCAATCCATTACGTCATGTGATCCCAGATCATCCTTATTAGATAATCCATTCCTTAACTACCTCCTTCTTGGAGTTCAGACTTAAAAAATTGGTTTGCCCTCTCTTTCTCCAAAGGTGCTCCATTTGAATGGATGATCATCAAGTTTTTAACAACCTTCCATTATTAGCTCTGTTCCAGGTACATGAATTTCTCCTGTTTTAGCTCATTGTGGAGGCAAAAGACATTAGAAAAGACAAACCACCCCACATTCAAAATGGAGTTCACTCTGATACACAGAGAGAGTTCTCAATAGCAGGCAGAATTCAAAAGCTGTACATGAACAGATTTCCCATATTGTGGACACTTCTGAAAATATCCTCTGAAACTGAAAATGTTTCTCTGTTTCTCACTTTTCTGATCTTGAAAAAGTGGAAGCTTTATTTTGCTAAGCATTTTGTGAACCTTGGATGAGATGTGCTAATGACAAAATACTGTAATTAATTAGATTAGATAATTATAGAGGTCACCAGTAGCAAACGTTGTAGTTAAGATTGAATAAGTGTTTCTATTTTTACTTCTAATTTCCCGTGCTTATAACTTTTCAAAACAGTCACTTTGGGGGATGAAATTTTTCCTGTTTTGGTCTCTTGTCAAAGATTATGTTTTTGGAAAGTTTGAGCAAGATACATTGTTATTTTGCAGTTATGAAAGAGTTGAAAAAATTAGTTTTTCTCATCATAACAATAGTTTTAACCATACTTTTTCATAAGAAAATAAGAATTGCTATAATGGAATATACCAGTAGTCTATCTAGTTCAGTGTCTTGTTTCCAAAGGTAGCCAATGTCAGAGTAGCCACTCTTTCATCACAGAGGGCAATTTTTTCCTTTCCTTGAATCCAATGGATCGATAGCCTTGTAATGGTTATCCCGTCTGTTGTTTCTGCGGATATGTGTATGCTGTATCTGTTTCTTTTTTTTCAAATGTAACTGACACCAGACATTGACAAAGCACTCTTGTCTGCTGAAAGAATGGGAAAGCTTCATTATTATTATTATCATCAGTAATAATAATTATTAATAAATAACTTCACTTATTCCTTTCTCTGATTTTACAGTGAATCCCATGTGCCTTTGTGTTTGTTAGCCTGAAAAATCTTCAGGCCGGGGCTGACTTTAGCATCATGTCTTGATCAGTGCTGATCCCGTTGATTGTGCTAAACAAATAACGGTGTTATATAAGCTGCTATCCCGTGATAGATAATAAGCTATGGTTGAGAGTTTTAAAGATGATTTGTAATTTTGGGTGCCTTAGATTTTGGTTGCCCATCTTGAGGTCCCTTAAAGGGGTCTGATCGTCATAAAGTGCTGAGAGTATGTCTTCTAAAAGTGTGGACCCTTTAAGGTGTTTTAAATTGTATACCCAAATTCACAAGTCACTTTGGCCCAGATCCTCAAAGATCTACTAACTTACACTGATGGAAGTCTGAATATCTTTCAGTATCTTGAGAGACAAGGCCAGGTAGGTAATATCTTTTATTGGACCAACTACTGTTGATGAAAGAGACAAGCTTTCAACCTATGCAGAGCACTTTTTCAGGTCAACCATGATCTAGAGAAGAGCTCTGTGTAGCTCAAAAGCTTGTGTCTTTCACAAGTTGGTCCAATTATCTCACCCACCTGGTGTCTCTCAAATACTGGGACCAACATGGCTATAACAATGCAGCCAACAATAATTGAGGATCTGGGCCTTTTGGCATATGTCTTTCTTACACCAGGGAAAGGGATCCAGTGTTTTAGCCTTTTGACTTCAAACTTTTACTTTAAAAACTGTCTTCATGAAAACTCATCCTTTCATCCCCTTTTTTGTTTACAGTTTGCACTTGCGTAGTCCACAAGAGATGCCATGAGCTTATAATAACTAAGTGTGCTGGTTTAAAGAAACAGGAAACTCATGACGAGGTAAATATTTATAAAATAAATGTTCGAGATAAAAAGAAATCTTTTTATCTCCTCATGTCACTACCGCCTCCTCAATTTCATCAACAAAAAGTTACGGAGTTTGTTTGCACTCTTCTGGTTTCCATGTAGTAGAACATTTACTCTTGAATGACAAATCACCAGAGCAGCTCCATTTACTTGAGAATTGCCAATAAAGCAGTCTCCTCCTGACTAGCAAATGTTAGTCAAAATCAAAATGCCCTATTGACGTCTCAAAGCTCCCGTTTGTTTCCATCCTGCTCCCATTGAAGTTAATGGAAGTGTTGCCATTGAATGCAGTGGGAACCGGTTAAGACCTTTTCCCTCTCAAATGCATTTAAAGTGGGTAATTCGTTAGCTATCGGTAGTATGAAGGCTCTGCTTGTGTATCATATGTTAACATAAAAGACTGGCCAGAGGTGACAAATTATTTACAGGGGGCCTGGCTCTAACAGAGACTGCTTGTACAACTTCCAAGTGTGGAACAAAAGCAAAACGTGTAATATTATGCATTGAATGAATGTATAGTTATAAAACAACTCAGGAGAGCCTCTGTGTAGAAACAGCTTTTCTAACAGTTACTTCACAGCTGTGGAGAAATGTTGGTCATTATATAAAAGGGGTTATCCATATATTTTGTATATGTTGTCAGAGGTTTAAGAAAATGATGTCTGCTGATAATGAAATAAACTGTTTTACTAAGCTTGGAGATGTTTAAATTATTATTTCTATCTACCGACAATACCCGCCACTGCTCCAGATATAAAAGAACATAAGACTTCCATCTCAAAGGATGTATATTTTTAAAGAAGACAAAAAGATCACTCCAAACATGGACCCTGATTCTCAGCTATGGCCAATAAATGCACAGTATGATTTTACCTGCCCTGACACACAGGTGTGTGTTTACAGTTATCTTGGTGTACAAACCTCAATGGAGTCAAGGGCCCTGTAGTGTTAACGTGAGGTAGTTAGGTGAGATCAGCACTGTAAACCCTGCCTATCGCTGACCTCGCCTGGTTTATCTCACAGTAAAACTGCAGAGCCTTCTCTCTGTTCTGTTTTTATTGCCGACAGCTAATGTGCATTGGTTATTCCATGGTAAGGCAAACCATTTTTGTCAGTGAAGACATAGCCTGTAATTTGGGGAGCAGACAGGGTGTGTAGAGGTGGTTTTAAGCCACCTTTGTGCTTCTGCAGTTATGGGCCAGCTCAGCCAGATGTGCCCCCTCCCCGCACATAAATTGCAGGAGCATAAAAGATACTTTAAAGTACAGTGTCTGCCAATGGCTGATTTTGCAGGGCTGGCACTTAGGGGTGGGGGAAACGCCCCTCTCCCCCAGCCTATTTTTTTTTACTTGTACACTAGGTGAATTCGGTATGGATGTCACTGAGACATCTACATTGGCATTCCCCCATGCCATTTTTACTGTGATGTTTCAGATTAGAACTACACTTTAACCTTTGTAGTGCATCTTTGCCCCTTGATCAGGGGAGCAGATGTGCTTTCACTCCAAAACATGATCTCTCTCATGGGATTATGACGCAGCCTTGCGGCACCAATGTTTTGGCTAATGATGATTTTGAGCAGTATCAGAAGGAAGTCTGAATTCCTGCATAGATTTACATTCCCAGGCTCAAGACTAGTGGAAGCTTTGATGCACTGCTGATGTGATGCTCTCGTTGTTTAGCGGGGTGCTCAACCACTGGAGAGAAGCCAGCAGTAGTAGGAAGGGGAGGAAGAAAGCATAGAAATAAATCTTTTGTTGTGCAGTGAGCACCCTTAACTTTTCAGTGATGTTCTTCAATCAGTAGCTAATGGTACTGTGGTTTCCCTGTACACAGTACCTTGTTTTCTCTTTTTACCGATCTAAAGACCAGTGGGGATATAAAAAAGCAAGTGGATTATGACTCCTTTCATTTTCTCCTGCATTAGCACCTCCCCCTCCTGCTCTCAAAACAATTGGGAGTGACTTCCTTGCCTTGCACACTGAGAGATCTCAGTTGTTATTTCCAGGAATACTAGGGAGCAGACTGCAGTCTTTGCACCGTCAGTTATCTGTGATCTTTTGAACAACAAGAACACAAAGAGAGGCGGAACACTCTGGGGGGAAATAAACTCATTTAAAAGGATGATTACACCAACACGTACCTATTTCATCTTGTTTCACCTCCATACTTGTCAGATCATGGCAGGGCCCTAATTCACATTAACAATAAAAGTGAATAATTAGAAACAACGAGGATTTCAATATGCTGTGCTTTGCTTTTTTCAGCAAGTGGGCTCCCAGCGCTTCAGTGTCAACATGCCTCACAAGTTCAGCATTCATAATTACAAAGTGCCCACCTTCTGTGACCACTGCGGTTCGTTGCTCTGGGGTCTTTTGAGACAAGGTTTACAATGCAAAGGTAAGGAGCATCACCTGCTTCAGAGACTCTCTATGTTTCTCAGCCACTGCAGTGGTTTGGGAAGTGCTTGTCTGTCATAACAGCAAAATACGTTACATTTGCCAAGTCATTCTTTTTTTCCCAGAAGGTACAGTGAATAGTAAAAATCAAGGGGCAGCATAGGGCAATAGGAATTGCCATCATGGATCAGAATCTAGTCCTTTGTCTTGCCTCTGACAGCATCTGGCACCAGATGTTTCAGAGGAAGGTGCAAGAAACCCCTGCAGTCGATAGCTATGGAATATACTTCCCCCAGGGAATGCTTCTTCCTAATCCCACTAGTTGGATTTTGACATATGTCCAGAAGCATGAAGGTTTGTATCCCTTCCACTTTTCTTGAGTATGTTTATTCCTGTGGGCTGCAAATTATGCACTAATGGTTTTTTTGCTTTCATATCTTCATGAAGGCTGAGTCTTTCTTATCCATGTAAATTCCATGTAGGACCAAACTTGTGTCTCAAGCCAAGAAAAAAGAAAGAAAAATGATTTTGATGTCTGGCTGCACCATGTTATGTGGAGGCTAGCCTGCTCTCTCCCATGCTAACTCTGAAAGGATGGATGAGATTGATTGTGTCCGTATCCAACACTTGGACCACAGGCATTGGACTGCACATCAACTTCTCATCCCAAATCTAAGCTAGATCATGCACCTGAAATTAATTGGCTGCTCATCCTTAATCTCCTTGACACAGGCTGTTTTGTGATTTAGCTGGCCATCAGGGAAGAGGTGGCGTCAAATCGCCTTGTGGTTGCTACATTGGATAACATGGGGGTTCTCTTTTCTGCTTAAGGGTGTACATTTCCGTTTGGTAATGAGACTTCTCAGAGGCAGATAGTTATTCTGAAAGAGGAAGTAAAGTTCATCCAAATACTGCTGGGGTAATAACATTTTTGGATCAAGAGCGTCAAACACCATCTGTAATGGGATTTTAAGGGACTATGGCTTGAAGCTCATACCAAACTCGTAGGAATTCAAATCTAATGAAATGCAAAGCTTTTTTTCACATTCTGTTGCTCCCATAACCGCATTGATCGTTGGGGCACCATCACTGTTGAACGATCAACCAATTGTCTCCACCTCTGATGATTGTGTGTCAGTGCCTGAGGCTCCATGAAGTTCATTCCTGTCCACTCTTTTATTTTGTCAGTCCATCTCTTCTGCCTACCTCATCTTCTTTTCCCCTGTACTGTCCCGTGGAGGATGATTTTGGATGGGCCAGATGATCTTGTTACATGGCCATATCACTTCATCTTGTGCTTCTTCATGGTCGCCAGGAGCACATTTCAGAGACTTTATCTTTCATAAGTTCATGTACTCAGTTTAGTGAATTTAAAGACAGGATTAAGTTTACTATCTGATTTTCCAAAGAGCAGCAGCTAGAAAACACATATAGAAGGCACTGTAATCTATGAATAACGGTACCTTCTGCAGTTACTCTGTGTAAAAATGAAATTATTAGGGAGCTGCCAATCCTTATGCTTCAAGGCATGAAGTGATCACCAGCTGCAGTCATGAAGAAATTTCTCCCATGACAGAGTGTTTCACTGTAAAGGTTGCTGTGGGCGATGGGTAGTGACAGGATACCAGACAAAGATAATTATTTTTCCATTATTGCCATCCCTATGTTTCTATGTCACCTTAATTCTGGTGGCAGGAAATTCAAACCATCCTTTTCAGTTCATCTGGGTCTTGTTGGTATTTGCCATTTCCTACTAAGAACTATAAATTCAATCCACCATCTATTTACCATTCTGTAACAAGCTTCAATTCCTTAGATTCTTGGTTCTTCATCATCATAGTCACTTCCCTGACATAGTGTGACTTTGTTTTTCTTTTTTGTGTAAGGAACTGTAAATATGCACATGGACCTGTTGCTTATGTACAAATAATTGTTCAGCATATAGCATCTTCGTTCCTCTCTTCATGCTTTTCTTGTAAAACTGTTTCCTTGTAGAAATGTACCATGAGCTGCATGAAATTCAAAATTCACAAATAACCGGAAATGGTTGCTTCTCAGCAGGAGTTTAGTGCTTCCTGTTTTTCTTTAACTAGTGCCTGTCAATGCTCACCTTTCCAGAAACTTGCCTGCTTAAACATGCTACATTGGCCTCCTACTTGAAAAAAACGTAATCCTAAGAATTACTCTTCTTATATCTTGGTTTGTGCTGCTTTCTCTCTCTATTTAAATAACCTTGCATATTGAGAACACACAGAATTTTCTGCTTTGTTTTATTTCGGCTAGTTCAGCTCTTAAAGGCACATTGTTAGGTCAAACATTTGGCCTAAAAGCCTTATCAGCTGTATTTTGGATCACAAGCATACAAATACGTAAGGATTTCTTCCTAGACCTTTCTGCTCCATTTGTGTGAGCAAGCAGTGTACTGGAACTTGAAATCTACCCTCTTTCTGACTAACTGCTAACTACACAAGGCACGTAGCTTTTTGTAACTACAGAGAGAACCTGCATTTGTTTCTGCCGGATTGCTGTGTGATATAATTTGTATTTGATTAGATGTTGGTTAAAATCTTAATAGGAAAATAGTGTGGGAAACTGCACTTAATTCATAATTTATATAATTCTGTTGACCCAGGTAGGAATTTGACCGACTGAATTTTAAAGTGAGCGATTTTCCATCATTTGTAATTTTGCATGCTCTGTATCTTGTTCCACTAGAGGGTGCTGAAGGCTAAATCATTCAGGCATGTCAGGGGGCTCCCAACAAATCTGGTCACCTTTTTTAATTTTCTGAGTAACAAAGAAACTACATGACTTCCCTGGTCATGCTAACATGTTAGTTACAGAGACAGTACTGCGGAGTGGGGGGGATGAGGAGGGGGAATCAGGGCATCTTGTTTAGAGGATAATTATCTAGAGGCAGAGAGAATTTAATTACGTGGCTGGCCTCATTTAAAAATTAAAGCTAGGTACATTAAAGCATGGCTTGTTAGTGTGATGCTGGATTACAGCAGTCTTGAATAAAGCGTATGAAGAAACAGCATTGTAAGCAGTTTATTAAAAAAAATTAGATTAAGGCCTAATCCTGCTCTCACTGAAATCAATGGGAACAGGATTAGGCTGAGTTCAAAGCGCTCAATGGTTTTCTAGTTGGAAGATGTGTCTAAGATTTTCAAAGTTATTCATTTTCTCTGTTGTTGTTCTAGAGGCTGCCTTGTCAGTCTCCTGGGCCTGACGCAGCTCCCGTTGACTTCAGTGGGAGGACGAGAAGGGCCCTGAGGAGTAGCACTGTTCACTGTTCCATGATGAATTCAGCATATTCCATTATTATAATAATAGTATAAGGTTCATTATTTGTATTACTGTGATGCCTAGGAGCCCTAGTCCTGGCTCAGGACCCCATTATGCTAGACACTGAGACGCTCTGGGTAACCTGTTCAAAAGCACCGCTCAGGCTGAGATGGTGGTAAAAACCCTGTTGGATATGCTGAAATGCTGGGGAAGTGAATAAAACTCCATATATAACTAGGAGAGATAAATGGGCCAAACTCCTCTGTCACACCAGTGTAAATCCAGAGTAACACTATTGAAAGTAAAAGAAATTACTCTGAGTTAACATGCATGTAGCTGAAAATAGAGGTTAGCCCAGTCACTTCAACACTGGTCCCATATCTATCTGCACGCTCAGCCTATGCATGCTACTGCCAGAGTAACTGACTGGTGTGTGTCCAGATATGTGGACCTTGAGGCTGCTTGTCTAAAACTGTTGTTATCAATTTTCTGTTAAATTTCATATTTTATTGTTATATTCTTAAGGATAATACTCATAATTTTATGCTAGTGTGTTAAGTGCCATTGCAAATTCAGCTTAAATCCTTTCTACTAAAATAGAATTATATTTGAAAAGAAATGTTGGATCCTGGAAGAACTGATTGAAATAAAATAAAATAGATATTTATTAACGTTTATTTAATTTATTGAGAAACTTTTTTTTCCACCACACATTTCATTGCAGTTTGCAAGATGAACGTACATAGACGCTGTGAAACAAACGTGGCACCAAATTGTGGAGTGGATGCTAGAGGAATAGCTAAAGTACTTGCAGATCTTGGAGTCACTCCAGATAAGATCACGAATAGTGGGCAACGAAGGAAAAAGGTAACCAAAGATATAATCTCACATAAAAGTAGCAATACATTAATGAATGTGCATCAGTATTAACAGCTGGGGCTGAATCCTACTCATTGACTCACTCAAGAAACCATTGGAGTCAACATGCCTATTCATGTGAGTAAGGCTAAAAGGATTTGGCTCTGGATTTTCAGTGTATATTATCCCTAGTAAAGTTCTTTTGAGAATCTGTTCTGATCGGTACAATTTTGCAAACCTGAAGATAACTTAAAAAGTCAAGATGGATTTTATTTTTGATTGGCACAAAGAACTGGACTTCTCAGAAGGTGAGGTGACTGCTTTGAAGTTCCCTTGCTGAAACACATGACTATATAAATATGCTTATCTGGCTGAAAACTAGCATGAGATCATTTGATTGCCAGAGGCTAGACTCTACCCTATAATATTGTTGTAATGATGATAAATGAACTGAAACAACAACATTCTCTTATAAAAAGAAATTGGCTGCAAGCAGAAATTTCCAAAACTATTTGGCGGAAACTAATCTGCTTCTCCTTGAGACAAAAATCATGGGTTATCTAATGAGCACCCTGAAATCAATTGAATTAATTTGGATTTACACATGTGGCCCTGATCAGAATGTTGTCCCATCTCTATCTGTATTTGCATGGTGGTGGTGGCAGTTGAAATTAATGACTTTTATAATCAGTTTTTATGATATATGTTAATCCCTTGGCTTTAGGCATAATTTTGTTTTCTTGGTTGACTACACACTTGTCCTAAAATATTCAGAAAACTGTTTAAAAGCAAAACAAACAAAAAGTTATGGGAAAATTGGAAGGTAATTAATTGAACTATAAATCTTAGGAAAACAAAGAAAAATTGCTGTACTGTAATTTCATAAAATTAATGTGCAATGCTTGCTAATATTTGATAGCATTGCCATTGATAAAACTATACAGCGGCTCTGTGCTCAATTTACAAAATTGGTACTGGAAGAGTCCTAGGGTGTGATTTTCAAAAGTGCCTAGCACTTTCAGTGGGACTCCTTAGGCTCTTTTGAAAATTCCATCCTTAATGCTCAATTTGTTGAAATAACTTAAAGAAGTTTGATTTAAAGCATTATATGACCACACTGATATTATTATGGGAGCACCTTGCAAGCCCAGCCAAAATCAGGGCCCCATTGTGCTCAGTACTGTGCAAACAGAAGTAGTAAGAGATGGAGAACTTAGTCTAAATAGAAAGAGGGTCAGAGGGGAAACAGACGTAAGTAACTCCTCCAAGGCTGTGCAGCCATCAGTTGCAGGGACAGGAATAGAATTTAGTCTCCCTGGTTTAAGTCCACACCTCCATTCCCCGGACCACATATAATTTTTAACATTGCATTTATTTTAGGTGCAATCTGTTAAAATATTTGGCTGAAGGTTAATAAAACATAGTAGTACACTGCTATACTTTCTTAGTGTTTTGTCTGACTGGGTTTCCTCTAAATATTAAATTCCATTTTGCCATATTGTCTTTTGAATTAATTCTGAGTGCAAAGGTGTAATGTGAAGAACTTGGCTTGCTATGGAAGGTTGACAGGTAGAAAATCGTCTCAGGTTCTCCAGTGGCAAAAACTCAGCTAGAGAAGATTTGTTTCTAGTTTGTCAATTTTCCCCTTGAAATGTATGTGCAACTAACTTTCTTTGATGCTCCAATTAAAACGAGTTGGAGTTAGGAGCTTAGGCTTTTGGAAAATCCCACTGTGCACTTATCTGCACCTTTAGGTGCTTAAGTACCTTTGTAAAGGTACTTAGTTCTTACATGCAGCATTTCAGTGAATGCCAAGATTTATTTACACTTTGCCTTTATAACATTGCTCCCCTATAGAATATAGTATCAGTTTCCTAAATGCTGGCATTCAAGTAGAAGCACATCTTTACCTAAAAAGATAGTTATTCATACCATATACGTTCAAGGAGGTTTCCATTGAGTGCGATGGCACTCAGCACCTTGCAAGATTGGGTCTTTTGTGAACTCTGCTAGCAACAGTGAGAGTGTGTGTTGTGTCCTGTGATTGTCCCTCTGACTTGATGCATTTTGGAAGTGGTGGTGTGTGCCATGCAATTTCAGTGCTCTCTGCAATGAGCACATGTAGTGTTCCACTCAGGTGATAGCTCATCATTTGAAAAATTGCCCTACTCTTGGCCACAGTCATGCAACCCATCCTCACATAAGCACTCTTTATGAATAGCCCCATTACAGTCAACATATCCCCTAATGCACTTCAGAGGGTCTATTACATTGGTAATCGCTTCTTGTGAGACCAAGATTTTCAGGAGCAAGCCTTTCCTGCTTGTAAAAGGGGAACAGTTTAGTTTCTAACAAGATGTGCTCTGTATACTCAAGGTGCACCTCAATGGAAACTCTGTCTTGTATCTCACTGCAGGGTCCAATAGTAAACTGCAACTTTTTGAGCACCTGAGGAAAAAATTGAAATGGGGACTGAAGAGATCATATCCTTGTGCAAATCAGATTTTACCCAGGTCATTTGTTTTAGTACTTACAGTAACACTAACACTACTGTTTGAAAAGAAAACCTTCTGCCCATCAAAGTGGCTCTTTTTTTCAATAATAAAGCAGCTTTTCAGAGAAAACATCTAATTGTGTCAGTAGTAACTTGTAAATGAGAAATACCAGTGAGAGGACAAAGGCTTTAAAGATTTACTTCTGTGCTTTTGTAAGAAATAAATTTTAAAGCTAGTTGAGATTCCCACATCCTGAACAGA
Source organism: Mesoclemmys tuberculata (assembly GCA_007922155.1). Lineage (NCBI taxonomy): Eukaryota > Metazoa > Chordata > Testudines > Chelidae > Mesoclemmys > Mesoclemmys tuberculata. The sequence goes on along the minus strand of ML675614.1, from coordinate 28,548,346 downwards.
AAACTCGGGTTTATAAAAGCTACAAATTAGTATGTTTAATTGTGAACTGGAAGACCTTTTACGGGCCAAATCCAGTATTAAGAATGCCAAATCTTTGAGGGCATCACTAAGATAACAGAGCAGATCTCTGAACTCTAGTTGCTATTCAGGAGGCATGCACAGGAATAAAAATTAGGCCACTTTTGGAGGGGCACTTTGTGTGCCCACCGCCACGGAAGGAGCTAGCTCTCCCCTCTCCCGCCTCCCTGCCCCCCATGGCCCTGGGGCTGGTGGAGCTCGCTCTCTCCCAATGGCCAGAGGAGCTGGCTGTCCCCCTGTGGCCCTGGAGCAGTTCTGTGCCCCCACCAATTGGGTGGCTCCATGCCTCTGCTTGGCCCTCATTCTTCCCCCCCCGTGCAAGCCCCTATTGCTGTTACAGGGAAAAGGCAGCACCGAGAACTCTGCTCTTGGGGTAAGTAAAGGCCTGATCATGTAAAATACTGAGCAGCCTGAACTCCTATTGATCTTAATGACATCTGCCTCTGAAGACACTTAGCACCTGCAGAATTGGATCCTAATGGAAGAACTAATCTTTGTTGACTAATTTATTTAAAAATATATTTGCTTGCATTTGTTACATTTGTGTTACTGAACTGGCATCTTACATAGGCTTCTTTCTGTGCATTTGATGAGCATTGCAGTTCACTTTAACGTGAAAGCCTGTCCTGAATGCGTTGGGATCTAACTTTTGACACAGCCGGTGAGAAGATAATTGAGTGAGGATGAAGTGTGCTCGGTTCCCTTTGTTTCTTCCCTTTGTGAAGTTACTTCTTTTTTTGGAAGTTGTTTCTTTTGCTCTCTTTGTGTTAGAGGATCTCAGCGCTGAATATCCTTTTGTGGGAATGTTCTTAGCTAATTGCAGGCGCAGAATCTCAGCAGCCAGTTCCTGGAACCACACCATCAGAAGAAGATAGGTCGAAGTCAGCACCAACCTCTCCATGTGATCAGGGTTAGATACCTATTTTGCTTCCATACCAATAAATATTGCTTGAATGTCAGTCTCTGTGAGGAATAATAGTACTGTTACAATAGACATAGGCACTGATAGACAAGCTGATTCAAATTAAACAAGGAGTGTGAGCCACAAAATGTCACCTTCAGGGATCTGGGAATCGGATTTGTGAATTGTAGTTTTTCACACAAAAAAACCTTTGACAGGACCTAATTCTCTTGTCCTTTACACCAGTATATTCCACTGACTTCAAAGTGAAACTCAGGAACCTGGGAAGCCACACGAGAAAGTTCACATGAACCCTGAAACTTCAGGGGAGTTACTGTGCATTCTTTATTAAGCAGAACGGGGCCTGTAGCACTTGTAAGTGGAAGTGTCAGCATTATCTATTTAGTTAGATTGTATGCCCTGCATCACATTATTTCTGTGGTACTAAAATATAGTGGTCACCCTTTCAAACTTGTGGATTTCATTAGCGAAGCCGTTAGATAACTAAATAACTTTACCTCAGAGATTCAGCAGTATGTTTCTTACACTGAGAATAGGGACGGAATTGCGTGCAATAGCATGGGACTGGACTGGGTTTGTAGCGAAGTCAATCTACTGTTCCCACCTTTCCACAGAAATCAAAGAGCTTGAAAACAACATTAGGAAAGCTTTGTCATTTGACAACCGAGGAGAAGAACACAGGGCGACAGCAACAACGTCAACAGACAACCAGATTAATAAACCTGGGGAGAACGGTGAAAACGGGGAAGTCAAACAAGTCCAGACCAAGCGAATGGGCCTTGAAGAGTTCAACTTCATTAAAGTATTAGGGAAAGGCAGCTTTGGCAAGGTAGGTGGCTTTCTCTGATTTGATGGGTTATTTTTGACTCTGCTGTTTGAACGTACACAGTACTCATGCCAGTATTGCCTAAAGTGCTCCCACCGCAGGGGTTTCTTCCTCGTCTCACTTCGTTGGGATAGTCAGCTTCCAAAATAGTCATTTTCATGAATATGTATCCTGCTGGTTAGCTAGCTAGCTATTATTTAAATCCTTATCAAAACAAGGGTAAAGAGCTTTGATCTAGATGTCAAGATTTCACCACTGAAATCGCATGAACTAAATGTAGAATCCATACTGCTTGACCAGGCAAATAACTTCAGTGGGTATTTTCTGGTAGGCAACAGGAGAATAGAAATGGCTTTATGAGGTTCCATATTTGTTCTGTCTCCAGATGAGTTCCACTGTAAATTTGCTCATTTTGCAAGTTGGATAATGGGTTGTTGTTTTTATCCAGCTGCCAGTCCAGCAAATTCCACATGCCATGTGAAAATTAAGTTGTTTGGTCCGCATCCCTCCTCTCGTTCAGCAGCAGCAGCCTGATAGTTTTATTGATGATGAAGGAGACCAAGCCCTGCTCTACACTGACCTGGTGATTCGGCAGCAGTCGACGGGAGTTACACAAGTTACGCAGAGTACCTTGCATAACTCCCGTCGACTGCTGTGCTTCCCTTCTGCACAGCGTCTTCACTGCACTGTGCCGACAGGAGCTGCACTGTGTTCCCGTCGACGCAGCGCTACGCCACTTGAGGGGGTGGTTTGCTCAATTGATCCAGAAAGATTGATCTGACAGTGGCGACTTTGCTGCCGTTGGTGTAGACGTACCCCAAGATACAATCCAGTTCACATTGTGGTAGTTGCACTGTAGTCCCTTAACACCAGCAATAGTAAAATCATGCTTTTCTCAATGAAGGAAGCAGAAATTGTTTGAACGCTGGGATTGTGCTAAGGTTATATAACAACCCCCCAAAGCCAGGCAAACCTCACATGATTTTGGGTTTCATTATTGACCTTTAAACCCAGACAAGATTCACGCAGTGTTCTGAGTCTTTCAGTGAGCCTGGACTATATTTTGAACAAACATGAACCAGTTAATGGCTTGATGAAAACCTCGCAAAGCTCTGTGGTTTTGGCTGAGTTTGGCATGTGTGATTAGCTTCTATAAATTCCATCACATGCCTACACAGGTGTTAGTGCTTTAAAAATGAGAATGCAGGTATTTGTCCATGTAGATTTGCATGCACGCTAATTAAGCCCTTAATATTTTAGCATACTTCTTGGGAGGGAGAAAAGGGAAAATAATGGAATAAAAATGATGTCTGGTCTGATCTTCCTCACTGTGAATATCTTGCAAGAATTTATCTGGAAATCAGAGGTAGCACAAAGAAGATGATGGCATGAGAGAACAAGAAGTAATTTTTTCCAGATTGGCAAATCTTTTCCCTTAGGCAGCAGAACTGGTGCAGTTCCACTCTGAGGCAGTATGTGGAGGAATCACAGAGCCTGTAGAAGGGCTGAAAACACCATGCGTGCTTCAGAGCTGGAATTCTCAGGGGGTTTACCCTGTACCACTGCAGAGGGTATGCCTACACTGTGATAAAAAACCCCAGCACGGAATCTCAGAGCCCAGGTCAGCTGACTCAGGTTCTCAGGGCTTGGGCTGCAGGGCTTTAGAATTACTATGTAAACATTCAGGCTCTGGCTAGAGCCTAGGTTTTGAGACCCTGTGAGGGGGCATTTTATAGCCCCACAGTCTGAACTCTGCAAGCCCAAGTCAACAGCAAACATGCAGCGGGAGTCTTTTATCACAGTGTAGACATCCTGTTGACAGCCAGCAAGTGTGGGAGGGGAATGAGTGGAGTTGGAGCTATGCAGAGCTACAGTAATTTTCTTTCCACTGTGCTATGCTCTATGGTGATTAAGAGGTAGAAAGTGGAACATGGTAATCTGCTGCTACACAGATCCGCTCTTTATTCCTCCATAATAAAGGGGTCTCTGCGTATACAGAGGTCCCTGCAATACCAGTTCAGGAGCAGCTGTTTATCTCTTTATTCCTCCATTCCCCAGTCAATCTCCACAGCGTACCTCTGTACCAAACCCACAAGCCAAACTCAGGCTTGCATGGGACAGGACTTTTCCCTCAAATAATAAGAGCAGCCAAAATCAACACCTTTCAGGCTGTCACAGTGATGTGTATCATTATATATAATGACAAAATTGTTGAGCTGATTTCCAAAAAGGGAACTAAACCCATGCTGTTCTCCAGCTTTGCCCCCCTTCCCTGTTTTTGAGATCTCAGCAGTAGGGCATAGAAGGCGAGTGGTAAGGTGCTGGATAACAACAGTTTAACTGCCTGCATTTTAATTAAACTGAATGATATTCAAAGCTCAACTAAAAGTGTCCTTTTAAAAAATTTTACATTTCTTCAGCTCCTTTGCTAGGTAAAATAGACATCTTGAGAGTGATGAGAGTATAGTTATCCATTCAATTGTTGTATAATTTTCAAGTCTGCTCCCATTTTTTCTGTTGTATTTAAACTTGCCATGTATAATAGATTTGTGTACTTATATGCGCATATGTACTTATATGTGTACATAAGCAAAGATTTCTATTTGTTCTAGGTCATGCTAGCTGAACTAAAAGGTAAAGATGAGGTATACGCAGTCAAAGTCTTAAAGAAAGATGTTATCCTTCAAGATGATGATGTGGACTGTACAATGACAGAAAAGAGAATTCTGGCATTAGCACGGAAACACCCCTACTTAACACAACTTTACTGCTGCTTCCAGACCAAGGTATGCTAAATAAGCCAGTGGGTTAACTTACACCAAGAGAGCTGTACAACAATATTGTTAATATTTGCAGTTCAAAATAAAGCTGCATAAAAAGGGGCGATACACAGTGTTTCTGAGATATTTCTTAGAGGATTTCATTGACACTTCAGTAGCATGAAATTTGAATGGGCTCTGTTTTTAACTTGCATGTAGTCAAGAAATCAAAGGAAAATGGTAATTAGCTCATTGCTTGCCCAAGCAGAATCTTCATGGCAATTGCAGTGCCATTATTGAACAGCAGAAATACTGTGTTGTCTTGTATATGCCAGAAGATGGCAGTAGAGAAGCAAAAATAGGTTAGTGAGTTATTCTTTCCTAGGTTTTCTGTATACAGTAATGGGTTATGTATCAGCCGCTAAGATAAAAATGTTGTTAGTGTCCAGCATGCGGAGGAAAAGATGCCCAAATGTTCATTAAACTTCTGTTTTTGTTAACTTTGACAGAAATAAGATTACAGGCGAACCCTCCTGCTGCTCATATTTTCAGTTTCTTCTGCTGTAAAATAAAGCTGAAGTTCTTAAAGTTCAAAAAGAAGAGGCAGATATGTTGCCCTTCAAATCAACTCCTATAAAACTAATGCTGTCCATGAAGTAGGAGGACAGCAAGAGCTGATAATGGAATCTTTACTCCCCAAACTATTCCCTTCTCCATTGCATGTTCACTGTTAGGGATTTCTGTTATGGAATCTCTCTGCAGACTGGGGATTGCTACCAAAACGTAAGGACTGTAATTCTGTTTGGATGGTGAGACTGAATTGTCTAGATTATACTCTCTGAAACTGTTAAACAGGATGTTTGAGACTCATTTCCATACTTCATCCCTGTAGCCCTTTATTCCTCTTTGTCATCCAGCAGAGTTGACAAGGCTGTCTGTTTTTCACCTGATAGATACAGATTCTCTTGTATTTTGTGTGACCTAGTTGATTTCAGTGCAAGTTTTGCCTAAGAATAAAGCCTAGTTTGTGAATAAGCAGTATTGTTGATAGAATATTCATTATTGTATCTGGTTAAAACCTTAAAAAAAATCCATAACTTTAAAAAGTGCTATTAAAATATTTAATAATCCAAATCATTAGCCATACTGAAGTCTACATAAATTGTACTGTAACTTTAATGGGACCAGGATTTGGTCCTTAGAGAATACACAATATTTAGACTTAAATGTGTAAATAAATAAATGTATATATTGAAAATAAAATACTTGAAAATCAGTTATATTACTTACCAGCCAAATCCTGAGTTCAAGGTTCTGTTGCTTTCTCAGCAAAGGATGACATTTGAATTGCTGGGGCAAAATCATCTTTGGTGTAACTCTGTTAAAATAGGTGGAGTTATACCAGAGAGAAATTAGCCCATTGTACCTAATTCAAAGTCATTAAACCAACAGTGGGCATAACAAAAGTCTTATTGTCCAGTTGCACAATAGAACCAATAATGTACATGCACAAAAGACTAATTAGATGTTTACATGACTTATGTGTGAATTTGCTATGGCTGTATATGCAATTGCAGTAATTAGATGCATGCATTTATGTAATATCTGTACCTAAAAGGTTTTTGAATGAAATTGTCAGGAAAAATCATTTAGCTGAACACCTTATTAAGAAGACAAGAAATGTGATTAGTGTGTTATAGGAAAATTGTCAGTAGTATCTAGAACACAGTTTTCAAATTTTCCATTAGCAGATTTTTGGTCTAATTTCATAGTATTTAAATAAGTGGTTTTCACATCTTCTGACGCTAACACAAAGACTGTGTTAGGAATAGATATAAAAAAATCCAAATAAAGTTTATTGCTTTCAAAGATACTTCAAGAATCTGAGGACCATTCTAATTTGAATTTCAGTTCAGTTTCAGAATCTTTGAACATAGGACTCTTAAAATAATAGATGAGGTATTTGGAGGAAATATATTTCATCAACAGAGAGGGATTTTCAAGACTAAAGGAGACCAGAGCTCCTGAAAAGTAAATAAATACACCATCCTGCTGATAAAAGTCATGTGACCGGGGAACGTTAACATCACTAAAGGCCAGCTTTGCATAAGGTGAATTATGCCACCAGGATCTGCTGTTCCCTCCCTGCTTGTACTGGTGACTTCCCTTCTTTTACATTCCCCGCCCATACCATCTTTCCTGTGTCACTTCTGAATCATATCCTTCCTGCTTTCCAAGCTATCTCCCACTGTAAGAAATTCACAGATTTGTCTATAGCTCCCCATTGACATCCTCTCTGTCCTCTGCTCTCCTCCCTTTTTGATTCCACTCAGGCCATCTCTCCACTAAAGAGACTATTCAATCCTTCCCTCTCTCAAGAAAAGTAACTAGACTAGAGGTCTGTAGTCCTATTTTTAACTCCAGTGAACTGATCACTAAGTAACTTCAGTTAACTAACAGGATTGTAAATACTAGTTTAGACACCTAACAAGTGTTTGTTTCAAGAAACAGTGAGGTGTATTTGACTGTGATTCAGTCTCTTGTGGCAAATGGTGTGACCCTCACCACTGGTTTATGTGGAACTTTAGTCATGCATATATCTTATGCTGGCATTATGTACAGGGGTTGATTTCACTCAACTGTTATATTAGCAGAGAGCAAAATTTGATCTTGTAAATCTCACAGGAAACCTGAGTCTTTAAGAATTAAGCTCATCCTGTCAAGCAACAGAAAAAAAATACCATGGGACTTGGTACCAAGCAACACAGCTCAATAATGAAATATTTTCAAAAACCTGCTTGTGAACAATCTACAAAGGACTCTTTGTAGAAATTGTATATAAACATAATTAATACATCTGCAAAAATTGTAAACTGTTTGTGACTTGGGAGAAGCAGCCAAATACATTATTCCCTGAATTATTTGCTCAGTTCCAATTAAAATAAAATAACCCCCCCCAAACAAATAGGAAAATAGTTATTAAACAAGCACAACAATGTACAGTAAAAATAGCTGTGCTGAGACAAAGAATATGGCAAAGTAGAGCCAAAAATGTTTTAAATGTATGTGTCAGATTAATTATTTAGACTAAAATTGTCTGCAGTGGGAGATCGTGGTACTGAGCATCTCAGAGAATGGGCCTTGCAATAATGATCCTGATGGAATTAAATTTTACAGTTCAGCTATATCTTATTGCTCATACTGGGGAAAACTGGCACTGTATTTATTGCCAAAGTACTTGATGTTGGTTTTCTATGTATAACTTCATTTTATCTTTCATTGCCGCCCCCCCCCCTTCCCTTGAAATTAACACTTCAAAAATGTGTGAGTTTTCCTTTACATGCTGTAAAATGTGATTAAAACGGTGAGGACACTGCAGAGACATTGCTCAGAACAGATCACATGGCAAGATGCACTGTAGTGTTATTTGCCTTCATAATATAGTGCTGTAGCCACATTGGTCCCATGATAGTAGAGAGACAAGGTGGGTTTGGTAATATCTTTGATTGGACCATCTTTGATTGGCGAAAGAGACAAGCTTTTGAATTTACACAGAGCAGACCTGAAGAAGAGCTCTGTGTAAACTCAAAAGCTTGCTTCTACCAGTAGAAGTTGGTCAAATCAAAGATATTACCAAATCCACCTTGTCCCTTCATAAGGTGGACGTTTCATTCTGTTCAGATATCCTTTTCCTTAAGATGGTTTTCTAAATTATCTTATAGTCATCATTGATACACTATGGAAAATATTTTGAAATATTTTGGAAAGCTATAGGCCCAATTCAGGAACTAAGTCAAGTGGATGTTAATATGAGTATACACTTACATGTTAATATTGCTTTAACAATGCTTTTCGGTTTTTGAGTGGCAGCAGTGTCATACAACCTCCCTACAAAGATTAGAAGCCAGCTAGGAGCAAAAATAGAGTCCATAACCTGCAGACATTTACACACATGCTTAACTTTAATCACATGAATGGTCCCATTGACTTCAGGATTGGAACCATAATCTTGTACAAGGGTCTCAATTGAGCAAATCCTGTAAGCATGTGTTTTATTTTGAGCCAATGCTTAAATCCCATTGACATCAAAGCCAAGCATGTGTTGAAGTGCTTGCTGAATGGGGATGGACTTAAGCATGTGTTTTGCTGATCTGTGAGATGAGCAGATTTTATTTGAGAATTTTTGTGAAACTGCCATCTGTTGTTCACCCAGCTTCATAAACTGGCGGAGATGCATAATGCAGGGGGAGATGTTGACTAATTTAATTCAAAGAATATCATGAAAGGAATTGCTCCTAACTTCCTAAAACAAATCCTTTTGGTGCTGAGTTTTTTCATGTTTTCTCTCAATCCAAAGGTAAACTTTTATGAAAGATTGATTAAAACCAGCTCAGTGTTTTTAAGTCACTTGAACATGGAATAAAATACGCTTCCAATATATTTTAATTAGAAAAGTTGCAATTGAATAATTTGAAAAATGAAGGACGGTAGATGCTTCCAATGTGGTTTGTTTTATAGACAGCGGGTCAGAGTAGATGACCATAATGGTCCCTCTTGGCCTTATAATCTATGAATTGTACTGGGATGTTAATATCCAGACAATCTGGAAGAGAATTAATTTTAACAAACGGAGTTATGAATGTTTAAAGTCAGCTTTCTGGTGCATTTGTATGGGAAATTTTTCTTTCTCATGAATACGTGTATTTATTCTCCCAACCCCCAATGAGGTTAGTAAACATTGTCCCCATTTTTTATAAATGGGGAACTGAAGCACAGAGGGATGTTACTCGGTATGTCTGTGGCAGAGCTAAGAACTTAGCACAGGTCTGCTAAGTCCCAGTTCAGTGCCTTAATCACAAAATCATCTTTCCTTTCTTCTATGCTGCAGTGCTTCTCCAAGGAGAGAGCGTGTGTGTTGTTGCGAAAGAAAAATTCAGCCATTTAATACAATTCTGACATTTTAAGAAAATAGTCACAAATTTTAATATGAATATGTAATGTGTTTGTCTTCATGCGTATGTGTACGTGTGTATCATGTTTGTGGTTAAGGAAATCTAGATTTGATAGATTTTATTTTAAAAGTCATTAGCTTGTACTTTGGTCATATAGCAGTAATAAAAAGGAATAAAGAGCTGCTAGAAAGCTGTGAGAGCATAGAATACTGTGTACTTATTACAGATGGCATTAACTATCATAAAAATTTCATTAAAATGATGTGGGATGTTAAGTGGAAAGATAAATAAACTAGCCAGTTTGAACTTTCATGATATCTGCTATTTAATACCATTTGTAGATCATGATGTGACTCACCTAGTACAGATTTATCCTATTCATTAGCCTTCTGTATTTATTTTTATAAACCAGATTTCGGGAAGAGAAATTTTAGTAATTTAAACAATGTATTTATTTCATCTTCCAAGTGCTTTATGAACATACATTAATCTCCAGAACACCCTGCCATGAAGTTATAATAAGTAGGCATTGTTTTCCCCATTGTACAATGGCAAAGGTTAAGGTCAAAAGTGAGTGCTAATTTTGGCTTTCTCAAGTATTAAATACCCAACTTGGCACTTTGATTCTGGTTTTCAGAGGTGGCTACAGTTGGGCTCTCAAAATTAATGGCCACTTTGGGAACTTTTGGCTGCAATGACTTCACCTAATATGAAAAAAATAAGTCACTACCAGAATGAGTCTGAATGAGAACTCAGAAGTTTCTGACTTCCTGTCCTTTCTTCAGACTGTTAGACTATGCCTTTCCAGCTAATGGAGTGTGGAGAGAAAAACGTACTGGCTAATATAGTTTTGCCCATGTTTAGTGGTACGATTGGCAGGAAAGATCCAAGATTGTACAATTGAAACATGGGTTGCCAGATGGCACATTTATGCAGTCTTACAAGTGGTCTTTTTTCTTAGCATGCAGTCAGATTTTAGTCTTTGAAGAAATGCTATCTTGCTGGTAGTTTTGTTATGCAGTTGTTCTTTGAAAGAATCTGTGGCAGATAGCAGGGAAATCATTTTCTGCTTTATTCTCTGTCCTCTGGAGGCAGTTCTTGGGGCAGGGTAGTTTCCTGGGTCGCACGTAGAGGTGTGTAGGGTGAGATTTCTAGAAAAGGAGATTTCCTGCATGCTGTTTTTGACTGCCTCTGTTCCAGGACAAGTGTGTCTATATGTGTAAATGAGACAAGCTAAACTTAGAGTATTCTCAGACTCTGCACCACTGATTTCTCCTCCACTGGGAAGCCAGACTGCAAGACCCCAGACTTCTGCTACCACTTGATGGGGAAAATCTGATGTCAGAAGCAAGACATTGGTGTCAGAAGAAGGGGAAGCTCTGTTACCAGAAGAAGGGCATTAGTGTCAGAAGAAAGGTAATTAATTAAATATAAAAAAAAATAAAAACAAAACCCTGACCCTAGCAGAACTTTTACCTCAAAGAAGGGAGAAGAGCCCGAGACAACATGAACTAGGAACTTTGCTATTGCTGCCAATTGTTGTGGCAGGCATTCAGATACTGGGACGAAGGGCAACAGTATAAAACACTAAGACAAACAGCTAGTATCATTTAGCGCTCAAATATTGTAGAAGCAATTCCATTTTTCACCCTATCGGAGTATGCTCAGCAGGAATGCCAACTCATTCTGTGCAGAAGGCCAAATTCAATTTTTAGTTATTGTGGGGGGGCAGTTTACAAAATTGAGGACAACATATTACCTTCTGTATACAGCTATGGCAATAGGAAGGTCACACAAAGATGTATGATAGGGTACAACCTTTATGAAGTAACTACATTTTTGTTGATGATGTTGATCTGTTCAGTATCTTCTTGTTGCATTCAGTATCCCCCAGTGGAAACACAAGCTTCCTTTTGGGACCATTGCCATATCTGACCTTGGTTTCTTTTTCCCTCTCACTCCTTTCTTTTTCCCCCTCCTTCTTCCCTCTATTTGTGGGTTCCCTCTGTCTTTTCATCAGCATTTCTTACCCTGCAACTACTCTTGTGTCTCACTCATGCTATCTGATAAAATGATCAGCACTGAAATAGTTAATGCTTACATTAACGTGTCATCATTTGGCTTTAGCATTAATGCCATAATGGGGTTAATGGTGGGATAGGAGAGTTTGTTCCTCTCACACCTATAGTTTTAGTCATTCTGCAGACTCAGGAAGTCAACACTACATTAGTTATACTTGGTTCACAACTGGAAGCTTAGGAACCAAGAGAATAGAGTTAGAAACCTTTTTTTTTAAATGAAAGCTTAGATTTTGTAGACCGTGACTATACCACACTGGTGTATAAATACATCTAGAGGGCTAGATCTATCAGAAACTCTGGGTCAAAAATTAACTCAGGGGGCTTAAACTTGAAATAGAGAGTCTATACATAGGAGTAAACATGTTTTAAAATAATTTTTTCACACAACAGTCTATTTGGCTAGTTTATCAGCTTTTCAAAAAAAGAACTTCCTTATTTGCTCTTTGATCAACTTGGTGCTCCTTGTTAAATCTTTCAGGCTGTTAGTGTAATTAGCTTTCCAAATATCAACAGCCTCATCACAGAAATATTTCCCTTTGACCAAATTGCATTATAGATCGAGACCCCCCAGTTGGCATTTTTAAGACATTTTTTTTAGCAGAACAATCCCCCTATTGATTGATACTCAGAATTCCTCCACAATTCACATCTTATGGAAGAGTCACAATCAGCACTACAGCAATTTCTCTTAGAATAGTAATTAAATGCGTAAACAAATTAAGATCAGAGAAAACCAATAAGTTGATTAAGATGGACACTAAAAATTTTCCAACCCAAAATGAGAATGGGTTTTCCTATAGTGGTCACATGCTAAAAGTAATCTATCCTATGCATGATTCACAGTTTGTGAGCTAGTCTGTAAAGATTTTCATCACATTCAAAATCCTCTCTGCTGTGCCACGTACTAGAAATTAGCCAACTAGCAGGGGGTGAATTGAGAGACAGCCTGTGATAGACTGTGCAGCTTTACTTTTTGTTTTTAAATGACTACACTGTTACCAAGATTACCTTGACCAGTTCACTTGCATGTTATACCATTCCCATACATCTTTGTCTGAGGTTTGGTCTACACCTACAATTTAGGTTGACTTACTACTTTGGTCAGGACTATGAAAAATGTTATGACCAGTGCAACGTAGTTAGGTCATCTAATCCCCATTGTAGGTGCAGCTAGGTAGATGGAAGAATTTTTCTGTCAACGTCTTGGAGAGGTGAATTACCTACATTGACGCAAGAACCCCCTTCTGTTGACGAAGGACGTGTCTACATTACAGTGCTTCAGTGGTACAGTTGTAGCACCACAGCCTTGCCATTGAAACATAGACATACCCTTAGATTGTGAGCTCTTTGGTAAAGGAATCATTCCTTCTCGTGTTGGAATAGGTCCTAGCAAGTTGTTATTACTGGAAGGAAACTCTTGTGTTTAATGCACTGAATGCAATTCAGGAGATTCAGTTTCAATTCCCAGCTCTGTCACAAATTTCCCATGACCTGGGCAAGCCACCTAATCCCCTGCCTCAGTTCCCCATCTGTAAAATAAGAATGATAATGTTCTTTGTGGTAGGGGTGGTCCCTTTCTACACGTATGTACACCTAATACAATGAAGCCCTGATACCAGAAACAAATAAGTAATTAGAATATATGCCTTTTAGTTCCCTGACTGCTGACCAAAAGAAGTCAATATTATCAGTAAATTTGCATCCAAAAATTAGGTTTTGCTAAAAATAAATGTACGAAACCTAATATTAATGGAAATTGTATGTATGGTTTTTTAAATGACAGTGAAAACAGGTTTTTGTTTGTTTTTCAATATGCACATGCAGTTTTCGCAACTCACACATTGCAGTGTAATGATAGAATAAGAACCAGGAAGGAAATTGAATTAGTCCATTTTTATTCCCAAAAATGAAGTACTCAAAGCTGAACAAACAACATAAATGGTGAAAAATAAATGAGATTTCAAAAGCTCTTTTTTTTTTCGTGTAAGGTGGTAAAAATAACAAAGGTAAGAGTGTAATATCTTTTATTTTAATATATGATTTTTTAGCCTGATAGTGTTCCTTTAAGAAGTAAGATGTTTGTAAGTGAAAAAAAATTTGTTCCTGATCATGTTAAAGCAGGTTTTTTCCCTTTATGTTTATTTAGCAGGCTAGCAAATATCTTTGTGTTAATAGCTCAAGGTGATGTCATTTGAGATCTATAGTGCAAATTAACCTCAGTGGCTGGTCAGTTACATTTATCTGGGACAAATCAGAGATTTCTAATCCATTTTACCTGGTATTTTTGTGCTTTGGTTGCTAAGCAGCTAAACTCATTATGCAGTTGTTGCTATATGGATGTAATCTGTTTAGGACAAGTTTTCACTGCCCTATATTAGTGGTTAGTGTCAGATTAGAAATCTTTTATAGTTCAATTCTGTTATGCCTGTGGCTTCAGTGAGATTGTGCATGTGTAAAAGCACTGGATTAGCCCCAGTAATTTTTAGATGAATCAGAACTAAAATATTTTGACACAAGATATGATAATACATTCGACCAACGAAAACTTTTCCAACAGTAAGTGTTAACTGTGTGAAAGGGTTGAATATAATGATAAACATACAATATACAACAGATGTTACAAATACTTATATTGTTTTATTATTAATTGGTTCCAGCAGAAATGGTTTTCTTTGGTTCCAGCAGACATATTCAAATCACAACAAGTGCAAACAAAATCAAATTCAGCTGTTCTGCAGAATATTTCATGAAGCACAAATAGACTGATGTCTAGTGATGACTCAGTAGAGAAAAGCCTTGACAATCTGATGTAGTAATGTTTTGCTGAGTACAACACTTCAGGAATTGCTTTGGGCTGTGTGTTTAATTCAGATATCCTAGAGACTGTAACACATTATGATTGTTTAGTAATCAGTGCATTGTTTAAAAGTAGATATTGTGGTTGAGAATAGTTGGGATGGTAAGTTGATGAGTAAATACTGTAATTATTGTCTCACACACACAAGCTCCTGTGTCCAGCTTGGTGACCTGATTTTGGAAAACTTGCTGTTATTCTGCTTAGTCGTTGCTAGCTGTTCTTGAAAGATTATTAAAGCCTGGTTAGCTCACTGAAGATCCATTGTTCCCATTAGCCTTGTTAGTTTTACACTTCAAGTCCAGGATATCAGAGCAGTCAAACTCACCCACGGCCCATATCAGTACTTACTCCTGTAACTTAAAAAAGGCAAGAGTCAAAAGTATATAAAAGCTGCTCTTTTTGAAACTGTAAAGATTTTTATTTTGTGAATTTTGATGCAGCAGCCAAACTGAACCAGAACTCTTTCAAATCTAAGTACATGGCTCGCTTCTAGTGTGCATATGTAAAAGTGAGTTCCACAGATTGCTCTGGTGTAACCTATTGGGGCCTTGTCTACCCTCAGGAATAGCCCTGATTAAGCAAATAATGGCCACCTTTCACTGTAGCTGCACTGGTACAGAGAAGGGAAGTCTAGGCTTTGTATTTGATTTGCGCTAATTAGGGTTCACCCTGAATCCTGGTTTACCCTTGTCTACATTTAGGAGTCAGCACTGGTGTAACCATATCAATTGAAGATACAGGCCTAAGATTCACCATCCTGCTTCTCTAATAGATTTTGTACCAGAAATGATTGAGTGCACACAGCAGTGTATTTGCGTAATAGGGGAAGCTAAAGTGTGAGCACCTACCTCCTTTCTCTATGCAGATTGTAGAACTTTGCACACTCTCCCTGTTGAGAAACATTACCAGTACTGTTGAGGCATGTCTGAGTAGAGATGCAGTTTCAGAATATCAATCACAAGCTTTCCCAACATTTTTTCCTGGCAAAGTGTCTGTCTTGTACACCCTGCTTTGGCAGGACTCAAAGGAGACATGGGTGCTATCTTCCAAAAATGGGCAACTGTGGTAGTGAGGTTTGTGGAGAGAGCAGAACTTGAATATACATGCCTGTTGCGGAATTCATATCCCCTTACAAACTCTGTGATGTGTTGCCTTCGCTTCAGCAGTGTAACTGTTTTAATAGGCATTTTTGTGTATTCCTCACGAGGTGTTTTTAAATAGACCTGTTTGTAGGCGTGGTGCATTGGTTCTCCAGCGGGAGGAATAATTTTACTATGCTGGTTTAAATAAATCCAGTGCTCAGGGCCAGATTGTAGCTTTTAAGCTATTTGGTACATTTTGAGGTGGGTCTGAGAAGGACGAAGATGGTTCATATTGTAGCAGGAGCCTCTGCAAGAGTTCTGCCTGGCTGTGTTTTGTCCCAAGTCTGGTTGGCTGGGGTGTGGTGTTACTGGGGACAAAGAACCTCTCAACTAATACACCCACAGTGGGAGGTCATAGGAGCAGGGAGTATTGCTGCCAAAACAGCAGCCAAGAATTCCGATATTCCACTCCCTCCCCCCTGCCTCTTGCCTGTGGAGACACCTTAGCTTCCGAGCTCCATTCCATGAGAAGGCTCCTGGAAGCACGATGGGAAGTGAGCAGAGCTGTGATTCTCCTCTCCTTGACCCCAACCTCTCTCACTTTTAACAGTGAGTGTTCTCCTCACAAGAGCATGTTTTGGGCATGATGGAGACTTTGCAAGACGTGCTCAGGGCTACAGGATAACTGTCGCCTATTGTACTAGAGCCCGTCATTGCATATCTTCTGCCAGGAAAGCATATCATTAAGTAGAAGGCCCCTGTGGGTGCTGTGTGAATTTGCACAGAAGCAAATATCCCCAGCAGCTAATGATGGGACACTAGAGGGAGAGGGCTCTGAGTTACTACAGAGAATTCTTTCCCAGGTGTCTGACTGGTGGGTCTTGCCAAAATGCTCAGGGTCTAGCTGACTGCCCTACTGGGGATTGGGAAGGAATTTTCTCGTGGGTCAGATTGGCAGAGAACCTGGTGGCTTTTCACCTTCCTTTGTAGAATGGGGCATGGGTCACTTGCAGGTGTTAAACTAGTGTAAATGGTGGATTCTCTCTAACTCTAAATCCTTAAATTATGATTTGAGGAGCTCAGTAACTCAGCCAGCAATTAGGGGTCTATCACAGGAGTGGGTGGGTGAGGTTTTGCGGCCTGCAATGTGCAAGAGTTCAGATTGGACGATCATGATAGTCCCTTCTGTTCTTAAAGTCCGAGTGTGTGAGACATAGCATGCACTTCCCCACCATGGAAGCAGTGCGGCACTCCTATGGGCTAGCATCATCTAGCACCACTAGCAGCAGTAACACTCCCTCAATCCTCCCACTCAGCACGTGCAAAATCCAGATTGTGGCTGGACGTCTCCTTGTGCCCTTTCCTTGCCCTTGTACCCACGTAGGGCCATTCACTGTTTAGCTCTAAGGTTGGCTGATTGAAATGTACCTGTAACAGCAAAGCCCATTAGAATATCTGATGCACAGAAAGCTGATGCTGACCCAGGTATCTGTCAGGTTACCATTTATGCCTCACTAATTATTTTAACACAGCTGAAAGAGCCACCATTTTACTCAAGTGGTTGCAGGAGAATGTTTTACACAGTATTTGTTAGCTGCTGCTCTTACAGGTAAACCACTACATCACCCTGAAGGAAATCTCAGGAAAAAAGAAACAACATAAAGATCTGAGTCTTCTGCACGTCTTTCCAAATTCAGGAAATGATACTCTTTGGGATTCGTTTGGGCACTTGATTACTTTTTTTTTAACAGCAGCAAGCTCAGTAAATGTTTAATTATACACCAGAGTATTTCATCATGGGAAAAAGAGTTGAATCTGCAAAACGTTCATTTTCGCATTTTCATCAAAACCTTCAGGGCATTGGTTTTATTTTTTTTTTTTTAAATCTCTCGCCAAGTGATAATTCTAGTTTTAGGTTTATCACACACGTCACACGGTTCCATGGGTCATAATGAACAATTTTGGTTTGAGACTGAGAGTATTCTGTACTCTGTATGTTACATACTATGGGCCAAATTCAGTTGGCGATACTTTACCACACACTCTCTTTCCGTTCCTCAACGTGTAATTTACGGCAGCATAGACTCCTTTGTACATCAGTGGAGTGGGTGTTAGCTGGTGGAAGGGAGTCCAAGTGATATCGCTTTCTATGTCGCTTCTGAATTTGGCTTGTGTATTGTTCCCATCCCATGAGATGAAGTAACTGGGGCAGAATGACTGACTTTTTAATGTGCTATCTGTGAATGTTCTGTATTCTTGATGGAGGCAGGTTTGGTTCTTACCAAATATTTTATTCCACTATATCAAATAACAAACTGTGCATCACCTCTGTGCTGGAGCCTGTGTGTGTTGGAGCAGAAAGGGTGTAAGAAACCCCTTTGTACGCCCTTGGTTTAGCGAGGCACAGGAACAGTCTTTAAACCCAGAGCAATGATTACTTCCCCAAAGGTATGGCAAGGAAGCAGTTCCCCCCCTCACCAACCAAGAGTGGAAGGAGAAGAGATGCTTCTAATCTGTTCTGTTCAGGTTCTCATACTACACTTATCATCCTGCTAGCTCAGCGCCTTCCAGTACTGCAGTAAGCACTGTGACTACACGCCTGTCACACCGTGCTTGTTCTCTCGTCCTCTTCCCAGGGGGAGCAGGATTTGTAGTGGAGCATCTTGCAACACTTGTAAAGGCACCTATGCCAGTTGTGTTGCCGCTTTGTTCCCTGGACCTCCAGGAGCCTTCACACTGCCTCTAATGGGCTGGGCCTTAGAGGCACAATCAGTCCCTTAGGCTACACCTACACTGCAACCAGAGGTGTAATCTGCAGCTCATGTACATGTACGTGTGCTAGCTTTAATCTAGTTAGCTGGTTAAACAAATCAGTGAGGATGTAGTGGCATAAGCTTCAGCATGGGCTCTCCAAGCCTGCCTGGCCGCTCTGGTAATGTCCGTGCATTGCTAGCCCATCGTCACTACTAATGAGTTAACTAGATTACAGTTAGCATGGGTACATCTAATCACACCCCCTGCTGCAGTGTGGACATAGCCTTAGAATGCAACCCTAAAATGACACAGAGAGGCTGTATGTACAGTCAATATAGTTTCTACTAACAGTGTGACAGGGTAAATGTCAATGTTCACAGGGCTGAAGGGATACCACATCTTCCTCCTATAAAATATGGGAACATCTTGTCATTCACACTTCCTGGGCTGTACTCCTGGAAAACTGCAAAATAAGTAAATAAAAAGGAATCATTAGGAGCTGAACAAACCAGTCCATAATGTGATGCTTCCCTTATGAGCTGATCCTGCACCCCACTGGGCTGTTCTTATGAACACGAGGAGTGTTGTGTCATGGCTAGAGCTCAAGATTGAGAGTCAGGGGTTCTGGATTCTACGCTTGGATCCTGAACTCACTCGCTGTGTGACCTTGGGTGAGCCATTTAACTTCTCAGAACAGTGAATTATAACATCTCATTGGGGCGGGACTGGAAAAGGGAAGCTTGTAAGGCTTAATTAACGTTCTGTGGGGCCCTAAGAAGCACACTATGTTATTATTTAAACATGGAGAGAACTTTGTTATTGCCTCTGAAAATATCCCAGGAGTTTTGCTAGTCCGTTATAGTTTACAAAACTGTAATTATTTCCCAGAGAAAGAGAAATTCTCTATTTAATTTGCTTGTAGCCTTTCTCCTCCTACACACAGTAGTATAAATATTTCATTTCTCCTGCGTCATGTGTACTAATCCATTTCTTCCTGCATCACACAGTGTATTCAGTACTCATGTGTCTTTTTTCCCAGGCACAGTAACTTACTTTCTTGTTTGTAATTTTTAACTTTACAATTTATCAGGTCACTAGAGTCCTTTGGGGTATGCGATTATTGAGCAAAATCCAACCACACGGTTTTATATTATTGCAATAATAACATCAGCAATTGTACTCTAAATTTTTAAAAGATATATTTAAGGGAACTCTGTGCTTGTGGAAGGCACTGCTGTGATAACCCTGCAAACTTAAGCCCTCTTTTGTACACAGAACAGGTACAGACCAAGAAGTGGCCTTGCAAATTTTCCCATACTAATTTTTCAGCACGTGCAAACCTGACCTGGAGAATGAGAAAGTATATTGTGCTCCCTACTCATTTTGTCCTTTAATCCTTCTGAGTCCAAAAAACAAGAGTACCTAGAGTAGTATTGATTTTTGGGGGTGTAGACACCTTTCTATTAGGAACCAGACTAACACCTCCTAGTATCTTCACACAGGCATCCAGATAGGTGTCATATAACTACCAACCTTTGATTTGAACTGGTGACCAGCTGTTAGGGTGAAATGTTCCATATGCCATTACTACCAATCACTGGAGCCCTCTGGGTTTCCAACAGTAGAACTTGACAGGACATGTATTTGGCCATACTCTAAAGCCACCATTGAGCTGATTGAGAAATTGTTCTAGCAAACACTGAAACTTCGGTACAACTGGTAAAAAAGGCTGAAGAGGTCCAGGCTGTAAGTTTCTATGAAACAGATCTGCTGAAGAAATTCCTTCAGAGTGATGCAAACTGTTGAATTCAATCATTTCAATAGATCAGAAGTTTAAGTGAAGATTTTGAAGCACTTTTGTCGTCTGTTTTCTTTCCTCAATAATAATTTAATTAAATTACCTACAGACAAAATTCTCCCCTTTAATTATGTCCTGCAATACTGAGTACAAAAATAATCTGAGTATAGATTATTCCCTCAATTGTACCCATGTTATTTTGCTGTTTTAAGTGGGTTTGCATGGTTCTGACTAATGGCAGGATTTCACCCAGTGTCTCCTGTTGTCTGACTAATTCACAGTAGTTCATTGCCAGTGTTTTCAGCTGTGAGACCCATACGCTTTGCCAAGAATTAATCATGCACTGGAAACAGGAAAGTATGGAAAATAAAGTAGATATAATTAATGCTTTTAAAGGTCACTGTTGCATTTTATAGAACTAGAAATGTCCAGTTGGTAAAGAGAGGGATGGATAATCTCTGAATCTATGAATAGGCATAGAGAAAACATGGCTCAATGTAACTCATGTTTACTGTATGAGTAAAATAAATTAGCATATGGTATTTACCAGTTTACTGGATATTCACAAATATCTGCACTTTGGGAAGGATTATGAAAAAGTACTGAACTGGAAACATTATTTGTGAACTATGGCTTTCACATTCATTTATCAGTTTTCACTAATTCTTTACATGCCCATGTCATTTCTTTGTTGTGTGTGCATTTTGTTTGACTTCATTTTGCCAAAAGAGGTTAAAAGAGGTTGGTGCAAGTACAGGAGAAAAGGTACTACCAGGTTGATTACATGAAAGAGAATGAGATGTATTCTACAGGGGAAATGTATAGGGTAGAAACTCTATAGAAGCAAAAATGTGTAGAAGTCCTGATGATAGTGGGATTGGACAGTCCAAAGTTTGAAGGGAAGAAAACCTCTTTAAATCACAGCTGCAAACAAAAAATCCCATAG
Source organism: Mesoclemmys tuberculata (assembly GCA_007922155.1). NCBI lineage: Eukaryota > Metazoa > Chordata > Testudines > Chelidae > Mesoclemmys > Mesoclemmys tuberculata. The sequence goes on along the minus strand of ML675614.1, from coordinate 28,527,291 downwards.
TATGGTATAAATACTAATGGACTGTTCCTAGTTGATTCCTTGCACATTATTTCTTCGGATGTTCCAGAATCTTCCAATGACTGTGCCTGCATTTCCTCTTTTCCCACACTCTAAAGAGTTAATGTAGAATATATCTGAGCAACTGGAAAAAACATTATCTAAAGTACAGTCATGCGTCTGCAAAAAGGCCAGAATTCCCAATGGATAATTTGACATACAATTCTATGATGGATCATCAAGGATAGCATGTACCAAAAATTTTACATATTGTAATAAGGGCAAATGACACTTACCTCCTGTGCTAGAACATCCCTCAGATTACGGGCAGTGTCACTCAGAGATTATATTGCAAAAGAAAGATGTCAGACTTGCAGCATTTTGTGCTTTTCCCACCAGGGATGTAAATAGTGAGCCACAGCTGGCAATGTCATGCCACAGCCAAAAGGGCATCATGCATAATGCATTAGACTGCATTGAGAAGCATGCCACAAAGCGATGTCAGTCCCCTTTCAGAGTTTGTCTAAGCAACTTCCAGTCTGCAGTGAACTCCAACTGAAATTCTGAAGCAGAGATAAATTAGAGACTATCTTAAAATTTGTTTCAGCAATTTATTTTTTAATTATACTGGGATTACTTATTAAATTAATTGTCTGCATCTTCTCCTTTGTGGTTGAAAATAACTACCTGCAACATATTGAGGAGTGTCATCCATTTATTGGTTTATGGACCCACAATCCTTCAGTAAGGAGCACAAGTCCTGAAAGATCAATAAAATGACATTGCCTGGGTATGTGAAGAGACCCAAATGTGCTGTTTTTCAAAGGACTATAAAGTAAAAAGGGGTAGGATGTGGACGGAAATTTCGCATTTCTGAGAAAATATAGGCTTCAGAGTGCTTCTTATGATGCATTTAGCTCCAGTACCTCTCTTAGGCCTCACTCAGGCAGGAGTGACTTGGAGGTACAGAGGGGTAGCCATGTTAGGCTGTTTCCAGCAAAACAATGAGAGGTCTGTGGCACCTTACAAACTAACACATTTATTTCGGCATAACCTTTGTGGGCAGAAACCCACTTCGTCAGATACATGAAGTGGAAACTACAGTTAGGTAGGTATATTTATACACATGCAAGGATGAGCGAGTTACATCACTGTGAGGAGAGCAAGTGTTAACGAGGTAATTCAATCAGGGTGGATGAGTCCCAGAGCGCTTTCATGAATGCAGGATGGGGTTCCCTTTCTGCTCTATCATAGAAATGTAGGGCTGGAAGAGACTGGATAGGTCACCAATTCCAATTCCACCAATTCCCCTGACCTCTGGCAGGACCATGTAAACCTAGACCTTCCCTGATAGGTGTTTGTCAATCCTGTTTTTAAAAACTTCCAATGACGGGGATTCCACAACCTCTTTTGGAAGCCTATTCCAGATCTTAACGAGCCTTACAGCTAGAAAGTTTTTTCTCATATCTAACAGAAATCTCCCTTGCTGCAGATTAAACCCAGATTAAACTTCTTATCCTACTTTCTGTGGACGTGGAGAACATTTGGTCACCAACCTCTTTATAACAGCCCTTAGCATAACCACTGTCTTCTCCATGCCTGTGCAGTGCAAGATGAAGTCCTTTAATGGCGTCTGCTGTACTCTAAGCCCATAGGAAAGGCATCTTGTGCAGTATTTCTGGCATAACCAGAGACAGGGAGATGATGATATGGTAAAAATTCTGGATCAAAAAGGGAGAAGAAGGATTTAAATTAGAATCTGAACTTTGAGGAGTTTAACCAAACCCAGCTTCTGAACTTTTGGAGGTTTGCCTACCATGAATTATCAATCTGTGGGAAAAATTAAGAAAGCATTGTTGCTGGATGACATGCCCAGAGAGATTATCTGCTTTCCATGGTTGAGTTTAATGTTGTATTTTTACATAAAACACTCTGGTTAGTTCAGGTATCCCTTAGGTTAATGTGAACTCAGCGTATCATGTGTAACATGGTATCTGAGTATTGTTTTACTCTCCTTTTTAACTTCATTTAGTCTGATAATTCAGGTTTAAGATGCAGAGCAGAGCTCCAAATCAGAACATGTCCTTGTCACTCCTGTAAGATGCTGTTCCAGAACAGGCATGCACTGAATACACGACGCGGACGTTACTGAGATTCAGTCCCTTTTTCACCAACCTTTGTAAAGTGTGGAGAATTTCAATCATTGCATAATTACACAGTTGACAGCAGCCTGCAAAACAGAATTGAGACCAATTAGGTGTAGTTACTGATCTGGTCCAGGGAAAGCTAATGTTTTATCCATTAGTAGTATGCTGTTTTTAAAGTTGTTTACATTCTTTTGGCAAATGTGGATGCGATTGCTTGAAGAGGCAGAAGGATACATAAGTTTACCGTTTTGTTTTTATTAAATAGTCTTGAAGTGATTGGTACATCACATTAGTCAAGCTGTTTCCCAGACAGAAGAGAGAACATTGTGTCTTGGCAGACTGGGTGGAGAATTTTCTCTATGTTATATTAGAATAAAGAAATCTAAACTATGAAGGGAAAAAAAATTTCCCCAGATCTTATCATGATACAATGAAGGGCTGTATAAAAACTATTTGTCCCAGCCACATGTTTGCTTACAAATGGGTCCGATATCTCCTGTGCTAAAAGTTCAAACTACTGTTGGTTACAAGGAGATGTATGAACTATAAATGAACTGAAGTTTGAGGATTTAAGTAGAGTATTTAAGGGGATAGCAAGATGATGTAAATTATTTATGAGGATTTAAACTCTTTTCCGGTGAGTCTAGATATTTGTTCTTCTTTACCAGGAGCAGTTGTTGGATTTGGGGCAGAGACTTATAATCCTGTGCAAAACTTTACTCACAGATTTGACACTGGACCAAGTTCATGAACCTCCTGGGTGAACTTTGGATGAATTTCAAGCAAAACCTCTCCCCCCCCCAAATCTAACCCATGGGAAGCTCAGTAGTTTCAGCTAAGTTTTGCTTTGGGATTCTCAGTTCATTTGAACATACATCTCCAAGTGGGAAACTCCAAGTCAGTTGGTAGAAACTTACATGAACGAAAAAATAACAATTCCATGCAAATAGTGACCACTACTTTTTTGGTTCTGAAGTCCAGGAATCATTTAAGAGAGTGTCTAATAGGTTCATGTACAATTTTTTTCAAAGACTGAAAATTACACTGGTCCAAGGTTTGGGACATGCATATTCCTGGAATAGGGTTTTATATAGTCCTAAAAATGGCCACAGAACAATGGGCCCATTGAGATTTACAGTCTTGTGTCCCATAAACCATCATGCCAATGGGAAATGGCCATACTCAGCTTTCCATTGGTATATGGAATTTCTTTCTTCCTCTTGCAAGTCAGGAGATATTGGACACATCATTGTGATTACCACCTTCCTTTATTTCTCTCCCCATTCAATTGTGGCATGAGCTTAGTAGCTGATATCTCACAAACAAAGAGAAATAGAGATTAAGGTCCATGCTTCCAACCCAGTCTTAATGAGACTTTTTGTACTCTCAAAGTATTATTTCAGCAGTTGTTACTGCGTAAAAATGAATAAACAGCTATAGAGATCATTTATGTTTATTTAATTTCTTTGCACCAAAACATGCCTAACCTGAAGCTTTTACATTCATTTAAAAATAAACAGTTCATTTAAGGCTTGATCTTGCAAGTGCTGATCCCTCAGAGCACGTGAGAGGTCAGCAGGACTACCCATGGTTTTAAAGTTATGTATGTGCTTGAGAGAGCCTCTTTGGATCAAGGCCAGAGTATTCTCCGTACCATGGAGGATCAAGTTTATAATACTTGAAATGACAAACCCAATATAAAATTTCCCCAACATCTTCCCCACATACACCTGAAGTATATATCTAGACAACTGATGATGTGAGGCGGGGGAGGGAGGGAGGTAAGGAAGGGAGAACACCTCACCTTCCTTATAGAATATAAGGTTAGAAGGGGCCACTATGATCATCCAGTCTGACCTCCTGCACAACGCAGGTCACAGAACTTCACCCACCAAACTCCTATAATAGATCCCCATCCTAAGACTGAGTTAATGAAGTCCTCAAATAATGATTTAAAGACTTCAAGGTACAGAGAATCCGCCAGCAAATGATCCATGCCCAATGCTACAGAGGAAGGTGAAAACCCCCCAGGGCCTCTGCCCATCTGTCCTGTGAGAAAATTCCTTCCCGACCTCAAATATGATCAGTTAAACTCTGAACACATGGGCAAGACACACCAGCCAGACACCCAGAAAGAATTCTCTGTAGTAACTCAGAACCCACCCATCTAACATCCTGTCACAGGCCATTGAGTACGTTTACTGCTAGTAGTCAATTGCCAAATTAGGCTATGCCAGCAAACCATTCCCTCCAGAAACTCATCAAACTCATTCTTGAAACCTGCTAGGTTTCTTGCCCCAACTGCTTCCTTTGGAAGGCTGTTCCAAAACTTCCCTCCTCTGATGGTTAGAAACCTTTGTCTAATTTCAAGTCTAAACTTCCTGATGGCCAGTTTATATCCATTGTGTTGACATTGGTGATGAACTTAAATAACTCCTCTCCCTCCCTGGTATTTATCCCTCTGATGTGTTTGTACAGAGCAATCATGTGTCCCCTCAGCCTTCTTTTGGTTAGGCTAAACAAGCCAAGCTCTTTCAGTCTCCTCTCATAAGGCAGGTTTTCCATTCCTTGGATTATTTTAGTAGCCCTTCTCTGCACGTGTTCTAATTTGAATTCATCTTTCTTAAAAATGGGAGACCAGAACTGCACACAGTATTCCAGATGAGGTCTGACCAATGCCTTGTATAATGGTATTTACATCTCCCTATCTCTAATGGAAATACCTCACCTGATGAATCCTAGGACCACATTAGCTTTTTTCACGGACACATCACACTGGCGGCTCATAGTCATCCTGTGATCAACCAATACACCCAGGTCCTTCTCTTCCTCTCTCACTTCCAACTGATGCATCCTCAACTTACAGCAAAAGGTCTTGTTGTTAGTCCCTAGGTTCATGACCTTGCACTCTCCACTATTAAATTTCATCCTGTTTCTATTACTCCAATTTACAAGGTCATCCAGGCCTTGCTGTATGACATCCCAGTCTTTCTCTGGATTAGCAACACCTCCCAACTTTGTGTCATTCGCAAACTTTATAGCGCACACCAACTTTTTGTGCCAAGGACGGTAATAAAAAGGTTAAATAAGAAGCATTTTTCCTCTATAAGAAGCAAACTTAAATGCACCTCGCAGCCTGAGAAAAGAGATGGATCTTGCAGCATGCTGCATGGCAGTTGATTCTGTGTATTTTAAACCAGATAGAGGATGGCATTCCAAGTCAAGGGCCCACTGGCAACTCTCATTCATTTAAAGAAACTCGATCGACACCATTTGTCACAGATACAACTCGTCACCAAAAAACTGAAATTCAACAAAATATTTTGTCCATTTGTTTTGGTCTTCAACCAGTGTAGTTACAGTCCCAACCTAGGAGAGTCATTTTAAACATATTTCTATGGGAAAATGTCTTATCTTTTCAAAATATACTAAATATATGCAGAGTTAGGCAATTTTTAAAGGAACTTAGTGCATCCTCCAGTACTGTTGTAATTTTCTGTATTACAATGCCCTTACCAAACATCTCTGGCATGTTCCCATCTATTATTTGTGCCTTCACCAAAGTTAGGGACTGATTGTTCCTGTTTGTTCACCTAATCAATTGTAGGTTAGTTTAAGTTGAAACTGCATTAAAAATCTGATTTAATTATTAGACAAAAGGGATGGCATTTTTGATCTGTAAGAAATAGCCCTAAAAGTGTCTAAACATATTTCATTTCATTTATTACTAATCAACATCTGTAGCTAACATTGTATATTTTTAACCATTTAGATGACAGTCATTTTAGTCAAATCTGATAACGGTATTGAAGAAGAAAAAATGGTAATGGAAGATCTGGCTTGAAATCTGTATCTGATAACATTAGCTTCATGTTCTTATCATTTGTGTGGCATAATTAATTAAAGATGGATAAATAATTACGAAATGTGGGGCTTAATCCAAAACCCACTGAGGTCAATAAGGATCAAATCATAATGATCAAAACAAGACTTCATGTGCTAGTATTGTACATTTAGACATTTTTAGCAATGATACATAATATTTTACTGTAATAATCTGTCGTCAAAAGAGATGGTAACAGAAAGAGTATGAAAAATATTTGTACCTCATCTTTGATAGTCCAGTGAAACAAATAAAAATATAATAAAGGATTACTCCAAAATACTGCATAATATGTAGGTTTTCTGAGTGAATGTAGTGAGTGAGAATATATTTAACTTGAAATTAACTGTTCTGGAGAAGAAAGTTGCACAATAAATAATAATAGAGTCTGTTTGAACAGAAAGCCAGTTTGTTCTTTCAGCGAGTGAGAACATTTACCAAATAACTCTAATTCCCTAGCCAATACTTCTTCTAAAAAATAAACAAAAAGCCACCACACAAACAAAAACCAACCACACAAACAAGTGTGTGTGCATGCATGGGCACGCACACACCCATACCCATTTGTGCTGCCAGGACCCCCACATTGAGGGGGGAAAGGGTACACTTTACTGGGGCCCAGAGGCCCTGGGAGGGCCGGCCCAGGCTGCAATCCCATGGCCATGAGGAAAAAAATTTTCATGGCTCATTAGATTGTATGTATGGGATGAGGGATTGTAGTATGTGTGTGAGAGAATGTGTTACAAGTTTGTACTGGGCCCGAAATAATTATGCTTGGGCCCTGCGTGCTACAAACTTTCATTTGACCATCAGCCTAATGGCTGTGATTTTTTCCTGCTTCAGTCTTATTCTTACTCACATGGGTAACTTTATTTACCTCCAGTGGGCCTTCTCATGAGTAAGTGAAGTAGGGTTCCTGGGCCAGTCCTGGTCCTATTCAAGATGATGGCAAAACTTCCATTGCTTTCGGAAGGAGCTGGACCAGTCCCTTAGCAATTAGTTTTTTACTATCACTACTGTATAAATACTGTTTATTTTATTTTATAAAGCATACTGAGATGTCTATTCTGTAAACTGACCCTTTTGGTAAACAAACATACAAACAAAATATTGCAGTCAATATTTTTGTTTCAAATGTCGCAAATTACAAAGGTTTATTTTTTAATTCCTGTGTTATAAACAGTGAAACCACAATTATAAGAATTATAGATACACTAATTACATTTGTTTAAGTATGTAAGTTCTACAGATTGGCAGCTTTTCATAGTGTGGATAAGAACTTCATTGTGTTTAACTAGGATCTCAACTAGAGTTTGAAGTTCAGATCTTTGCTATGGTAAAAGCTAGACGATGTCACACCTTTGCTACTGTTTTATAGCCAGATGTGGGTTAATTGGGCTGCAGTGTATTGATTTACACATTGGTTAATGACTATGCAGAGCATCTTTGAAGTCTTACAGACCAGTGTTAGCTCCCAGTTGAACTTTCAGAAATAGGCATGAAAAACATTGGGGCCTATAACATAGCATTCTATGCTTCCCTTTTTGTGGTGGTTTCTTTCTGGCTATGCTGTTCAGAAACATCATGAAATATCCCACCCACAGGGTATTGCTTTCGACATTCTTCACTCAGGCCAAACTGAAAATTCTCTGGACATGATGAGGCTGTGCCCCCGAAGACTGCTCTGCTTAACGTCACTAAGTGCATTGCTGTTTGTCTGAGGACTGCAATCTTGACATTCTGCATTCAAACAAAAAACATGGATCAGTTAGTCAGATACAGCGAGTTTTGACCTGCTGGTTACATGTATTTAAGTGTTACTCACGATGACATATCAGTTTATGATCTGGAATGGGAAAAATGTAAAAGCCATGGGAGAAATGAGATAAAAGGGATGCACAGATGATTTTTCCATTTCTGTTTGTTGGGTTTGGTGGTCCATGTAGTGGGGATGACTCTGTAGTGGACACTCTGTTCAAGTCACAATTCTTGCTTAAAGTATTGCTTGCGGTTTTGCATGTTTGCCAAGTTCTGTACTAGTACTCTATGAGGAAGACTTTTTCTTCTTCTTCTTTGTCAGAGAAGAGAGAGATGGTAACTTATTCCAGGGAATAGAAAAAGTTAACCCCCCTCCTCCCCCATATTTCTCTGACCAGAACATCCATGCTTGCGTGTGCACACATACATACATATATGTATATATGTATGTATGTGTGCTTTTCTTATGCCACATTACTGTTCGTTCAGTTTTTGTACTGTTTCTTTTGACCATAAAGTACTTATTTTCATAACCTTTTCTTTAATACCAGTCTGCTACACTTACAAACTTTAGTGGTGTTACAAAATTTTGCCTTTTTAATTTAGTGTTCATTCTCCAGAAATTTTTGGATTCTTTCTTTGAGTGACATGAGTTTTCCATTACATGATCTTTATGTAAGGCCCCATCCACATGGGAGATCTAAACCATGTTTGCCGAAGTGATTTTAAAATGGGTTCTGCCTAAATTAACGTATTTGAACTAAAAAAAAATGTTTTTATTGTTCGGGAAGTCTCTTAAGGACTAAATACTGAAAGATGGTTCAGAGCCCAAGTGAAAGGATTTTGCTCTGTGGGAAACACTTCATCTTAGTCCCTTTAGATTTCCGTGTATTCTTAGCTCCCATGTATCAGAGGGACCCCTAGCACTCATGGTGGGGAGGGTCACAGATGACTACTGGGAATATAGCCTGCTGCTCCCCCTTTATCAAGGGGCTTGACACTGAACATAAACCAATGGATTGGCCCCCAACAATCAGATTGGCCAGATGTCCTGCTTTCCATAAGAGCCGCATCTCTAACACAGGGAAGTTGTCGATGGAGAGAGAACACATTAATGTGTTAAACTGGTAAACTAGTCACATCTTGCTTTTCAGAGTAAGAATGGAAAGACTATCACTAGGTTTTTGTTCTAAAACAATCCTATCCGTACTGAAGGTACCACACTGTGGTAAATGTATGGTTCATTTCAATTCAAAAGCACAAATGTTTAGCTTTTTGTTTTCTAACTCTTCAAGATGCTCCTCCACCTCCAGCAGCAGACATACTTCCTGCCCTATGAAAACCATTCACCTTCATTCAATGAAATGGACTCTTTCAGAGTCATGAGATTTGATTATTTTAAAGTTAATGTTCTTATGTAATTGCACGAGTGCTACAATCTGATTCCAGTGGGATATTGACCCTTCTGTCCATCCACATTACTGATGTCCATCAGCAGTCTCTTAATACTTTTGCTTGCGCATGTAGGACAAGATGTATCCCTTTATTTCGTTGCTGTCAGCGCAGATGCAGCACACACTTTTTGAGCACGGCTTGCTAGTAGCAAAGTGTCTTGTTTTGTGGTTTTTAACTTACACACCAATACTCTTAGCAAGTTTTATTAAAGGTGCATGTCAATGTAAGATTTTATTGTCCTGGATGTTTAACTGTGTGTTCTTTAAAAAACAACAACAAAAAACCTTTTAGGTCTGCACTTCTAATGACCCAAACTTTCATTCATCATAGAATTGTATCCTTAATCTGTTCTAGGATCTCTGCCATAATCTTATAGCTCTAATTATAGTCCCCAAAAATGCAAAAAATGTTATAGAACTCTTTCTGAACTTGTTTGGGCTTCTTATAGACCTGCTTATGTGGTGAGAAAAACATCTTGCAATCTAACAGTAGCACAAGGGGAAAGTCATAATGCAATCATGAGGCTCTGATTTGAAAAAGAAATTTCTAGAGATGCACGGCGGATAAAAATGCATTGTGAATTTTTTAACCCTAAAGGACTGTTCCATACTACATCCCTGAGAAACATAGACGGAAGAATTCAGGGCCTATATTTGTTTAAATTTGGCTAAATAACAAGATTTTCAATCTTTCTGTTCCCCCCTACAAAAACTAAATTGTCAGAGCAACAGCAACAAAATAAAACCATATTCTATGTATAATTTAGAAAAACAAAGGCTGTTATTTCTATATGCAAACAAAATCAGTTAGGGAAATAAGCATATGCTGTCTGTGTGAAGTGCAGAGCTAAAATCCTGACAGTCTTCTGCTTACTGCTATGGTGAGGTTTGTCTACATTTCCCTGTGAAAAGTCTATTTAAAATATTTCCTTGTTTGTCATTTTTGCTAAAAGAAGAACGAAATTATATTATCATCCACATCATTGCTTGCTTTAGGGCTTCAGATACACGTTGTTATACTATTTACTGTCATTAGTGTAATGTCAAAGGCAAAAGATCAAGTAGCAAAATGGGGTGGTGGGTGTAATGATGGCTGTTGTCAGTTTATAATGCACTTTGGGTCTTTGTGGACGAAATGTGCTTATGAGCATGGTCCTAAGAGTTGCAGAGCATCCACCATTCTTATCGATGACCGTTCTACACATCACTTGCTCACAATTTTCTTTAATTACTTTTGAGCTCAAAGTTTCCATGCTCAGTCTCTGTCGAAAGGATTTAAAAAAAAAAATCATTCCACCATGTTTGATTTATTAGCATTTTTTTAAAAAAATCCTCTGAAAATATCCAATGCGCTATTACTCTTCTTGTGCTTGAAAACAAAACCACTGCATGTATCATTCTAGATGCAGACTTTCTTGCACCATGGAGCATGCATGAGAATCTGCCTGATCCTACATTACTTGAGAACCCAAAATATTCATTAAATTCAATGGGAGCATAGTGTATGCTGTGGCTGCAGGATCCTGCCCTGTTTGTGTAATGTACTATGGGGTGTTACAGTTCATAGCACAATCACTTTAGCACACTGAGGCTATACAAATAATAAATATTTTGTTTGTTTATATATATATTATTTGTATTATATATTATTTGTGTGTATATATATATATATATATGTATGTTTTCTTAAAACTATGTCCTCATTTTATTATGTATCCCAATACATAAGCACAAAGGGATAGAGTCTAGCTGAAATTTCTGTTTTAACTTTTGAAATGTCCTGGGCAGTTTTTAGGGTTTGATTTTTTTTTCTCCTTCTTAATATTGAATGGCTGCAAACACTTATGATTTAATAAATATGTGATCACTATTAACTTACAGTCAGTCTTTCATTATTTGGAAACCTCATTTATCAAAACTGAGGTCATCTCCCCCCAAGTGTATTGGAACCAAAATTACTCTGATTATATGACCCCTGGTATATCCAAACAAATTCATTCCCCCACCATTGCCTTCAACTGAACATGTGTCAACACCATGCCTTTGTTTTACCTGAAAAGGTGATGTTCTCACTTGTTTCTTGTCCAGGTTATTCAGGGCCATGCACTGGGGGAGGGGAGGGTGCAGGAAGAGGCGCTCCCCCTCCCCCAATAATTGGGCAGGGGCACAGAACTTCTCCAGGGCTGGGGCAGAAGCTGACAGCTCCTCCAGCCACCAGGGGCCATAGTGGGGAGAGCGAGCTCTGAGGGGGGTGGAAGAGCCTACCAACTCCTCTGGCCCCTGCAGGGAGAGAGCCAGCTTCTCCAGGGCTGTGGGGGGCACAAAATGTGCCCCTCCAAAAGCGGCCAAGTTTTTATTCCTCTGCACACCCCTGAGCTTATTCATGCCCCACCTTCCTCTCAACAAGGCTGGCCTATCCCTTCCAATTTTTTTCTTCCCTGTAAATATTGGTCTCAGTCCTGAAGTCCTTACTTGGGCAGAAATACTGACATCGAAAGAAGTGTTGCCTGGGTAAGGGCTACAGGACTGGTACCAACATGTAATTTACAAACCTTGTATTGTTGCCTAGTAATGTGCACTGATGCTTATTGGGCAGTAGTTCAAAGTAAATATCCCAATATTTAGCCAGAGCCCTTAAAATATCTTGTTCTATTTAAAAGCTGTACGGTTTCTTTTGCATTTGTACCAAATTTTCTAAGAAATGCAGCTCATTTTCTTACACTTGTGTCAGTGGGGTGGCTGATTTTCAGTGTAATTGCCAAGTACTTGATCTTCCTTTTTATTAATCTCCTATTGTGGTCTCCCCACCCTTCTGTAAATGCTGTATTTCCTGAGCTGAGGGTCTGGATACAATTTGGTGGAATATAGGTTAGGATATTATGAGTGACCTGCCTTTCTTGATCTCCCTGATTTAAATGGTCTTACATTGTCGGGAAAAACTAGAAGCTTTTCATACAAGATAACACAATTTCCCTCCAAGAATGTATGTATTTATTTGTTTATTTAAGTGCTGACATTGTCCTCACCACTGTATAAGACATTCAAAAGGATACATCTGGCCAAAGCAGTGTAAGGATAGATAAGAAAGCACGGCACTCTCCAGATGATAATAACAATTTACAAGGTTTTTGTTTGCTTATTTTAAAAAATGGGACTGGAAATAGCTGTGTATTCTCTTGGATGTCAATGTGAAGGCTTCAAGAGTGAACTGGGATTTCCAGAATTCTTTAAAGGAAGGGAAAGTGGGAGCCTGCGGCCTTGGGGTAGAGAGAAAGTTGTTGGCCTGGAAGAAGGCAAGAACACAGGAAGGGGAGAAGGAAATGACAGGAAAAAAGAGGGGAGGTGGGGCATAATAAGAAGCAAGAGGTATAGGCAAGGGTGGAAATCATGGACTCCAACTGTTCAGAGTGTGAAGGGAAAGGGAAGAGGAGAGGGAAGGCAGCTTATTTTGTGAACTAACTCCTGCACAGGTGCTTTCCAAAATCTGGCCCTTTGATTATCCCTGCCCCCTCCCCCGCTTTAGGTCTTCCTTGAGGCCTACTGTATCATGCCCATCATGGAACAGAAGCTAAGTAGTAGGCATTTATGTTCAATTTTTGCCTTTAGAAAAGCTCAGAATCTGATGGAAGCAGTCTATAATCTTTCTCATACAGAAAACAGAAAGAGAAAACACAGAATAGTAGCCCAATATGAAAACGAGGTTTTTGCTCCAAGCATTTTGAGTGGTTTGAAGAAGTGGCAAATATGTCAGAGGAGAACTGTGAGTCGGTCCTTAAGAATAATCTAAATTGTTTAAACAGTAAAGAAAGCACCCTCTTACGTTGCACCTCTGCATTCCTCTCCTTTGCTGAATCTCTTTATGTTAGAGGCAGTACACATACCTGAGAAGTATCCCAGTAGCTTGCAGTATTTTAGTGAGGTGGAGAAAGGGAACAATGATGCTGAGTAACTTCTCAGCTATTGGTATACCACTTGCTTCCTTCTGCTATCTAACCCAATAAGCAAACTAGATTTTGAGAAGTTGGCCAAACTCAAGAGATCTGAATGATAAACTTGCTCTTCAGAAAGCTACTGCTGATCTGTGGCTATGTCACCTTGGCTCCTAGCACTTTTGAATCCCATTCATATGAATTCCACATCTATTTCATACTCCACAGAAAACTCCAGGGCATATAAGAAAAGCTTGACAGAAAAGGTACATTGGTGTTTTGGTTTTGGCTTTGGGTTTGTTTTTTTTTTTACCAGATGTCCTGACTTCCAGTTCTTGTTTGTTTTTGTCTTTGAAGTTGCTGAATTATAGACAAGGGTATTCTGGGCATTAAGGGGTATTGTGCATTTTCGTCTTGATATGTGGGAACCTGCTTGTGTAACTCCTGGGCTTTGGTGGTTGCCACGTCAGAGTTTATTTGAAGATCAGAGTGGTACAGCAGCTCATTGTTTTATTTCCCCTTTCTTAGAGCTATAAAAATGTGAGTGGTGATTGCGGGCTTCTGTAGCACTAGTTACACCTCTGTAACGTAGCTCTTCTGACAAGAACAGGGGTTTGTCCTAGGCCTCATTGGCCAAAAATGTCTCCTCTTTTCTGTCATGCAGCATGCTATACACCTTTTCCTCTGGCAGCCACCATCCACCTGCACGGTGGCTGAATTCCAAGAGTAAAACCTGGGTGTACAGTTTGTGAACTCCTTTGGGATGGACTTGTAAAGGTTTCACTGAGTACTTGGGCTGGGACACAGTTGGGAACCTGGCTACTAGTTCCGTGATCCACCCAGGTTGTCTTTATTAGATGTTACGAATTTAGGACGTGATACCTGCTGAGGCTGGTCTTATTCCCTTACATCAGAGCTTTCTCAAGGGCATCTCTAGCCTGATGGGTTTTCACTTGTATCGCACTGCAACAGGCACGAGTGACACTTGGAATTGCAGAATGTGGGGGAGCTGATTCAGGAGAGCTTGAGTCTCCTTTTAGCACCCCAGCTTTGAAACCTCATCTGCAGCAACGTCTGAGATGGCTCAGTCCCTACACTTCTCCTTATGTTCAGCTGAGTGGAGAAGATTTCAGCCCCCCCAGTCTTTGGGCTCAGTTAACTACACTGGCTTACAAAGTATCTTATTTTAGAAGATGTCAGACTTCTCCACCTCCCCTTTTTGCCTGACCTCTCTTCTGTACTAAGCTGGCCTTTGTTATAGCTGTGGCCCAGCTGGACGTTACTTCCTTTGCTTAAGTGAAGTTCAAGAAGCCAGCTGCTTTCAAAAAGAAAAACGCTTATTGTTAAGCTCCTCTCCTTCCCTCCTGCCAAGGTTAAACATGTCTCTCCTCCGTCAGCACCCCCCATAATGTTTCCCTAGACGCTGTGGGCCATGCCTTTTGAGGATATAAGCTCAGAGGCATAGCACAGATATACAAGTAACCTGCTGACAAGGCAAAAAAATATAGAAAACTGCTTCTAAAGTTGACTTAATGTTAGTCAGCAGCTCTGACAAATTTTCCCTTCCTTTTGAGTATCTTCTCTATTCACAAGTGTATTGATAGGGTGAAATCCTGGCTCCATTCAAGTCAAAGAGAGCCTGGCCGTTGTCTTCACTAGAGCCAAGATTTTATTCACAGATTTTTTAAAGAGGATCATTTCCATTTTCTTACATTCACCTGTCCCTTTTCTTCCATTTAGTCTTACTCTCTTTTGCTATAGCCTTAAGGCAATCAAAGTTTGAACTCTCACTCTCCCTCCCCCTTACCTCCCAATCTCTTCTTCTTAAGGTTCCCTGAAGAACTTCTTACTTTGTTCGACATGGCATATAAGAGTTTACATGATACCTACCCAAATTCCATTCACACAGAGTGCACACTGATTTAGATCTCATGGGAATTTGTCCATAAAGTTTAATTGTCCTTTCTCTGGTAAACCTTTAAATTACTTAGCTAAAAATAAGAATTCTGTGACTTCTGTATAAAATTACATCACAAAAAAGTTAAAAGAACATTAAGGTTGCAAAGCTAAGCAATCAAGCCAGACTTATGGTTGCCTGGGCAACCTTACTGTCATCCCCATGTGTGCACATTGATACATTCTTTAGTTACATAATCACACCCTGTTTTTCCCTAGGGGACCTCTCATTCACTCAGCATGTAGCCTCAGATGTTATTTAACACACGCCGTTCAAATTCTGCCTGAATACAAAATTATTAATTTCCTCATGGATATTTTTGTGGCATTTCGTAACTTTTGAGTGCTTGACTGCAACAGTCACATTTTTTAATGTGATTTTTTTTTTTAAAAAAAAGAGAGAGTGTGTGTGTGTGTGTGTGTACACCCTCTCCTTTGCCCAATGATTTAGGACTACGTGCCTGATTCTGATCTCACTCCAGTCTACGTAACTCCACTAGGGTCAATGGAAGTACATTAAAATAAAGCTGAGATCATACTCTGGTCCCATGTGCCTAATCTCAGTTTTGTCTTTCATGTTGCTGGTAAACATTTCATAGTCTTATCCTTTCCCTTTAATTGACTACATTTGCTAGGCCAGTTTACACATCATTGAATCAGTTCAGACACAAGAGAACCTTAAGGATAAAATTAAGGGTTTTCTCCTGGCTTGCTTTTTCCAGCCTACTTGTGTTTTTCCTCTGTGTGGGAATGGATACATCAAGTGTATTTTGTTAGTGTGCATATCTCGGTGAGCTCTAGTGTAAATGCCATTTTTGCGATCAGCCATTTTTGATATCTAGCGTGGGAAACTTGTTTTGAGAAATGATTGCTATAATCATCCTGCACCTATCTTTGAGAGCATTGCTTTACAGCCCTGATCTTACTTGTGCAGCTTATCTGCATCTGACGACAGACTTTCTGCAGTAGAATCTCTTTTAAGGACATACCCCATCGGTAGTATCTCAAGGTTTTATCTGAGATCTTAGAACAGCTTGCATCCTTAACAAGCACAGGGAAGGTCATTACATTGCAATGGCACTCTTTGTATTCTCTGATATTACCTCTGGCTCTTTCCATGGAAACACTGAAGATCCCATGTGCTTCTGCTAGGCTTCTATTTCATTTTGTTTGTCCCCATGCTTGGGTGCCGTTGCTGTCAGTTACACTGTGTAGCATACTTCACCAACCCTAATCTTCTGTGATTCTATGACACACCCACAGAAGTGAAGGCGATTGAAGATGGCTTTATAAACATCTCTGGCTTGTCTCATGAAGTAGGAACCAGAGTTGAACTGCATGGTGATTAGGCATCACATGACTCATGATCATGAGCAGACGAGGAGCAGCGCAGGGAAGAGTCCTAGGAACATGAGGAAAGGGAATTGTTACCCTCCTTCTTTTTGAATACTTAGAGATTTTACTGCTAATTTGTAGTTATTGGTTTTAGAATAGAGTTCTAGCATAATTACATTGTAGTTGCAATGTAACTACATTGTAATTTGTCACTGTATTGTGAAGTGTAATTCACTATTCATTTTAATTTCTTCTCCTTTAGAACCTATTTTGCAGCATTGATATTTCATGAACAGCAAGTTACTTCAGGGCATCCATGGAATGGTAGGTTTTGTTTTCAGTGTTCAGTTCATTTCAAGGTCTAAAATCCAGAAATGTGATGTAAACTTTGGCTTAGACGTTCACAAACGAGTGCTCAGAGTTAGGCTCTTACAAAGTATCTAAATAAATGGTCTGATTTTCAAAAGATCTGAGTGCCCCAGCCGAATCTTTTGAAGTCATTTTGTCTCAGAAACAGGGATCCATGCTGGTTCGCATCATTTTAAAATAACTAGGAGCTCCTTTCCTTTATCTATGGAAGAATGTCTTAGCAGACTAATGTTGTAAAGTAGCCTTGTGTATTCCACATAGGGATTGCACAGTCTAAGCAATAGTGGAATGCTTCCTGTTGCAAATCCAACAACACTGACTAGTACTTACAGGCTCACTGTCATGCCAAATGATGAAAACTATCAGTACTGTGAGAGGTTGATAGGCAGAGTTTTCTTACTGTTTCCCACAGAGCATTCCAGTAGAAAAGAAAAGGGATGCATTCAGGAAATCAAAAGTCACAGTGTTAACCAGTGAAAGTACTTGTTTTTTTTTTTTTTTTTTAAGGCTGAATAAAAATAACATCACTGTCAGTTGTAATCTCTCATGCTAAATATGCAATACACAAGCTTTCCTGTTGAACTCATATCAAAACAGAGCAACATGTAATGTAGCCCCAGAAACCTGCAATCAAAACCTTCCAGGGAAGGAAGAGAGATGGCACTATAAGGAAATCTTTAAGAAACCTCACATTTCATAGCTGCATACATGGAATTCCACAGTTCATCACTGAGCAATAAACATAGGAGCTCCTTTAATAGATGAAACAGTGTTTAGGGACCAGAATTTTGCAAATTTCTTGTGGCTTAGTAGTCGCACATAAAAAGTAAAATAAATAAATAAATAAATATGCCCAGATAAATTGTATTTAGTGTGTTGTTGTTATAAAACCAGACAATCATAGGAAGGAAATGGAGAAATAAAAAATGCATCCTTTCCCCCAACCTACATTCAAAACAACCCATGGAAAATATTGTAAATGTCACAAAGTGATTGACGGCTCTTTTTAAATATAAGAGTATGATTACTTTAATATTGTTTGGCAGCTGCAGGAAAACTACCAATTTCAGTATGAACCAGAAATGCCAGAACATAGGACCAGATATTTCTCTCTACTTCTATGAATGAAGGGAAACTTTAAACCCTGTGGAAACCAGCTGAGAAGCACCGCTATCTTGAATCCGTGTGGTTTGGGATCTTCAAATTTGAATATGGGACGGGGACAAAGTAGGTAGCCTCTAATCATGGTATCATCTCTCCCCCTTCTCACACTCATACAGACATACACCTTTGGGTGACTTTCCCTGCAGGCATTAATGCTGACCCATCTCCTCAAGGCAGTCCAGTGCAGCTGATGGCTGAGAGAGAGGTGGAGGGTGTGTGTGTGGAGGATAGAACTGCGTCTACAGCTACTCTACAGCTTCTAACCTGCTGCAGTGAGAGTCTGCTTAAAAACCGAGTTCATGACAAGACATGAATTATTGCACTCAGAATCATACGGCCCTTCATGCATTTGCCATTGGCATTAAGGGGAATTGCGTAGTCAGATCAAGTAAGGAGAGTGTTCGTATTCAGTTCAGTTGTTATCGCCCTTCTGCTGAACAGCAGTAGCTGTCCAGGCATTGTGTATTATTTTCATAGGCTACCAAAAGGACTGACTTTCAGATTGCTGCTTTTTGGTCTCCTTAGATTCTAAATATTTTGATTAATTTGAGGATTTTTAAGCATGCATGTGTGTACCCGTAGCATAAGTTTTCTTACTCCATTGAATTCAATGGGAGGTGAGGGCTCTCAGAGCCTTGCAAAGTTTTAAATGGGGAATATTTTGTTGCTTAAACTTGTACAAAAAAATTCTTTATGCTCTCCAGTGGGCTGAGAATCTTGTCAAAACCAGCACCTCCTGTCTCTCGCTGGGCTAGAAAAAACATACAAGAATAACCTTTCTTATGTTATCGAGTGAATCTCTTTCTAATCCCAGTCAGAACTAAAAAGGGCAGATGTTCATAAAAAGAGAAAAACCAAAAAGATAATGGAACCTTCTTGAGCTTCAGAAGAGATTTGATTTATGGAAGTGGTAAAGGTCTGGTTTTGATTCTTATTTTTTCCTAATCAATTTGTGAGCTCCAGAGGGAATACATTGTTCTTAAGTGGCTCATGCACACAAAGTACCACCAAGTAGTAATACTGAAATGATTCATTTGGGTGTTGCCAAAGTAAATTAAACAATATGGGCCAAATTAATAGCTGGCATAAACAGGCACAATTCCATTGACGTCAATTAGGTTGTGCTCTGCTTACACCATTGGTGAATTTGGCCCCATTTCAAAAATTAACTTATTAAAAGCATCTCAAAGTTTTGATACTGTGTGGAAATTATATGTTTATAGTGGTTTAATGGGCCAGACAGTCTCATATTATTTAAATGTATGTCTTCTATACCAATACGATATAAATATACCAATATTAAACATAGCACAGGCCACAAAAAGGGTACAGTGCAACTAAGGACATGCCAGTGGCCCGTCTTCTGGAGGATAAGCATCTTGTCCCTTCATAAACTGTGATAAGCCTGGCAGAGATCCATTGATTCATTGTGTCAGGATGGAAAGAAACATTTGGAAGGAACAAGTTCACTGTCCAGGATGTTAAATATTTATCCATTCAAAGAAAACTACATTTAAATAATGTCAAAGGTCTAACTTTTAAACCACACACCAAAAAAAAAAAATTAGTCAGAGGTAAGGCTCCAAATTTGGACTGACACATCAGTCAGTGAATATATCGTCCAGAGATTGCAAAAGGCGCAGAATGCTGCAGCCGGAATTTTAACTAGATCCAAACGACCTTATTACATACGGTGTTGTAGCTGTGTTGGTCCCAGCATATTAGAAACAAGGTGGGTGAGGTAATATCTTTTATTGGACCTCCTTCTGTTGGTCAGCGAGAGAAACTTTTGAGCTTACACAAAGATCTTCTTAAGTTAGTCTTCAGGCCAGACCTTAAGAAGAGTTCTGTGTAAACTTGAAAGTTTCTCTCTTTCACCAGCAAAAGTTGGTCTAGTAAAAGATATGACCTTACTCCCCTTTTCTCTCTGACCCTATTACAGTGATTTTAAAGTCTCTTCCTTAGTGTCCAGTATAATTTTAAATTCATTGTAAGGTGGCATTTAGTTCTGATGTTTAATAACATTGGGTCTGAATAGTACCTTTTTAAAAATGATTTTATTTTCACGGTATATTGGAATTCCTCCTAAAAATCACAGGGGCAGATTTAATCCTCACTTGGCTCACCTTGTGCCACTCAGGGAGCACACAGACAGTTGAGACTCCATAACTCCTCTGGTGGGGGATTCCCCCAATGCTGAGCAGTCCCCTGCTGGCCCTTCCTGCTAGCCCTCCATGTGGAAGTGTCTCGGGAGTAGGGAGGAATGGCTGGAGTGTAATGCATTCCTGCCGTCCCTAACTGGTGGTTGGGCCCTTGGAGATTATTGCCAGATTGCCTTCAGGGCACATTGGAAAACCTAGGTCTTTGACCCAGGCTTTTTTTCTGAGGGGGGTGGATTTAACTAAAGTTGGGGGGGAAGGGCACCTATTTTCTCTTGGCTATGGAGCATTATAGTATTAACACTGAGTGAACCTGAATTATTTTGCAAAAAGTGTTTTTACAGAATAAACTGTTGATGTGAAACTTAAATATTTGCACCTTAAATAAATCAAAATAAATGCATTAAACATAAGCCATGCTTTGGGACACGGTTGTCCTTTCCCAATGTACAAGTGCCTAGGTATGGTCATGGTGCAGTGGGAATGTGAGGTGACCAAAGGAATGTGGTGGTGAACCTGTGCTAAAGTGGGTGTTGGAGCACATCCAAGTACTACATGGGTTTCAGCTGGTTCTCCAAACATCAAAACCAAAAAGGTATCACAGGTATGGTGGGTTTCAGGGGAGGGAGAAAGGATTGAAATAATGCCACAGAAGTAACGTTTTGCTTGTGGTGGTAGAAAATTAGCTTGGTTTTATATAGAAAATGTGCTCTAAATAAGACACAGTAGCCCAATTGACTCCTGGCATGTGTGGAGCCAACTCCTTTGAACTGAAGGCGATCCCTCCTGCAGAATATCACTGTGTGTACACTCAGGAGCAGAATTTGGCTTGGTGTTTTTCCCTGCTACTGTGCTCTTAAGTAGTCTGAGACCTTATTTGTATTCTGCAAGATCTCAGGAACAGGATTTCAACTTGCAGCCGCTGCACGTACTCTCGGTAAATGCACAATACCATACGCTATCTGTGTGCTTTTTCACAAGTTGACTTCCCACTGTTACTACAAAATATTTCTCTTTGGCTTTTTTGCTGTTACTTTTTCCCAAGGAGGCAGCAAAAGCACTTTGTGGGATTTAAAAAACATAATAAAAAAACAAACCACTTTATTAAAACGGTGGCGAAGCTTTCTTTCCAGTGGAGCTACTTATTTTAGCAGCAGGACAATAAGGCGAGAGAGAGAACAAGGAGACTGAAAGCCAGGAATTTTTTTCCTTCCTTGCTCCTACTTAGTGTTTTTGTTTTACTTCCTGAACTGCAGCAGCTGAAATAATTTTTATTGTTTTATTCCCGTTCAGTATAGACACAGAAACATGTTTTCATTGGCTTTGCTGTAAAAAGTCCACCTGATGGGGGAATGGGAGGCATGCTTGAGGTTGTGTGAATCAGTTCAAGTTTATTTTTTTCCTGTGCATGACAATTGAAACAAAAAATGCTCCCATGACACAAATATGAACTACATTCATTTGGAAATCAATTTCAGACACAGAGGAGAATTGTAGGTATTTTGAAGCTAGTTTTAATTGTTGTTCTTGTTTTAATGGGGTTTTCAAGTGCTCTCTTAACAGTGCTATCTCAGTCCAACCTAAATGTTCAAGGAATTGCATTATCTTATATGGGATCCAAATAAAATAAATTGCCTGATTGTAACCAATACTTAGGTTTATATACTGACCTGAGTCTTCATAGAATTCCGGTTGATGCCGGTGTCAGTTCTGTACATAGACTGGGGTCAAAATGTGGCCCTTAATCTTTGTATTGATTGAAATCAGTTGCTTTAATTCTTGGCTTTATTTTTGATATTCTAAACTGACTGGAACATGCCAACATGTGAAAGATCCAGTGACAAATTAGGTTCTGATCCTGCCATCAGATCTGCTCCGATGGACGTTTCCTCCAGACAAAACAGCTAATGAACTACAGGGCCACTGCAAGGTTCTGCATGTTTAAATCTGATGGTAAAATTGGGGCCCTATGAGCATCATTTAATTTCCTGAATGTGATTTCATATTCCTAGCTGCATTGTAGAAAGTTCAGGTTTTTAATGAACCTTTACTGTGGTTGGTGAATGGAATTTGTACTATTCTTTTAGATTTGGTCTGCACTACTGCATTGTATGCAAATGTCACAATTCATTGACATATGAAGTGGGAAAAAGCTTTGAGACGCCCCTTCAGAGTTGAAGGTCCTTAAACACCCAAGTTATTTGATCCCTGTGCATTCCTGTTCTTTCCTAACAAGTTTATTTTAAAAGCTTTCACTCTCTAATGTTGGTTCATGAATTTTAAGTGAATTATTCTCATGGTGTTAAGTATGATTCATCTTTTATGCACTTGAAATAAAATGAATCAAAATCTCTTCTCCGAAATAGCATGGAAATAAACAAGAGTATTATATTTTGTACTTCCACCCTCCATTAATATTAAGACAACCGTGATTTCATTCCTTAACCTAGCACCCTTGCGCACCCACTAGTCCCCTCAGGCATCGTTTTTCAAAGAACTGCTATACCAGTGCCAGTCTTCAAAATATATTTCCTCCTGGATTAGTTCTCCTGCTCCTTAGGAAGCATTTACCAACAAAAACACCTCTCCTCCTCCTCTGCAATTATGCTCACCCTGCACCACCTCTTTCCCCCTCCTCGCTTCCCCAGGTCTCTTTTTGATATGTTGTTAGACGGTTCTCCCAGACTTCCATCTCCATCAGTGGTTCCCCCAACTTCTTTTGCAGTGGTCCTTGGATGTCCATGGTCACAAACATCAAATTAAAGCTCCAGGGGCTCCTACAAGTTGTACATCCCAGGGACTGGTCCTTTCTCATACAGAAATTTCCCTGAGTTGATTTGTTTTTCTGCAGTGTTCATCAGACTGTCATTTGAGCCACCTCCCAAATGCACCCCATGGAGGATTATTATCTGTATTTTACAGATGGGGAAATGAGGCTGAGAAAAAGGAAGTGATTTGCCTATTGTCACCCCCCTGAACTCTGCACCACTAAGGGGCCCCTGCTCCCCAGTGAGAATTCAGCCCTGGGTTAGGACAGTCAACCCTTCATGAATCACTACTCATTCCTCTCAGGGGTTCTCCTGCATGGGGAGTAGCTTTAAGTTATTGTTGGGGCACAAGAGGAGCTTCACCAGCAGTGACTTCTCAGGAGTTGCGCTGAATCAGTCCATCCACCTGCCCTGCCCCTTTGATAGCAAATATTGTCCAGTTTTAGGCCTCCACTGGTTATCTGTAGGCATCCATTTTGCGGCAAGGAGGCACAGGTGCCTTACACCACCACAGTCCTCTTCTGAGTGGATTTGCCATAGCAGGAGCCTTATGGCCCACGCCTGAAATTAGCCTGGTATTTTTTTAAGGTAAAACAAAAAGAAAAAGAAAATTAGTTCTTTTCTTTTTAATGCAAGCATTTATGGAAATTATGATGTAAGGACCATTTACCAAAATTCCCCATAGATTTCACTTCTGAAGTTAATTTGCCCATCTGTTTGGTAGCTCTATCTTGTTGTGATGTCAACAAATACCAAAATCCTATGCTAACCTGACTATTTCCACCGCCCAAATTGTCTTTTGAGCTTTGAGTCGTATTGCACTTTCTAGAACGATCTTCACACTGGCTTTGAATTTTTCTGAACTGGCTCATTCTATTGGCTCCTTAAATATTTATGAAAACATCTCCCCTCCTGGGGTTTGAAAACACTACACCATTTAAGCTGTGTGTGTGTGTCAAATCTTACTGTGTCCATGCACGAGTGCATTCCTTTGTCAGTTTATCTTAAAGTGAACACATTCTGCAAATTCCTGTTGCATACATCTTTCTTTTTTATGGGCATTCCCGAGTGGATAAGTAAACTACCAGACTGTTCTATAATCATATTTGATGTTGCAATAGATACTGTGTGTTGTAAAGTTTTATCCTTTAACTAGGAACAGTACAAATCAAAGAGACAAACTTTGTGAAGGCTTTGAAGAGAATAGGGACTGCTATAGATAAGCTGAAGTTGACTGTTTGCTGCTTATTATTAAAGCCCTCTCTCCTAGTCCAGAATGATGGAACGTTACTGACAGACCAGTGGCCAAACTAAACTGCTGCTGAGACACTGCAGTATAGGCACATGCTGGCTATGAAGAAAACATGCAAAGCATATGCACATCTACACAGGCATGCACAGGGCCAGCGTTTCAAAATCGTGCACAGTTTTTGGGTATGATTGAGGTCCCAACCTGAAGAAGAGCTCTGTGTAAGCTTGAAAGCTTGTCTCTCACCAACAGAAATTGGTCCTCACCCATGTGGTCTCTTTGAAGTTCTTGAACATACACATTGGAAGACGATTTGGGCATGCAAAACTTCAACCAGTGCATACCATTCTGGCATTAGACTCATGCCAATTCAGGGGTGCCAAACGTGTGCATTCCCTCTGCTCGTGCACTTTTGCACATTTGGGCCTAATTGTTCTGTTCATCAAGTAGAAAAGAGAAACGTGCCATATGCCCCTACCCAGTGACGAGCTACTGCTAATGTTAGGGTAATGCTGTCAATTTATCTTGGTGGTCAAGGATAGATTATTCATTACAGTGCACTTATCTAGCATGTTATGTCTTTGAAGCCAATTACAGATACTGGGTTTGATTCACCCAGCCCAAATCAATCCAGGACAGAGGTGCAGCACTGGTGGATAGTCTGCAAAGCACTTGCCACCTCCATTGTACTGGGTGGTGGAAAGGACATGGCTGGGGGTACACATTAGCACCTCCTCATGGCAGCCTCTATTGCTGCTCCTAGTGAGACCCAGCCACAAGTTGCAGATTGCCTTCCCGACTCAGAGCTCCTAGGGACAGCATCGGTCCAACCTCTGACCACCTTCTTCTGAGGGTGAAATTTTCATCATGGATGAAACCCAATGATTTATTCTGTGTGT
Organism: Mesoclemmys tuberculata; assembly: GCA_007922155.1. Taxonomy (NCBI): domain Eukaryota; kingdom Metazoa; phylum Chordata; order Testudines; family Chelidae; genus Mesoclemmys; species Mesoclemmys tuberculata. Next base: position 28,502,224 of record ML675614.1, on the reverse strand, counting down.
GGTAGATAAGTATTATTATCATGCTTATTTTATTCCCAAGTTTGCAGAAGCAGAGAAATTAAGTAACTGGGCCATGGCTGCAGAGGAAGTCTGTGTCCAAGGTGGGATGTATTGAGACCTTTAGGGACAACACCTCCCTCTCTCGGTATCACTATACATTGATAAATGCATTGGCTTAGCATGTACTGAATGTGAGCATTCATGCCTATTTCACGTGGTTTAAAATGAGTGTGGGATTTATTGAAAGTGAACTTTTAATAATTGCAGGGTTTAATAAAAGTGGGGTTTTAGTAATTTATTTAAAATGTATTGTTCTTATTGAGTTTTTTGTAATGCTGTTTTGCTCTTTGTAGCTTGGGCTGCTTTTTTAATCATGTCCGTTGATTTGTTACATGGGCATTTGTGAAAGCTGGAAATAATATTTTATGGGTAAATTAGCATTGGGTGCAAGCAACAGAGCATGTCAAAAAAAGCCCCTATTGGCTATTGCTCAGGTCAGACAACAAAACAGGTACTTCTGGTAGGTTACAGACAAAAGCTCTGAGCAAATCCGGGAGCAGCTTTGAGAGGAGGGTTGGCATGCTGTCAAAACCCCACCCACAAGCTGCTGGTCATACTAATTTTCATTTCACTGTGATGAGACATTGTGATGTCGTCAGACTCCCACTGAGACTGCCAGTAAAAAGCAGCAGCGTTCTTGGGAAATCTTCTGGTTTTAATATCATCTCTGTCTTATTAAATGGTTTATCTTGGACGTGGGTTGTCTCAGAGTAAGAAAAGGCAGTGTAAAGTGTATTATGAGACTAATTGCTGTTTTACATTGCCGGGGCCTCAGGGAGGTGGGTTTGTAAAGAGCTATTCCTGATACCCCTCCCCAAAAAGTCTGGCACAGTTGTGTCCTTTGCCTTCTTTTCCCTGAACACAAGGAATGCACAAGGCTGTTGGCCATGCTAGTGCAAGGGCCCATTCCCCTCTCTTGGCCATGTACTGACCAGCTAAGCTGGCTCCCCTTGGAGGGGAACTGACTGTACCCTTTGAAAAGGAGGCACAGTGGCTGTTAGGATAGGCATATGTTTCCTGAAGTAGAGTAGCTCCTCCACCTTCATGCCAACCCTCACAAAAGGCTGTGGCATCACTTGACAATGACTGGGCTGCTGGCATGCATTGAACACTACTTTACATGCTGACCAGTATCTCTTCACCATTTACTGGTACTCCCCCATCTGTTTGTTGTGTCCCTCTCTTGTATTAGTCTTAGGTTGTAAGCTTCTCAGGACACAGACTGTCTATTTCTGTGTTTTATACAGTGCCTTGTTCAGTGGGGTCCCAGGCAATGATTGGGAGGTATGTGTCTCTATGCTATCGCAAGATAACTAATAAATAATGGATAAAATCCAGTGTTGTTTGCAGCATTGAAGAACTCCTCTGTGGAGCCCAAAAACTTGTCTCTTTCACGAGCAAAAGTCGGTCCAATAATAAATATTACTTCACCCATTTTGTCTCTCTAATGATAAAATCCGCACTTGAAACCTAAACACGTTCTTTTCATCAGTTGTTGTATTTAATGAGGGGCTGAATTTGAATTTGTGAAAATTAAATTCAGTAGATATTCGAGAAAAAGACGTTGCTTCATTGGTGTGCCTACCATTGTTAACCTTGCGGCTTCCCCTGAGAGCTGCTGTGGATCAAAATCCTAGACTAGGGGAAGCAAATAATAATTGTGTGAGGGTTTGGGTGGATGTGGAAGGATGAGATATTCCCAAACAATATAGGATGGGGTGGGGAGAGGGACTTCCTAAACTTTCTCTGTAGCAACGTCATATCTTTTTTCTTTGCTGTCATATTTATTTTGTTTTGTTTCAGCTGCAATCCCACAGAAGAGAGCTTGGTCAGTAAAGATTGTAAAGTAATCCTTTTATTCTAAAGTTGGAGGGGAGGGTGTTTGTTTGTATGTTAACTAAAACACAGAGAGATTCAGTTACCTAAAAATTGACTGTATGTTAATTTCCCATCTCAAGGGAATTCATCTGGTCTAGTACAGAATTCTGATTGTGCAGAAATGTAATAATTTTATATGACTCTGAACATTGAGTTCAAATAAATGGTTGAATATAAGTTATTTCTGGCACCCAGGGCATAGTTTGTGAACTGATAGGACAGTATCTTTTGTAAATTTTCCATTCTGATGATCACAGTGCAGTACAAAGTGTCTTGCTGTGCTGTCAAGCTAGAACCAACTGTTGTCACTGACTGACCTTTGTCTATAAGTACGTGGGAACATTATTGAAACACTTCACATAGTAGAGAAGAGCTATTTCTCTGCTAGTGAATATCTTTACTTTGGCAAAGAGCTCATTCAGTTAGCTCTTTTGAATGCAACATAGGCTTTCCCTTCCACCCCAAAATCTCCTAAAGTACAAATGAAAAGCCAGCTTCTTTGCCACTTTGTCATGCAAGGAGATCTTACTCATGTGAGTGGTCCTGTTGGAATCAGTGACCTACACTGGAGAATGAGAGTTGAAGAATCAGGTCCTAAAATAAGAGCAGAGATTGTACTACTTGTCTGTCCCCTCCACCCCCATCCCCCATTATACAAAATTGCTGAAATGCCGTACATTATGTGCCATTGTGATGGCATGGTCAAATGATCATCCTACAGTCTCCTGTTTGGTGAAGAGTGATGTTGGAATTTCCCTTATCAAGGCATTAAGAGTTGGATAGCCCAGATTAGGGCTTCTGGGTTCTACGGTAGTACAAATAATAATAATAGAAAGTAGGAAAGAGCAAATAACATATGCGTGGATATTCTACCCTGGAGTAGAGGGCGATACATGCATGGTTGATTAATGGATGGGGAGATAATTCCCCCATAGAAGATTGATAGCTTCAAAGAATAGCAGCCCCATAGTGATGAGTTGGTGGATGCCCGAATGCTGCATTGAATGTTCGCCAAGCTTCCTTTGATGACTGCTCTTGAGAAGGAAGGTACAGGCAAAGGGAACAACTGCCCTGATTCCCCCTCTCCTTCTGAGGCACAGAGAACATAAAAAGCAACAAAGAATATGTGGTGGGAAGTGTTTCTGGAGCAGACCGCACAAGAAATGAAGTTTACACACTGGTGCTAATAGGATTAATTTGCCCATGTACACATACAGCCTGTATGTGTGGGTTTTTTTATATTTTTAAGCACAGTTTAAAAGATTTTTGTGAGTTGTTAATCACTGTTTTCTTGGCAAGTAAACTAGCATTAGTGTCAGGCTCATTTTAACCAGGTGAATAACTTATTTATTAACATTAAATTAACTGTGTGAACCAATTTTGAAATGTTGGTTTATGCACACTTTTTCACCTTCACATCGCTTCTGTGATTTATAGAATCATAGAAGATTAGGGTTGGAAGGGACCTCAGGAGGTCTTCTAGTCCAGCCCCCTGCTCAAAGCAGGACCAGCCCCAACTAAAGCATCCCAGCCAGGGTTTTGTCAAGCTGGGCCCTAAAAACCTACAAGGATGGAGATCTCACCACCTCCCTAGGCAACCCAGTTGAGTGATTCAGCACCTTCCTAGTGAAAAAGTTTTTCCTAATATCCAACCTAGACCTCCCCCACTGCAACTTGAGACCATTGCTCCTTATTCTGTCATCTGCCACCACTCAGAACAGCCTAGCTCCATCCTCCCTGGAACCCCCTTCAGGTAGTTGAAGACCGCTATTAAATCCCCCCTCGCTCTTCTCTTCTGCAGACTAAACAAGCCCAGTCCCCTCAATCTCTTCTCATAAGTCATGTGCTCAAGCCCCTTCATCATTTGTGTTGCCCTCTGCTGGACTCTGTAATTTGTCCACATCCTTGCTGCAATGGGGGCCTCAAAACTGGACATAATACTTCAAATGTAGCCTCACCAGTGCCAAACAGAAGGGAATCATCACTTCTGCTGGCAGTGCTCCTACTAATGCAGCCCCATGTGCCGTTAGCCTGCTTGGCAATAAGGGCACACTATTGACTCATATCCAGCTTCTTGTCCACTGTAACCCCCAGGTCCTTTTCTGCAGAACTGCTGTCTATGCAGTCGATCCCCAGTCTGTAGCAGTGCTTGGGATTCTTCTGTCCTAAGTGCAGGACTCTGTACTTGTCATTGATGAACCTCATCAGACTTCTTTTGGCCCAATCCTCCAGTTTGTCTAGGACACTCTGTATCCTATCCCTACTCTCCAGCATATCTACCACTCTCCCCAACGTAGTGTCATCTGCCAACTTGCTAAGAGCACAATCCACTCCATCCTCCAGATCATTAATGAAGATGTTGAACACAATTGGCCCCAGGACCAACCTCTGGGGCACTCCGCTTGTTACTGTCTGCCAACTAGACATTGAACCATTGATCACTACCTGTTGAGCCCTATGATCTAGCCAGCTTTCTATCCACCTTATAGTCCATTCATCCAACCCATACTTCTTTAACTTGCTTGCAAGAAAAAGCTTTGCTAAAGTCCACTGTTTTCCCCACATCCACAGAGCCAGTCATCTCATCACAGAAAGCAATCAGGTTGGTCAGGCATGACTTGCCCTTCATGAATCCATGCTGATTATTTCTGATCACTTTGCTCTCTTCCAAGTGCTCCAAAATGTCCCATCCGAAGCTGCTTGTCCTTCCACCTAAGGCACAAACCCTTTCCAAGAAGTGACTTGCTGGAAAAAGAACAAACAGAATAGATATAGTAATTCCACCTTCTTCATTATCTTCTCTAAGTGGTTCTGTTTTACCTTCTTTCCCTTCTTCCCCCAGTAACATCAGGGCCTTTCAGTATCTGGTGGGCAGAATGGCTGTATAGCATAAATTATTCAAAATGCTCAAACTAATGGGTAGGGAGAAAATTGCAATAGCTGAAAATGAAAGGCTTCTAGGTCCAGTTCAGGAGCGGTGGAACCCTCTGGAATCTGTTCCATCTGTGTCTAGAAAGCTAGAATCCCTGTGAGATGGCCTAGTCTAGTGGAGTTGGGCACTGAACAGGGAGCCAGACAGGAGTTCTCTTCCAATTCTGCCACTGACCTGCTGGGTGACTTGAGGCAGGTCACTTCCTCCCTCTGTGCCTCAGTTTCCCAAGTGTACAATCAATATAATGATACTTAACCCCCTTTCTGTAAAGCATTTTGAGACCTATGGGTAAAAGAGCTCTATTTAAGCTAAGTGTTATTCTTTATAAAGACCCCAAGGCAGGTGGAGCATTAAATATGTGTGAATATATAATGGACTAAGTCAAATGTTCAAAAGCTAGTGAGTTACTTGTATCTGCAGAACATATCTGCACATGAAAAATGTCCGCATATCTGCATATAATTGTATGCTGAAAAGGCTGCTTGCATGTGCCCATAGCCATGGTGCTATATCAGATTTCTACACACAAAGTAGTTTCTTCACATATAAATGCAGATACACGTTTGTGAGTGTTTAGATTGACTTGGTTTACCTTATAAGAATTATGTTTATATGCATAAATACTATATATGCAGTGGTGTTGTAGCCAATTTACTTCCACAATATTAGACAAGGTGGGTGAAATAATATTTTTTACTGGACCAACTCGAAAGTTTGTCTCTCTCACCAACATAAGTTGTTCCAATAAAAGATATTACTTCATCCATCGTCTCTTTCTAAATACTATATAGTCGGGTACAGTAATTTAATTTTGGTAAAATAATTGAAAAGGCGAGTAGCTTTATTTGGAAGCTCGGCTTTCCTTCGGGAACCTTGCAGATCACAAAGCAAGAGGAATAATTTTGTCTTCATGTCTGAAAGCTGACACATTTTGAGGGATCTGACCCTGCATATCATTTGCACGTGAAAAGCCCAAGTGGTCATCTTTCCAGGTAGCTAACAACAAACAGTTTTAGGTGAACAGATTTAATGTTGTTGGTTTTGTTCTGTCTTTGATTATAAGATGATTTAGAAACAGTTATGCTGTTCTGACTGGGGCTCAGTGTTCATATTTTCCCTATAGAAATCAAAATAAATAAATATTAGTTGCTGCCAAAACATCATCTTCATGGATGACGCTCTCTTGGCTTGGTATAAGGAGAGCTTAGGGGTTGGTATATTTTTCTGCCATGTTCATCAGGCCATTGAACGAGAGGCCTTTAAATTTATCTCACCAGAACTATCCTGTTTTCCTTATAGCGCTGAAAGACAATAAGGAGATCAAAGAATTTCATAAAATGCCCTTCTCACAGCTTATCTGTCTTGACATGAAGTATTAGAGAGAGAGCCCGAAAAGTTTATCCTACTTCCCTTGCCTTCAGAAGTGACTGGAACTATGAAATGGGCAATTTCTGCACAGCGTTCAGGTTGTGACTGTCCCGGGTATAAATGGGGAGAGGGGCACAAAGAGAACTGACAGAATCCTGCCCCAGGTGGACTCTCATTTCTTCATAGGGGGTAAGCAGGAAGTGCTGTCTGAGAGACCGTTCTTCTGTGAGCTACCCGAGGCCACGCGGCTCAGCACCATGGGCCTGAAAAGATTTAAAACATTGGGCAGAATGTTTCAGCTGCCACAGTCAGTGTTTATCTGCAGGTGAGTGTATTATTTTGGAGCGGTGGATTTTCTGAAGCTTTTTATTTCTGTTTGCTGCAAAAATTAAAAAGAGAACACGCAGAGGGGGTTAAACTGATGAACGTGGCAATTGACTTGCTGCTGTTCTGAACCTGCATTACATGTCCAGACCTAACTAATTCAGTTTGTTGCAGTATTAAGCACTTAATCCGTATCTAAAACTGTAACAAAATATATTTATTAAAACTCAGAATAACTATCTTACGATCAAAATGATGGCCACAATATTTTGCACCCTTGTTGTGAAATCCTGGCCCTTCTGAAGTCAACATGAGTTTTGCCGTGTACTTTAATGGGGTTAGGATGTTACCTTCTGTCTTTATTAATTAATGTAAAAAAAAAAAACCTAGAAAATTTCTCTGTCCAAGCTGACACAGGGGTGTGTATTTATAATTCCCTGTGCTATCTTGAATGACTCCAAACCAGCATCACCGACTATAAATTCTTTAAATACACTAATTTATTGTGAAACACATTTCCTTTTTACTTGCCATATTACAAACCCAATGTGCCCTCTAATCCAATGTATGCAGTTATGTACGAAGTAGTAATTTTACCGACAGTCCATAATGCAAAAGCACTTTGAGGGCAGTATACAAATGCAAAAGTATCTGTAACTTACAAAGGCTGCAGGAAAAGCTCCGTGAAAGAGCTGTTTTAATTTATTATACAGATGTTAATTCCAGATTCATGGCGCACAGCAATTTAAAATGCATATTCCATGAGGTCCCAATCCTTGAGACAGCAGGACTGGAATCAGCGAGCGTTTTGTCAGTCAAAGAACTGCAGGTGTTATCACTCTTGTCCATGCTTTGTAAGGCGTCATACCCAGCCCTGGCAGGTGATCTAGGAGGTGTTACATTATTATTGGTGTCATCTTTGGTGGAATAATTAAATGAAGTTACCTTCTTGCTGCCTCAGGTAGCTGTCCAGGTAGACCTTAACCTTCTATCGCACTCCTGGGTTATGATAGGCTGTAAAGTCTATGGCCTAGTGCTGAGCATATAACAGGTCCCCCATTAGCGTAGAGTCACATCTGGCTCATTGGAGAACACTTTGCGTTACTTTAGGGACATGAAAGGCTACCTAAAACAAATTCTGTTGTAATTCTAAAAACAGCATCATTTATAACAGGAGGTCAGTGGCAAAACCCCCAGGGCAAAAGTAATATAGGGAGACTGCTTTGTGCAAGTTAAAATTGGAGCATAGGCATCCTGCTCAAGTCAGAGCCCTAGACAGAGGCTTCATTTGTTACTTAAGTCCAGGCCACAAGCCCAAGCCATTAGACTAATCTAATGTAGCTGGCTCCAAAAGCATGAATTTGAAAGCCTAACTTGCATCCATGATACAGCCTTTCTTGACCAGATCACAGCTTGTTTCCCATTACCTGGTTCGAGTGGGAATGTGAAGTTAGGTGACTGCTTTGGCAACACCCTTAGCTCTCAGCGCTCCACAATCCACCGAAGTGCTTAGTGGGATTCTACGTCTCACACAGCACTACCAGTTGCTATTCCTGCCATAACCTGCCTGGACCATTGCCGACTGAGTTAATAGTATGGGCTGAATATGGGACAGGGCCAGTAGTATAAAGTGGGTGGATTGCAGGGGAGGTGGGGGTCTAGCCTTACTGCTGCTTTTCCCTTCTGATTCCTAGGTAAAAGTTTGTATCCAATCAGACTGGCCCACCACAAGCTATTTTTATTTCTGGGTTGTTTTTTTTCTAGCCAGTGAATTTTAATAGTGGTTTTCCTGGAACAGCCTGGGAACTAACATGCTCTATTTAGACATACACCAAGTACAGCATGAACAATGTCAGTTCTGCCTGTTCCCCTCTGATAGCCTTCAATATACTTTGGAGGGGTCATCACTAGGAATGAGGGGCCATCTTGGTCTTCATGTCTGTTGAATCCTTGAGTTTCTTACTGAGGCTGCCAGCAAAGATGATGCTAATCCACTAGGCCTTGAGACCTTTCAATAATAAGTAGACCACCAAGCTGCTTTCAGATGATGATAATCATAGTAGTAATCATTTATGAATAACACCCCGCACTAATATATGGTAATAATTTTCACCTCAGGCTCCCAAATGTTTTCACAAACTATAGAATCCTTTATTATAAACAGGAATTGCTACATCCTCTGCTGAAATGCAGCCAATTCTGGGAAGGAAAGTGGCAGCTGGTTAACAGCACACATAGATATTATCCAGCAGTTTATGATAGTAAGTGAAGAAAAATACCTTATCTTCTTCAAATGTCAGCTACAGCTGACCAATTTGAGTTTCATATTTGGACAGTCTCTCGCTACTAGCTGGGTCAATCAGCCCCCAAGCCATTTGTAAAGTGTGAGACAGAAATACAATTGAGCATATTCTTATTTTAGGATATCATATAACCTCCATCATGATAGTGTCTGACTACCTCAGAAATATAATGGGTATCTCCTTGCAATAGCCCTGTGGTGTCAGGAAGGGTTATTATCCCCATTTTACAAATGGGGAATTGAGGCACAGAGAGATTAAGTGACTCTCCCAAAGTCACAGAAAGAGCTTGTCATCTCCTGACCTTCAGGCCAATGTCCAACTACAAGACTATCCTTCCTCTAAAGGGCAAAGGCTGAAGGCTCTTAAAAACTGACTACCAGGGAGAGAGGAATGAAACTGAGTATAAGGTGCATGACAATGGTAGCTCCAACCAACCTGAAGGGAATTAAAGCAGCTGCGTTGTCAGAAATACTTTTGTTATATTTGTTACCTCTTGTTTATATAGATTTCCAGTTGTATATTGTGACTGAGTCGGAGGTGTTTTATCAGTAAACACCGAGGGTGAGAAGAGATTTTATAAAATGCACGCAGAAAATACCCTAGACTTACAGTTCTTGAAATGTTTAAAATTGGTTGTAAGCTCCAGCCATCTCCTATCATTTCTGAAAGTTCATCCCAATAAACAGGAGGCTACAATGGAAGCCATTTCTTCTAATCTTTACAGAAGCAATTTTTTAAGCACCATGGAAAATTTATACTTATTTATACTTTTTTTTAAAAGCCATAATTAGCCTGAAAATAGACACTGAAAAATCAGAAACAATAATCGGTATAAACATAACCCCCCTTTTACATATCACAACCTTTTGTCAAAGGATTTGTGTTTGAGTAAACTTCAAAAGGAATAAAAATTTTATGAAGTGTATGAAGTTTTATTTCTCTATATCTCTTGTCTTACATATACTTGTACATTTTGCAGATGGCTCTTCCCAACATTGAGGTTGGGAGAGATGTTTGAATTTAGGATTCTAGTTCATTCTCATCTCTGGTTCTTTAAGACTCTCATTTAGTTTTGTGTACTAAGTACAGGGTATCTGTGCAATTTCAATCAGAAGCAGGAAATGTTTATTCAAGTTCTAATGGGTGGGATAGTTGCTGCAGTTTTAGGTAATTTTAAACAAACCGTTTGAGCATCCTGTTTAAATAGAGTTAAGTAATCACGGTTTTGTGCTAGTTGGGAAAGAATTTCATATACTCATGATTTGAATAAAATATCATCTTACACAGCATACCAAAGCCATGATATATTTATCTGGCTTCTTGTGAAACAAAGATTTATGTTGACCTTTTTATTGATAATAGGTTTAGTATTTTTATAGCAAAATACTCTCCATCATTTAACAGAAGATATAACTCATGTACGAGTGATATTTATATCTTAAATGTAATCTTAGTCAGCACACATTCTTAATTTTTCTAGTGCGATTTTATTTCCTTAATTTAAATATTTTTCTGTAGTCTCTGCAAAAATCTGGTTCAGATGTAACTTTCTGATACTGTTTCTTAGAAAAGTCTCCTGAGATAGTGAACTTAGTTTAAGGACTTAGTGAGAACCAGGAAGAATTTATTCACACTCATTTGCATGAGAAATATAAAAGAAGGAAAAAATGGTACTTGAAGAATGCTGATAAGTCTTTTCAACTGTGAATTCTAGTTTAGAAGTATATGTTTGATACCTTTTCTGACTTCTGTGCTTTGAACAGTTGCAGGGATAGATCCTAAAGTCTAGGCCTGGTAGTGAAAAAATTGCTTGCCTGGCATATAGCATGGATACACATCTTGGGTATGAAACTGGGAAACAGATTGGATGATTTACTTCTGCTTTGTAATATTTCACTTAATAGGGCTGGGTTCAACTCCATTTCGGGTCACTCAGCTCCTTGGGGAAAGGTTTGTCCTCTTGAGGTTGCCAGCAATAATTGCACTTATTCTTGTGCTCTACTACCAGTACATTTTTTAAATTGCGATCTAATGAAATGTTAAGTGAAAAACAAACAAAAAAAAAAGGGTGGATTAAGAGATGATATAATAATAATAAATTCTTAAAAGGGGTAGGCAGTGATCATTTCTCAGTGGTAAACAATACTTCAAAAGTTATCATTGCCAGTCTCCATTCTTGTTTGGGATTTACCTGGAAGTTTGCTTCCCAGTGATGGTATCTTTCCACATATAAATAACTAATAGGTTGTAAAGAGTCACGTATCCACACAAAATTGATTGACAAGAATATCTAACTCTGCTAGGAGGAGGTTCTTGGTCATCAATCACACCTCCACAAAGATGAACTGGGATGGGCTGATTTGGTCCTCAAAGATTGTTACTACTGTTTATTTCTGGAGGCGTCCCCGCTTTTCCCAACAGAAAAGAAGCCATGGTCTGCGCCCCCAAAGAATTTACAGTCTAAAAACAGACAGTGATGACAGGAGGAATGAGCATTGCATATATGCTGCTAGGTTAACAAAAATGTCAAAATCGAACGTGTGTGTTTATATCTTTAGAGAGGAGGAGTTGATAGTAATCAGGACAGGAGATGATGATTTGGATGCGAGCTTTTGTGGTAGAGATAGAAAATAAAGGCTGGATCGTAGAAATGTTGAGGAGGGTGAAGAGTCAGGATTTGGGCACAGTTTGAATGAGTGGAATAAGAGAGAGGATGAATCAGTTGACAGGCTTTTGTGGCTGGGAGGAAGGTTATGGTGCTGAGGGTTACAAAGAAAGAGGGTAATTGAAAGGGAAGTTAAGAAGTTTGGTTTTGCCCACGTTAAGTTTAAGGGGACAGTGAAGCAGCCAGGAGGCTATATTAGCGAAGCAGGCCAAGATGAACAGTTGAAGACAAGTCAGGACAGGCAGATTTGCAAGAAGAGATGTAGCTGAAACCAAAGACAAGAAAGGTACCATGGAAATGCAGATTAAAGTTGAAAGTTTTTTTGTTGTCTTCCAGACTGTTTAACCCAAATCCTTTTTGCCCTGAGACACTCTTACCCCCGCTCTCTGTTTAGATTGTTTTAGTTTATTATTGTAAGTGTTTTCATTCAACCATAAGGTCTTAGAATTCAAGGAAGAGAAGGTTAGACTAAGGGAGAAAACAAAAACCTTTAAAAAATATTTAATTACTTCAGAATACGTACTTGCCTATTGTATGGTCCTTTGCTTTTTTTTTGTTTTGTATAACACACGCCAAGAGGGGATTGACCTATAATGGCTTTGTTAGTGATCTTTCCTTTTATTTCAGGTTATATAATTAAGGAGTTCCCAGGATTGCTTCATGTTTATTTTGTTCATCAAAACATACTTCTCAAATGTTATATATAGGGAATCCAAGAAATAATCCAAACCAGTTTTGGAACAAAATTAATTAATAAGACCTTATATAATATTTAACTGCTCTAGGCACTTGGTTGTCAATACTGTACAATATTGTGTTTTGTCCACTTTATACCTTCCCCGTGTTAATGTTTCGAATAAATCCTGAGCACGCGTCTAATTAATTATATGTTCTCAGATGTGCCTCAGTTTCTGTACAGTGAAGTGTACAATGATGGTGAAATCCTGGTCGTGCTGAAGTTAATGGAAATTTTTCCATTGACTTCAATAGGTCCAGGATCTCCTCCTGAATTTGTGTGTGTATAATGAGTATAATGAGAGAAGAAATAGGAGATAACAAAAGAATACATATGTTCTTAGCATTAGGTACCCAAATTCTGAGTGCTAAAGGGTTATTGGAAGAATATAGCAATACATCTTTTTCTCAGCTGATATTGTAGTGATGGGAGCCAGAAAAATACCTAGATAAATAGACTTCTCAAACAGAGTTTGATATAGATGCCTACACATGTACTCATATTTTAGTATAGATTTATGCCTGTTCCAAATTGGGCAGATCCTTTCTCTACAGCAGAGGTTTTCAACTTATTTACCATTGTGGACCGCATATACAGCTCTCTGTGTGTTATGTAGGGCGCATACACACAATATGTACTACCTGTATGACCTGAGGATGTCACATGGGCTACAGCTGTGTGCTGATTGGGCTGCAAGTGGGCTGCAGGTTGAGTAACACTGCTCTAGAGCGTAGGTAACAAAAAGCCAAACAATGGGCTTAGAAAAAGCAGGGTGTCATAAAAATACAAGAGTCCTGTTTTCTCCAGAAAGATGCTGATTGTGCCAGTGTTGCAGTATCGACACAATCCGTCTTATTACAGCTGATTATACAAATTGACATTATACTAAAAAAAAACAAAACCCTTACCTGAACCCTTGACATAAGGAACCTTGGTTTTCAAAGACATTTCTGGCTGCCAGTTCTAATAAACCTGGCTGTAATACACACCTGGGAAAACTAGGAAGACTGTTGGAAGTGTATGTAATAGGAGAGTGTAACCTGAAGGCATGTTTTGTAGGCACTTAATGCCTTGTCGAACAAATGCCACAGTAGGATAAATGTATCCATTCTGCTGTTAAACCAACTAAACCAAGACCCAATTTGTACACTTGCCTGGAGAGATGAGCAATTGGTTTGTAGGGCATAACCTTTATTGCTCAATAGGTGTCTGTTATCTTTTCACAAAAAAGTAGGTTAGAGAGTGTGTAATACAATCCATGTGGGGCTGCCTTCCATTTGAAAGTATGAAATGAAGGGAGATGTGTGTTGGTACCTTGCCATTGCTGGGACCAGAAGTTATGTTGCTGAATCCCCTGTGTTGCTGTAGCAGCTGTAGTGTAGGCATATCCTCAGAAACAGGATGCTGGATTGGATGGCTCTCAGGTCTGATCTATTGTGGCAATTCCTATGTTCCAATAGGGGAAGAGCTTGCTTGCATTTTTTTCCTCTACACCCTCCAATTGCGATCTTTACAGGGCTAGCTATATGTTTCAAGCCCCCTTCAGGAAAGCATTCCCATTCAGGACAGCACATAAGCACATATGTAATTTAATCAGTGGTATTTACGAACATGGTTTAGTGCTTTACTAATCTGGGCCTCAGTTAGGGCAAATAATTAAAGACCGTCAATTAACATGAGTTTTGATACAACCACATTAGATAATATCAGTCCATTAAAAAGTACTAATCTATAAAATGTGTGATAAGTTTTTAGATCTTGTGTGTAGGAAGACCTATTTTAATAATAACAAAGAATCTGAAAATAGGTATGGGTTACAAGCAAAAGGTGAAAGTGCAAGAAGTGGGAGATTTAGGGCTAATGATATAGAGATAGGGAAAATTCAAAGGATAGGCAAGAAACCTGGAGAGAAAATTGGACATAGATGATAAAAATGTATGTGTGTACCATATTCTTTGCCTATGCTTGATCTGCATTGTCTGTTTATATTTTAAGCTCTTTGGAACAGGGACTTTTAAAATGCCTCGTGCACATAGTGTTGCCAACTCTTGCTATTTTATTAAGACTCTTATAATATTTGGTATGTTTCTGAAAGTCCCAGCTCCCAGAGTCAGGTGATTGGTGTGAAAATGGCAGCTGCCATTGAAAAATGAAGCAGGTTTCTATCTCTTATTGCTATGGAGAAAAGTATGAAAAAATGAACCTTGAAGATTGAAAAACCAGAAGACAACTAAAAAGAACCCCAAATAGATTATTTTTTAAAATCTGATTATATTTAAGCCAATCATATGATTTTTGAGAAGGCCTCACTTATGATTTTTGGATGCTTGCTATTGGCCAAACTGATTTCTATATAAGTAATTAATAATAATAATATGTATTGTGAAGTTATAATTTGGAAGAAAAGGTATTTTATAGAGTAGATGATAATACGTAGGGATAGGGAGCCAGGTGGGCTGACAACCTTCAAAATTGTCCTGCCCTTCAGCAGCTGACAGAGTCAACATTGTCTTGTTATATTTATTTTTAAATGTTTTTTTTAACAGTATGTAAATATTTCCTTAAAAATACAAAGCTGATTATAGTATTTTAAAAGCCTTATTGCTTTTTAATCGCATTTTAATTCTCTTCCCTTTCACTTTCATTCACTCTCTCCTGAATGAGTCTTCACTGTGGTTTTTTGCTTTTGTATTTTTTGGTTGGCGGCTTTCCCTAGTTCAGAATTGTAGCATTTGTTTCTTCGGTTTCTTGACGCAAATCCTACTGTCGCCTAATGTGTAGTTTAAAGCAGCTCTTTGTGTGGCTGAAAGAAATTAGCTAAATAGCACTGTTTTAATTAATTTCAGGACCGCCTCTTTTTCGTCATGGAATATGTAAATGGAGGAGATCTAATGTTTCAAATTCAGCGCTCACGTAAATTTGACGAGCCTCGATCCCGCTTCTATGCTGCAGAGGTCACATCAGCACTCATGTTTCTTCACCAACATGGCGTGATCTACAGGTACTTTTTTGATTAAGAATGAAGTATTCTTGAGGCTTAGGGCTGATTTTGGCTGAAATCCTCTGTCTCTTAGCAACCAGATTTAGATTAGTTGTTTGTTCCAATTTGCTTACATAGAACTTTTTTTGGCTGTTTATCATTCAGAATGTTAACATTTGAATAGTCTCTGCGGCAATCGCCAGCTGTGTGTGCCAGTTTTGTATTATAGTACAAATAAAGCTTTTTTTGAAAAGCTTGGCACATTCTGACCTGGAGGTGACCTTTTTGCAGATCAGCGCAATCTCTTCACTTTCCTCTCTGTGCCATAGATTTCCTCTCGTTTTCGAACTCCCTGCCACTTCCTGAGTTTGTTTGTCCTAGTTGTCTCCAGTCTGATAGAATCGGGATAGTAGTTTGCAATGCTTCATTTTATGCCCTTTCTTCTTAACTGTTAGAGTGAAGTCTCAATCCTTAACAGGAAGTGGCTCTTTGCAGACAATTTGGATTTGCTTGTTACTGCCCCAAATCCCCATCTGAACAAAAACAACTAAATCACTAATCTTCCAGTGTAAAAAAACAAAGCAAAACAATTTATGAACATTTTTGTTGTGCTGTGAAGAATGCAGTTGGGAATAAATATTTATTATTAGAAACGAGCAACCACTTGAGAAATTTTCACCCTGCTATCCATATGTTTATTAAGTCCTTTATCTTGTCGTTTCACCCTTCCTCTCTTTTTGAATTATTTTTGGCAGCCTGTCACTACTTGCAATAAATCTTGCCTGCCTGTAGCAAGCAGAATAGCTGTAGGTTTTGAGATTGAGTCTTTTGTGCATTACTGTTTCTGGTGTTCTTACTCCGCCTCTCAAATTTTCAATCTGACTTATTTTAGGGGAGTGAGGGGGGGGGGAAATGAGTTTTCTAATGTAAAAATAATCTAGCTGAGGACATGGAATTTAAAAAAATGATGGACTTGTTTTAAAAGGTGCTGCATTAGAGCTGCTTGGAAAATGGAGAGATGGCCAACCCTAGTGCTGAGAAGCAATTTTCTGTCAAAAATCTGTTTTTCGATGGAAAAATTGACTTTTGACTTAATGAAAATTTTTCGCAGAAAGCATCAGCTTTCCATAGACAATTTCAACTTTTCATTAAAATGGTTTTAAAATGGACTGGTTTCATTTTTTTTTAATGAAAATTAAAAATTTTCAATGGAAAGCAGACACTTTTAATCAAAATTTTCATTGAGGCAAAAACCAATTTTTCTATTGAAAAACAGTTTTCCGACAGAAGAATGTTGACCAGGCCTAAGGTTGGCCATCTCTAGCTGCTGCTGGCTGCAGTTGGATGTCTGGCCAATCCACAACACTAACAATCAGGTTGTAAATCTCATAAAAGTAGAATCAGTTCACCAGATCCAATTTGGACTCTTTCTGAACCCTCTTATTCTGGGGTTTAAATGGTTCCAAGTGCTCAAACCCCAAATACATACCTTATCTTTGCTGCCTGTGAAAGGACTGTTTCCCCTCCCCTTTATTCATTTCCAAAACAAGCACATCAGTATGGTTTAGTTAACTGTTCTCTGAATGTTTCAGACTTTCATGAATTGCTTTTGGGAGGGAGGAAAGGAGAAAGAGTTTGGTGGCTTAATATGTGAAGGATTTTGAGGATTAATTCTTCTAAAGAGGCTCATGTTCATTTCCCGGCACTGGTAGCTGGAATTTACACCCTGAGTAATTAGCAGTTAATTTACTGATTTCATTGAACCATCAAAAAGGTCACTTCTCAGACAAATTACCCCTACTGTGAAGAAAATCCAAATTGATAAAATTACATTCCACCTTCCTTATATGGGTATGTGTTATAATTCCCCCCTCCTCCTTCTCTCTCTCTCTCTCTCATACGTAGAGCTATTGTGCTTTGGCTCTGCACTACACTGGATCACTGTGTACACATTCATTCTAACTATGCCTTTTTATCACACTCTAAATGCTCGCCTCCCAAGAATGTTGTGATGAGGGAGCAATGCTCTGTGATTTAAAGCTTGCTGAGATAGTCTCAACTGCTGACTCAGTGGCCTATATTGACATAGCTCTGGCATACTGTAGAAAAAAAATACTGTGGTATTAAAATAATTGGTGGTGTATTAGTACTAGGGCTAGTTTTTGAGAAGAGAAATCAGAGTTGTGAGATGAAAGCAAGGAAAGTCCACTAAGAATACATCCCTTCCTGTTGCTCTGTTTTATTTCAATTTTTCTAACCTGGACATGGTTTTATTCACAGGAAATATTAATTTCTCACCTGAAGGTCACTGAGAACCTTAACAAAATATAAAATTTAAATCTCAGTTACCTTCCATTGTTTATTGAAAGTATCTCATCCAGAATAATAGATTTATAGAAATGTAAGGCTGGAAGGGACCTCCAGAGGTCATCTTGCTCACCCCCCACCAACAATTCCCTGCACTGAGACAGGACCAAGTATGCCTAAACCATTCCTGACAGGTGTTTGTCTAATCTGTTCCCCAAAGCCTCCCATGACCAGGATTCCACAACCTCCTTAGGTAACAGTGCTTAACTGTCCTTACAATTAGACAGATTTTCCTAAAATCTAACCTAGATCTCCCCTGTAGCAAACTGAGGCAGACATCTTGTCCTACCCTTGCTAGGCATGGAGCACAATTGATCACCATCCTTTTTATAACAACCTTTTACATATTTGAAGACTGTTATCATGGCCCCTGCAGGCTTCTCTTCTCTAAACTAAACATGCAAAATTCTTTCAGCCTTTCGTAACAGGTAAGGATCTGATCCTGTCACGGAGGTCACGGATTCCATGACTTTCCAGGACCTCTGGGACGTCTTCTGGGGCAGGGCTGGAGCAGCTGTCAACCCTGGGGCTGTAGAGTACTGGCTGCTGGAACAGCTGGCTGGCCGTCAGTCCCAGGCCCGCTGGAGCAGCCGTTGCGGTTGGGTCAGCTCTACCGGGGTTGGAGCAGCAGAGAGGCTGGAGCAGCCACAAGTCCTGGCAGCACTCTGTTTGGTCTCCTGCCAGGATATTTTTAATAAAAGTCAGGGACAGGTTTCTATGAATTTGTATTTATTGCCCGTGACCTGTCCCTGACTTTTACTAAAAATACCTGTGACAGAACCTTAACCTTACTAATAGTTCTTGCTTTCTAACCTTGTTATAATTTTTATTAATCTTCTCTGGACCTATATGTTCACACCTTTCTTAAAGTGTGGTGCTCAAAACTGGGTACGGTACTGAAGCAGACCTCACTAGTGCTGAGTAGAATAGAGCACTTACCTTACGAGTCTGAAATATGACACCCCTGTGAATAATCCCAGAGTGACGCTTGCCTTTTTTTGTAACAGCAACATACTGTTGACTTATACTATAAGAAAAGGTTCTGATTCATACACGGTGTGATAAGCCCTTGAGAAATGCTAAAATGTTTGTTAGTATTGAACATGCACCAGAATGCAATCATCTTTCAGGGGAAAGATCCGTAATTATTGTCTGAAACATTGCAGTAACTCACTGGGACATCCTCAGGGCCATGCAGTAGTATATATGTTGTGTCGATGCAACGCACATAACACACGCGGCCCACAGGTTGAGAACCACTGCTCTAGCTAACGATCTGGCTTGTTGGTTAGATTTTTAGAGCCTTATAATGTTAGTTAGTGATCATCTTCTTTAATGGCCAGTATTATCCTCGTTTCCTCCAAGGTCAAAGGGAAAGCTAGTTCCCCATTTGAAAAAAGAAATTCAGTTCTAAGTTCATGCCTTTGCCATTGACTCACCAGCAGTTTCCTGTTTCATGTAAATTATCTGTGTAATAGTTAGTTATGTATCTCTCTGCTGTTGCCTTATCTGATTCTGCTGCTTGTGGTGAAAACAAAGGTCACATTCTCAATTTATGTAAATATTTTTGGGTAGCGATATATTGCTCTTTTTTTAAAAAGCCCTGCCATATGATTGAACTTTTGTATGCTTTGTGATGTCCATCTAATGAGATGTGCAGAGAGTGTATCTTCACGATGCTAAACACACTCTCAGAGCTTAACCAGTAATAAGTAAACTTGGATGATTTCCCCCCCAGTCTAGCGTTCAGGCGTCTCTGGGGCTGAGTTGGACAGGCAGTGCACTGACTTACCCACAAAGTTGGTAATGAAAACTCTTTCAGCTCAGTCCAGACCAGCAACACTCTTGTTATTTGTGCTGTGCTGTTCAGACAGACAGACCAGTTATGAAAAATTGTACCCTGACTTCATGATTTGAAGTTGAGACTACAAAACTGATTTTGTCTGTGAACCCACGAATGAAAGACCATGGACCACGTCCACTGTACCATTTGACTCTTAAGTCAGTCACCAGTAGTTTGATGTACTCTGCTGGTTAGGGAAGTTCGCACTGAGCTAGCAGTGAAGAAATCGTCAGTTCAGTCTCACCTCTTCCATTGGCTGCTACTTTTATATTTCTGTGCACTTCACAGTCCTCATTATTATGTGCTCTAGTTTAACCAAAAATTATTGTACTCAGGCAGGAACTCCTGGGCGAAATTCTGAGGCCAACTTTGTGCAGGAGGTCAGTTTGGGTGATTAAAACGGTTCCTTCTGGCCTCGGTGCTATGGTAGTACAGATAAATAATAATAATATTCCAGTGAGCCAAAGTAGCTTATTTCAGCTTTTGAGGGTTCCTGCCCCAAATGCTCGCCTCCTCAAGTTATAGCTCTGGGTACTTGCTAATGAATAGACTGATTTGGATGAAGGACACCTTAGCAGGTTGTATTAGGAAGGATTTGAATATAAATATGCTTGTGCCAGTCTCTGTGTACATCTGGGTTTTGTTTTGTTTTTCTTACAGAAACTCTGTGTTCTTTAATGCTCACAAAGTACAGTAGTTAGGATGTTGATTGATTATTTCCTTTGAAGATCAGCACTTTCTCTATCAACGCAACCGTGTGTAATGACGCACATCCAAGTTTCTCAGAGAACAAGCGTCTAGAATTAAAAGTTCTTTCATTGGTGTTTTCTTTGCACAAAGTGCAATATTTAGAAAATCTGACTGCAATTGTGGTTGCTGTACAATGCAGTGCAACCTAGACAATGTAATGCAGTTATGTTTAGCACCCATGTAAACCCTGCATAGCCAGTGGCCACCATTTTAAAAGTTAGTATTTTCCAGGTTAACTCAGTCTTGTATTTTGAATGGTAGCAATGAGATAAATTGATTGAAAAATATTCCCCCAGATTTCTTTGCATGTTAACATGTTGAACTAAAACGGGAGATATAGTAGTTTAAATCTACTTTTTACTATATAAAGAGCATTTCACACATACACAGCTTTTTAATATAATCAGACTCCTGAAAAACAGTGAGGCATTCACCATGTTATCTCATTGAGGGCTAGATTGTCTCTTGGTCTATATGGCCACAAAGAGGAGTAAGAGGGATCTTACGTGACACAGGATTCCCAGACCTTTTGTCTGGCACATAGGAGGAGTAAGTTGGCACTGTGCATCTCCTACATACTGGTGCTGACCTGTCTCCCTCCCCCAATGCATTGGCCATCACAGCTGATCTGGTTTGAGGGTGTCTTTGCATCTAGCTTAGGCCAGCGTAACCAGTGGCTTGCCTCTTGGGCTGGAGAGCATGGGCCCAAACCAACCCTGTTTAGAGAATGAGCCCACCTGAGGGGAATCAGTCTATTTCCTATGACGAGCAGAAGGAGGAAGTCCAGAGGGCTAGACTGACTGACTTGCTCCTTCCACCCCCTTTTCAGGGAAGACTGAGAGACCAGGGAATTGCTCCAGTTAAGAAGAGCCGGAAGCAGAGTGCTGAGGCAGGAGGCACTCTGCCCAGGCCAGGGGAGTATGGGCTTTCCTCCGTGGAAGGTTGGAGGGAAGACTTTTGTGTTTAGTTGTGAACTTTAAGTTAATAAATCAGATGCTAAGGGGGGTTGTTGTGCTTGGACTGGAAAAATCCCATGTGGGGTTTATTTGAGGATCCGGAAGGGAAACTGAGGTGAGGGGCTACATGCCAGGCTGCCCTGAGACTATCAAGCAGTGTCATTTGAGGGCCACTCCTCTACAGCTGCCAGCAAATGTTCCTACCCTTCCCCTGTACGGGGGGAAGCAGGGAGGGAAGTGTGCTTCCTGTGGATGTGTCTGCGTCCCAGTGCCTTCTGGTGTTCCCGCTAGGATGGTGCAATTTAGGTGTGAACTCAGTTCACATCTGTGCCTCAAACCATATTCTCGCCCGAAGTTTAAGGGCCTCAGTGTCTGAAACTGGGGAATGGTGGCTGAAGGGGTTTAATGTACTGGACTCCCAGCCTCTCTGCACTCCTCTATTGGATCCAGGCAGGTCAGCAATCCCTAAATGAATTTATAAGCAGGATGTTTCCTTGCAGGAAAAGGCAATGGACTGGGGTAGAGGGAAGCAGGGCTGAAGAAGATGTGAAGTGGGAAGAAGTGCTGGTTCTCATGGTTCTGGCATTCTGTCTGAAAGAGTCCACCCTGGCATCTGCCTAGCTTCTGTATTGTGCTGAAGGCTGCTGTTACATAGGAGAGCACTTTAACAAGATTTCCAGCTGTGGGATGGAAGAGAAAAGTCTGTGGGAATAGGATGTGAACCATGTGATCCTTCCAACTGTAGAATGTTTTAAAAATTTCTCCTGATTTTGGAACTTGAGATTCCTCAGTTTAGATGTGGTGTACAGGCTTGCAGAAGAATTGGGTATATAGGGAAAGATTAATGGGCATATAATATTAAGAAAAAGGTAGGTTAGCAACATTGCCTTAACTAAGGGAAAGGTATGCTATTTGCAGGGGGAGTTCCAAATGGGAAGGTCAGCAACATAATTTTTTTACTCATGTTTATTTGGTGCAAGGTTTTCCTTGTGTAATGCCTGTTTTTATAATGTTACGTTATGAAAATAATAGTATGGGAATGAGTTAATGTTAAATGAGAGAGGGTGGGAGGGAGTGGGAGTCTGCCGGGGTAATGCCAAGTTTACATTCCTGGAAGGGCAACCATGTTCCTGCAGACTCTGTAGGAAGGGGAACAGCACTTCATGACAGATAACGACAGCAAAATCTTACCGCTCACAGGAAGTATGAGAAAAATATTTATTTTCTGTTTTGAATGTCAATTATTTAAGGATGTTAGATATTTCTGTTTTTACTTTCATAACAGGAAAAAATGTGTATTATCTTCCTGCATTGGATAAGTAGACTTTAACTAAGGTGCGAGCATGTGAAATAAAAATCGACTATACCACAGCACATGTTAATGCTATGGTTTGTTGAAATCATTCAGTCCCTGCAGTTTTCTCTACAACACTGAGAAACATCTTGGTTGTTTCTATAGCAATAAATACACAAGTCCCTATCCATTATAGTTTTTTCAGTCCATTTTTTTTCTGAACAATGGAATGAGAATAAATTTGATTTTATTTTTCATTGTATTAAAATTTTGAAGACACAGTCCTAGATTTAAAACCTTGACATTCAAAGTCTGAGACACAAACTGACAAAAGGAAGGGAAATCAAAGTTAAGCCTGGGTTTCCATTGTGCCCTACACATTCATAGGTATCTAAAACAATTGTGATGATATTTCTATAATTGCTGCAATCTTTGCATTATATTGGGAATGAGGCTTTGATTACTTGCATGCCACTGAATTCACCTTCCAATGTTCCATAGTAATATATGCCACAGCACCCTGGGCAAAATGTTCTCAGGTGCTGTACCATATATTACCCTGGAACACTGGCACTTCAAAAGGTTTCCACCAAACTTTTTAACAGAAGAGTGCAATAGAGAAGGGTATAACTCAGTGTCACTGTTCGTCCAACATGCTTAAGCAACCCTAAATTGTTTAACAGAGCAAGTAAAAAAAATTCTGATCACTTTTTTTTTTGGAGCAAACACAGGGAAAGGAGGTGTAAAATGTGACTGTTTAAAACATGATTATTTTCATGAAAATATTCTGATAGTTCCAGTATTTTCATGTTTTGACAAAAACCTTTTATAATTTTTTAACATTTTTAGTTTGCATTTTGCATTTATTGTCTCTTGTTTTCTTTTTTTGGTCTAGGGTTTTTTCATTGTCAATGTTGATTGGTCGAGAGGGGGCCCACTCCAAGATACTTTAGGCATGGATGTCACTCTGTGCATGTGAAAGTCTGTTTTAACTCAATGAGACTACTCATGTGCATGAAGTTAAGAGTGTGCATAAATGCATGCGGGACTGGGGTCTTTGTGAAACTTTTCGGAATTGAATTTTGTCAATTTCAAAACAGAAAAATGTCATTTCTGAACATTAAAATTTTTTAAATAAAAAAATCCACAGCAAGTTTTGGAAAATGAAAAATCTGTCCAGTTTTGAAAATCAGCCAAACAAAAATATCAGTGAAACGTGCAGCATTTTAATTCCCCGTTTAGTTGCTTCTCAGTGTTTAAGTAGAACAGAGAAAATGAAAATGAATGTGGCTCACTAGGAGATGGACTAAAATGACCTGATGTCACAGGACTTAGTTTTTCATCGTCTCTTTCATAAGCCTGACAGGTCTGAATCTGTTAGTAATTTCTGCTCTTTCTAGCATGATTTATACCTACCTGATATTGAACAGTAGTCAACAGTGCCTGATTCTATGAGCTGTTTCAGAAGAGGTGCATTAAGCCAATTCCCTTGAAGGCAAAGTACCAACCATGCTTAGGGTTGACAACTTTCTACTTTGTGAAAACCCAACATCCCGGCTCTGCCTCTTCTCTTGAGGCCCTGCCCCCACTTGCTCCTCTTCCCCCTCCTCCGCCCCCGTCCCCTGTCGCTCACTGGTCTCCCCCCTCAACTCTGTGAGCAGCCCCAAGAGACCTGCAGACCCAAGCTCCAGCAGGCCGCTTGGGAGTGCAGGTCAGAAGAGTGCTGCAACTGCACCAGTGGGGCGGAGGAGGGAGGCAGTCCCTAGAGCAAGGCACTGGGAACAGTTGGGGCACAGTGGGCTGGAGGAGGCAGTGGACAGGTCTCCCTCCTCCTCAGTGGCAGCACCTATCTCTCTGCTGGAGCTGGGATGGGAGCCAGTTCTCTCCTCAGCTGAGCTCTACTGGCTCCAGCAGTAGCTCCTCATTTTCTTACCCTTCCAGCAGTGGAGCAGAGGCTGATTGCAGTTACTCTGGTGACTGGAAACTGGACTTTTGGTGTCCAATCAACAGTATTGACTAGACGCTGCCAGGTTCCCTTTTTGACCAGGCTTTCTCACTGAAAACCAGACATCTGGCAACCCTAAAAAAGGAAAAGATGTAGTAACAATAAACTAAAAAACTGGAGAAATTGCATTCCTCTGTAAAAGGAGAGCTATCAGCCAGACAAGCTGGCACCTAATTTAGAACCAGCAAGGCCAATGCCAGAGGGAAAGTAGAACTCTAGAATAACCAGAGGGATTACAAAAGAGGGAACCAGCTAATAAGAAACCCAACATTTTCAGTAAAGCATGAAAGCCAACACCACAGTCAGAATAGCCAGTGCCAGGACTGCACCAGGAAGACTTCAGATAAGCCATAGCCAACCTAGCAGGGAGAACCAGGGACTGGAACAAAATGGACCAGCTGTCAAGATTGTGCTGAAAAGTGATAAGGCCAGAATATCTAGGGATCACTTCTTATACTAATTTTGTTTAAAATTAACATTGGCAGAAAACAGATAATTTGGATTTATTTTGAATTCAATAATTATTTTTTAGTAAGAGAAAAAGAATTAAAGCAAAGTGGTCAAATGTACTGATGTCAAAAAAGTGAGAACGGACCAAAACAAGTGTCACCAGTGTAATAAAGTTAATTTTTCATGTACATTTTTAGATTAAATTACTAAAGAGGCCATTTAAAAGAAAAACAAGACCTTGTCAATTAGCTAAATTTACTTACAAGTTTAATGTGAGGTCAGGGTCTACAGTTCAAGGTCTACAGTAAATGAAAGGGAAATAGAATTAAAGCAGGACTTTATATATAGCTGGTAACTTGTTTGGGATTTAAAGAAATTCATGAGTATGATTTGCCCCATGGTGAGCTGTCTGCATGACCATTTTTCCTTCAGTCGTTTCACTAGACATGTTGGCCTCTCCTTGACCATAAACTAGTAGAACTTATAGTATTTCAACGGGAAAAAATATCACAGTCTCAGAGGAACAAGAGCAAGCATGGAGATAATATTAATACACACATACAAATACACTTTTTCCCATCAAAGATTGATTTAATCTATTGTTAACTTCTGCATGGAGCTGAAAGAAATATTGCCCCAGCCATTTTCTAGATCTCCTCTCCAGAAAATGTATGCTTAGCTGGTGGATTTTAGAGATGGAGAATTGTATTTATGGGGCTGCTACTCCTATCATCATCACAGCATGTCAACTACAGACAGGATATACAAAATAAACTCAAAAAATATATTTATTCACATGAGCAGGCTGAAGTACCAGGAAAGCAAATCTGTCATCAAAAGTACTTTTATCATGCCCAATGCAATAGTATTTGAGTGCCACACAATTTTTTAATGTATTTATCCTTGCAACATCCCGGTGAGATAGGGAAATATTATTCATATTCTACAGATGGGAGACGGAAGTACAGGGAAACTAAGTGACTTGCCCAAAATCACATAGGAAGACTGTGACACAGCTAAGAATTGAACCTGGGTCTCACCTGACGACAGTCTATTTGGCCATATGCAAGCTGGCCAGCTCGTCTCATATATGCCTGATAGGTAAGAGGCTAGCTCTAATATGTTAACGGGTCAGACTTTTTCACCATCATGTCCACCTGTTGGACAATGGGAATGGTGAAGCAGAGTCAACACAAATAACTCCTCTGGCAAGAAGAGGGAAGAACAATGGGAACACTCAGTTATCATTGTATGGCACAAGACTCCAGTTACTTTTATGGATTTCCCTCACCTGCTTACTAAGTCCTGTCTACTCTCCAACAAATAACAGAGAGGACAACAGAGCAGCACAACCCGACATTCAAACGCGGGTAGAGTCATGTGTTGAGGACTCTGTGCCTGGCGGTGAACCAAGGCATAACAGCAACAATAGACTGGATTATCATCAGGAGCATTTAGTGGTGCAACAGCACCTGTTAGCCGTTTGGTTGATGGAGACACCTGGTCAGAGTTGGTGCCAGGCATAAGCAGACTAAGCCATTGCGTAGGGCCCCGAGCAGCTCAAGGGGGCCCCCATTAATTATTATTACGTGTTAGAGGGCCACACATACACCTGTTTAGGGCTCCCAATGGGCTGGCACTTGGCGTCCAAATGTAACTGGGAGCCTAGAATGGTAGTGGAGGTGACTACAGGCACCTTGAGCCAAGAAGCCAGTTACAAGCTCTTACTAAAGATGGTCTGAGGGTGGGAGAGTGGCATACCAGCTGCTGCAGGCCACCCAGCTGATTTTCACTTTTGTAACTGGTTTACATGATCCCTGGGTTATACACAGCGAGGACTTAATTCACTAATTCTTACAGAGAGCCAAACTTTGGTTCATTTCAACGTGAGTTTGGTCTCAGTGGGGTGAATTGTGGCCCATCAGAATTAAAGTGTGTAAAGGAATAGAAAGAACATTGCAATAAAGGGCTGCATCTCAAATATCTATTATTTTAGCTATTCCAGCTTCTTGACTTATTATTATGAATAATATGTTGTCATAACATAGGCTCCTTCTCTCATATAAGCACTTGCAGAACCATGCAACAAAATAAAACCAAATACAATATAATAAAATACGGTCTTCTCAAAATCTGAACACACACAAATAATTTAAGAAAAAGGCTGAAAGGAAGGGTAATAAAAAGGGCTGACAGTGGTAGTTCTACAGGTATCTTTGGCAAAAAATGATTTTGGGATGAAAAACATATGCAGTGTTGTTATGGCTGTGTTGGTCCCAGGATATTAGAGAGATAAGGTGGGTGAGGCAAGCTTTCAAGCTTACAGGGCTCTCTTTAGATCTGTCTGGCTTGTCTCTCTCACTGACAGAAGTTGGTCAAAAAAAGATATTATCTCACCCACCTTGTCTCTTTTGGGATGAAAAAGCCTGATTCAGGATGAGTGGAGGGAGAAGCAAAGTATTCCACATCATAGGGCATATCACAGCAAGAGCAAAGTCTAGCTTCCAGCTGGTGTATGAGTGCAGATACCCATCAGTACAAGGCTTAGTGCCAGTGTGGTATGTATCCAGGGCCAAGATCATGTAGAAGCAAATGTCCTGAAAAAACCTTGGTCACATGTAACCTGAACTAACTACAATATCTGGTTTCTCCAAATGGGTGGTGGTGAAATTAAGTATTATCGGGTAAACACTATGGCATCCAAGAATGTATTTACTTGAAACAGCATAAGGTTTCCAAGGGAGATTTTAATGATCTATTAGATAAATAACACCCGTTTTTAAAAAAGTGCCTAAATATATCCTGACAAACATAATGACACAAATGGAATTGCTGTGGTCAATTAGGTGAATAATGGACATTTAAAAGGTTTGAAACACATATTGAAACAATAAATCTGAAACATTTCTGAAAGAGTCCTTGCAGTAAGGAAATAATATGCACTTAAGAAACTGCCTAAGTACATATTTACCTCAGCTAACCCAGAGTATCAGGTCATAAACCTTTGTGGTGGTGAATATTGAGGACAGAAAAAAGATATTACCAAAAAATGCTTAAAAACAGAATATATTTAGAAGATAAATTGTAAAAACTCCAGCAATACATTGTATCATACCCTATAAATACTATAAAGAGGTCTTGATTCTCATTTACACAAAGGCCTTTGACACCTTTCTCGCAATGTAAAGGGGCCTTAGAATGACAGAAGCCAGGAAATGAAAGAGTGTATATCATCTCTGCAGAATGTTCTGTTTTCCTACATCCTATGGAAGCTTCTCCAACCAAACTTTGTGGAGTCAGGGCTCTGCAGGTAGGCAGGGAGGTGTGTTGAATGGTACGGGTGAGGAGATAACCACTCGACAGCAGCTTCTTCCCTTTCTTACACAAATTCCAGTTCCACTCATTGCTATTTCCTTGAGGAAGAGCTGGGGGAAGATTGTGACAGCCACTTGCAGCAAGGTCATAAGAGCAGGACTCAAAAGGACAAATGTTATTGCCTCCTTTGGGTACCATGAGAGATGTGGGGTTTGTCTAAGGTTCTTAGAACATCAGCAGGTTTGGGGTGTATTGTTCCCTACCTATTCGATAAAGGATGGAGAATCCTTGCCTCTGCAGAATGATTTGAAGGAAAATTGAAATGTTTTGTGGCCCTTTCATGTGCACAGGATGATATAACTTTAAATTAGGACTCAGGCCTGGTTTGGACCTAAAATTTAGATTGCCCTAGCTATATGGTTTAGCGATCTGAAAAATCCCTGCGCCTTTGAAGCTTAAGCCAGCCTAACCACAGTGGAGACACCGCTAGGTTGATGGAAGAATTCTTCTGGTGACCTCCCAGAGGGGTGAATTAAGTACAGCAATAGAAAAATCCCTTCTGTCACCGTAAGGAGTGCCATAGCTGTGCTGCTGTAATGCCTGTAGTGTAACCAAACCTCTGACTGGAATGAGCTACAGTTTATAAAAGGGTCTGAACAGGTGGCTGAATTCAACATCATTTATCTTGACTGATGGTGAGTGTTGAGACCCATATTACATATAGTGTACCCTGTGAATTAACATGTAAATAAAGTAGTAATAAGATCAACTTTCAACTAATAATGTAACAATTGGCTTCAAAGACTGTAAACTGATACCCACAATTCTTCGAGTCCTATACAATTTAGATGTCGTTCAAACTTTGATACTTTGCATTGCTCTGTTTTGGATAAAGCAAAACTTTGGGGGCTTTTCTTCTCTTGCTAATTTTCTAAAAACAAAATCTTTTCTTTATTAAAATGTCTGTTTCTCAAAGTTCCCTGTTTCATTTGATTATGCATTTTCCATTTGGAACCTGGAATTTCACAAGACGTAGTAGAAATAAATACTAAATATGATTATGGATAAACATGGCAGACATGCACAGAAAGCTGCATGCTGGAGTTTAATATGCCGGCCATTTATATCAAAGAGCCTGATTCTCATTTACATTAAGTCCCCTTTCTATTGCTTTGGCAGTGTAAAAGGGCCTTAAAGTAGGAGTAAATTACAGTTACACTCACTTTAAAGTGACTTGATAGTGTCAAAGTGATGTAAAGGGACCTTAGTGAAAATGAAAATTGTATAAAACTTTATGAAAAAACAGTTCTCTGGGAATCTGTATCATTAAGTTTTCTGCAGGTGTGCCAGTGTGAGTTTCAGGAAGTTTAATAGGATAATTACTGGCCTTGCCAACATTTAGATGCTAGTTAGCAGGAGGTTTGTGAAATATTGCATTAATACCTAACCACCTGAGTAGACTAGCTAATCCTCCTCCCCCCCCTCCCTCCCCCCAACACTCGCACCCACAAAGAAATTTTTGCTGAGTACTGAAGATTATACCACCTTAAAGTTTTAAACATAATCCCTCAGGCTCAAACTACATGGTTTGCATACTGAAGAAATTGTTCAGGAACAGTTCATCTTTGTGCAAAGTTTGCCTTTAATCCTGCTGAGGTCAGTGTCTGCATGGATTAGCTGCCATGTAAGTATCAAAAGTTAAAGCTGTCCACATTTTTACACATTTACTTCTTCCAAGTTTTGCATTCATGACTCAGCCTTAGGACCATTTTCTTTTTTCTTTTCTTTCCATTTTTTGTTGAACTTTCCTACCTGTCCAACAAATACCAGGTGAATGAAGCTCTGAGAATGAATTTTCATGTGGGCAAATATAAATATCCTGTAAATTAAACAAGTCATGATGTGTTGTTTTTCACGAGTGACAAGCTTGCAAATCAACTTTCCATAACATGTATGTCAGTTAAGAATAGTGCCTTTTGTTATGTATGTAGGTTGTTAAACATAATAGCTGAACTTTTCTTAGTGTTTTCTTATATTAATGATAGCATCCCATTGATGATCCTAGATTTAAGGTAGTATTAGCTGTTCAGTTTAAACCCTTTATTTTTCATGGATTACAACTGCACATAAAATTATGTTGGAACTAAAACTTACTCACAGGCTCTCAGTCTAGAAAGATTTTATTTGTAAATGTTCATAAAAAAAATTGAAGCCTTTATCTGTGAATACAGTGAACCATAATGTTGATCTCTTTATGCACCTCTAGCTAAAAATGGCCAACTTCTGAAATACAAATATTTGTACTCCATATGTAATGATCGTTCATCACAGCCTGTAGTCAGGCTTTGAAGCCAGGACCTCAGTGACATAGCAAAGACCTCTGCCACTTGAACTACAGAACTAACTCCATTAACAGGTAGCAATAGCAGGCTTTTATCTTCTATGCAGACCAGCCACGAGAGGGGGATGTCACCCACATTTTTCAAGTGGGTTACATGTAGAATTCTGTCTTTGTTCTTGAGACCACTTCCAAATCATTGTCACCTTTAAGTCTTGATAATGCATTCCTTGTGCACCCACAACTCCTTTTGACTTGTTTAGTAGTTTGGAGACCCCAAGAAATGCAAAAGAAGCTCCTTATTTCATGTAATGATTGTTCAACTTTTTTTTCCAGTGACTGCTTCTAAAACAAACAAAATAACAGTTTTCTGTCTGGTCATAAAGTTAGGTGCTACCAACAGAGTCTGAAACATTTTTTGTTATGTTATAGATCAATGACAAGGTTCTTCTTAATTTTGCCGAAGTTCCTCCCTTATGGAAGTATCCTATGGAATTGAATACAAACAAAACAAATAACCTCTTTCTCTCTCTCCCCCCACAGCTCTAGAAAAAATCTAATTCTTTATAGGTTTTTGGAGTAAGTTCTTCTGACCCCTATCTCTATTGAGTACTGCTTCTTATTAAATGATCTAGAGCTATTTGAAGGCTAGAAAAGATTTTTCAGTTTAAGAGCATACATGTCCTTCCCAAGTTCATATCACATGGTTATGAAAAAACGAGCGTAGGCATGTGAACTATGTTGCTGAAATCAGAATGGAAGGAGAAATATTAAAACCTTTCCTTCCCTTATTCCATATAAGTAAACATTTTGTTAGAAAATAACATTCTTGTGGGTCAACCTAAATATGAGTTAATCCATTTGTCCTTAATACTATGTATGTTATCCTGGGGAAAGGCTTTCCATAAAAAGACCAGAAGGTTTGACTGAGAGCAGTGGGAGCTTGCAAAAATCTGTGTCTATATCAACGTTCCCTACAAAGTTGTTATTTCTGACTTAGAAAGCATTCTTCTCAATGGAAACTTGACATGGAGCTATAATAAGAGCCTGCTTGAAGCAACGACTCATGTTTGTGCACCCTTGGGAGCACAGTGGGGAGAATTTTGAGGCATTTGTTTGCGTTATAAAAAGGAGCACTGTATATAGGAACCTCCATTGCACAGACTACATGCCATGAGCTTCCAGGCTTCTTGCCTTGTACAAAATGGCACAAAAATGCAGGATCCTGCTGGCACCTTAATGATTTTAAATGCATTCATCCACCCCGTGGTTACCTGCGCCCGGGGATTTTACTCTATCTTATGTTGTGGTTGCTAAACGGGAATTATTATTTTTCTTGGAAACTTTCTTTCAAAGGCTATATAAGGTTAGGGTAGTTAAGGAAACGATAGAAACTAAAGGTGTAGGCTCAAATCAAAGTCTCAGCTCCAAACACTGCCAAACGTTTGAGAAAACTATATCTGAATGTGGTGGCTCAGTCTATCCCTAACACAAGCATAAAGTGGGAACTGTGTTAGGGAGTTCAAAGATGGTCTGTGTGCATAAACAGGTACAGATTGGGAGTCTTTACTAACCGTGATGAGCACTTATTCTGGTGAGCAGTCCCATAGAAATCAATGGCACTACTCAGCAGTGTGAGTAAGAATTCACAATATAGCCTTTTGTGAGTATTCCATTCTGCCTACATTGTTGACAACAGGTCCTGGATGCAGAAACTTAATTAGCCTCTCCTAATATTTTGGGTTACTTCTTACATAGGCATGTAAAACAATTAGCTGTGTTGCTCTTCTACCCACCAGCCCTATTAAGCTTGAATTTTTTCCTGAGCTCATGTATCAAGTGACTCTACAAGACAGACTCTAAAAAAGAGGTGTAGTGTGGGCTGCCGGTCATGTTCATTCTCTATGTTTCTCTTTTTGTCTTTTGTCTGTGTTAAGTATGGCTTATTTTCCATTGCTTTCATTGTGATCTATAATATTCAGAGACTGAGAGGCTGTGAAAGACTGTTTATGAATTATGAATCCATAAAGGTAAGTTAGTAATCAGAAGAGGATGAAGAAGTTGGAGGCTTTAGTCCTAACAGTGTTTTGTGCATAGAACACCCGTTGATTTTGAACACTTTAAGGATCTGTCCCTACAAGCAGAACGTAAGACTGTGGCAACATCTTATATATGGGGATTATAGTAGTGCTAATATGAAAGACCCTTAGTGTCTCACGAGGATTTTTGCCAATCAGCCTTTGCTCAAATGGATTTGGAGTCAAAAAAAATTTTTTTTCTAAAGAAAAGTCTAGAGAAAATATTGAATTGTAATAAGAGCATTGGTGGCCTATCAACAGGGTTGGCTTTAGGCATGGGTGACCTAAGTGGTTGCACTAAGTGCAGCCAAATTCAAGGGGCACCATGTCAGACCATGGATACTTCATGGCTGGATTCATAGGTTCCAAGGCCAGACGGGACCACTGTAATCATCTAGTCTGAACTCCTGTATAACATAAGCCATAGAATTTTCCCCAAATAATTGCTTTTTTTAACTCGAGCACATCTTTTAGAAAAGCATCCAATTTTGATTTAAAAATGATTAGTGATGGAGAATCCACTGCCACCCTTGGTAAATTGTCCCAGAGGTTAATTAGCCTTACTGTTAAAATTAAAACCTTATTTCTAGTCTGAATTTATCTAGCTTCAGCTTCCAGTCATTAGATTGTGTGATACCTTTGCATACTAGATTTGAAGAGCAAATTACCAAATATTTATTCCCTTTGTAGATATTAGTCATTCCTTAGAATTTTAGTCACATTATTGGTTAGGCATAAATGAATATTCTTCCATGTTCTCCTAACTCTCCTTGTTCTGGCTAGTTATTAGAGCACATGAGGCCCTTTATGAAGAGGGCAGCTGTGAGTGAACTAAGTTACTATGGACTATATTGCTTATTCTTCTCTCAACATACATGCGCAAGTTCCATGATTATAAATTGAAGCTATTTATAAGTATATAGAGAATATACCTCCGTATATTCTACATTAGGCACGACAGAATGACTTTAACATACAACAATTGGTCAGTTCATCCCTAATGTAACTGCATTGACTTCCATAGTCTACCCTGGTTGACAACTGGGCAACATAATTGAAATCAACAGAGTTACAATTGAGGGCAGAGTTTGGCTCAGCATCACGGGCATAACTGAAAACCTCCTCTGACCTGTGGTGCTTATCACATGCTCATATCATATTGGAACTGGGTTTGTTTTTTACGTAATTTAATTGAAGTACTGAGCTTAGGCTAGTGATGGCTTTTAGGTGGGGGCGGGAAAGCCTGACAACCTAAATAGTATTAAAGTAAGTCATCTGAATTGTAAATGTAGAAGGATTTTCTTTTCTTCAAAGGTGATTTAGGATATAAGATTAGGAGACCTGAAATGAAACCTAGATCTCCGCTTCTGAAAAGAAAAGCAAAGTAGTTGAGTTCATTTGACTACAGACATTATTGGTCATGTTTTTCTCTGGTGTCTTGACCTTACTAGAGTTCACTTGGTACGTAATGGAAAAAAAAACAACAGTTTGATAGCAAAATACAGGAAATGCCTTCAATTATGGCTGATTACAGTAGCAGCTTTTCTTCTGTTATTTTTGTTAGAACAGGGGAGGTTTTTAGGGTTATTTTTTTCTGTATGCCTGAAACAACACAGAAGAATGTTGCTTTAGAGCACACTTTTCTGTATCTAAACAACGGAATTAAATCTATGGATCTTCTATGAATATATATATAAATATATATAAATATTTAAAAATATATATATAAATGCTGTTGGGTGTTTATCTGTATATATAGTTGAGCTATGTAAAGATTATAATGCTTAACTTCAAAAGCTAGATAATTTGTCTGAGGCTTATCTTGTGATAATCCACTCATGTTAATCAAGGCAAATTAAGCCTTTTTTTCTTTTTAAATTTGATTTTGTTTGGGACTTTATCCTTGCAATTCTTCCATAGATTTGAATGGGAGCAGGATCAAGCCCTTGGTGATGAAAAATCAATATAAAGAGAGAGCGCTGAAATTGACTATATACACAATACTGTGAAATACGTACAATATACATAATGTGAAAATAAAGGAAAATATTTTTTCTAATCTTTTCAGTTACAATAATCTTTGGTGTCACTTATAACAGTAGATAAAAAAACATTTTGATTGGAAGTGTGATTGATTGAATGTTGTCCTCTTAATCTATCTTCCTCAGTTTTCCTATCTGCAATACAGGTACTACAAAAGTACAAAGCACTAAGTGGAATGGATATTTATGTTTGTGGGGTTTTTTTTTCTTTTCTTTTCTGCTCCATGAGTTCCTGACAGTAAAAACACTAAGTAAAGAATGTTGGTACTTCTGTTATCTAAAAAAACTTGCTTATGAAATCCAGTTACTGCTTTTCTCTCTGTTACAATTTTTCATCTTTACTATTCCTTTGGTTTGCAAAATAACCGTGGTTTTGGCATTTTACCCATATATACATTAAAAGCACCTCAAAGCAAGTGTGAGTTGTTTCATAAGTCAAAGTGACCTTTTGGACTGATCTGAATGTAATACTTAAAGACAATATGTTCATAAAGTTCATCTCTGGGGACATGTTGTCATTTTTAGTCATTCCACTGTCAACACAGGATCTGACTGGAATTTTCTAGCTTCATACCCTCTTTTCAGCATCTTTCATCAGGTGGTTTTATAAAGTAATTGTTTAGTGTTATGTTGCTTAAAAGGATTAAGAATGCACACAGTAGGTATTTTTAATTTGTGCTTTGTTGCACCTAT
The DNA here is from genome assembly GCA_007922155.1 of Mesoclemmys tuberculata. Taxonomy (NCBI): domain Eukaryota; kingdom Metazoa; phylum Chordata; order Testudines; family Chelidae; genus Mesoclemmys; species Mesoclemmys tuberculata. The sequence continues at coordinate 28,466,847 of ML675614.1, read as the reverse complement.
TATAATCACATACAAGCTTGTTGTATTTCTTTTAGATAGTAAAAAAATAAGAATATGCAGCATTGTACCTTAGAGTAAGGTACATTGGGCCAATATCTATCCTCAATTAAAGCCATACAACTATGTTGTCTTCAGTGAGATCAGCGAGCAGTCACTAAGAGCAGGATTTGGCAAAGTGTGTTTATGGACAATACAAGGCTTAAAACAATGATTTGTAGTAGGGGTGTCACTAACAACTGGAAATCTGTACTCACTCTGACCGGTCTGTGGCTCTCTAACCTGGCTATCTCCTCAGGCAGACATTATTTATTCACAATGGGCCTAACTCACAGGCAATTCCATTGCTGAGGGATCTCTATCCAGAAGTCAATATTAAGAGAAAGTTTCCAATGGGAGTCAGTGGAAGTTTTGTCTGAATCAGGACTGGATCCAGCAGGCTCTGTTGTGACCCTAAGTCACAGCTCTACTTTGGGGCCTTTGCAAGCCTCCCCAGTTGGAGGTCATGGAGGAGTTATGCCTGGAAGTCACCACAATGTTCCTGGAGCTCTATGGTGCACAGGTGGCATGCGACTCCCTTGAGGTGGGAGAAGAGACCTCTCCTCTGTATGCTGGCCAGCTCATTGTTCCCACCACCACATCCCTCTTTGGAGACAGTAGCACTAGCTCTAAGCAGCCCGGAGTAAAAGTCACCCTTGCACAGAGGGCCAGCACAAGGCCTGTGAACCACCTATTCCTTATTGTGAGGGCTTAAATGGGACTTAAGTGATGCATGGTCCACACGCTGGCCCTCTGCATGGAAGTGAATTTCACCCTCTAAACAGAAGGGCTGTCATTTTGCCTGCATGTCTGTGGAGTCCTCTTGCACCTTGCATCCCACATAGGGGCCAGGCACTATGGGGCAAATCCAACCCTGTATGGAGGGACAGAATGAGGCCCGTGCACCACATGAGCCCTCAAAATAGCCCATTCTGGCTCTAAATGAGCATGAGGTATAGGGGGGAGGAACTGTATGGTAGTAAAATGACCGATAATGATAGTGTTGCCAGTTCTCAATTTTATGAGGAGTCTTATGAAGTTTGGTGTTTTTTCAGCCTCTGGAGTTAAGTCATTATATGAGAACTTCTTCTTTCCTTTAAAAAAAAATAAGTTTTTGGCCCATATGGTTGCACAGAAAAGCATAAAAACATGACCCGCTTGCACTCAACTGCTCCAAAACTATATAAAAAGAACCAAAACTTTATTAAAATGAATGAAGTAACAGGGAACTGGTAAGGCATGGGATCATTGCTACCAGGAGCATGGTTAAGTTACTTTAACCCTCTTTAATCCACCCTGTTCTGAATTGTAAAGCTTTGATTCTGTTCAGTCCAGGACTGGATTCAAGCCAGGTTACATTTTATACGAACTAGTTCACCATTCTCTATTTCTTAAATAGATAATGTAGCACATTTGAAAATCACTATAATAGTACCCTTGTGACGACCTGAAGTTGCTAGGTGTATGTAACTGCCATTCATTTCAGATTGAAAGGATAAATTGGATTTTTCCTGCACTTTCTGAGAATGTTACATTATGCATCGTGTTACAAACATTCACGAATAAAAATGTGGAAATAATAAGAAAGGAAAAGCATCACAAAGGCAAGCTGTTGAGCGCCGTATGTTATTTGACTGCACACAATTGTAAGGAAGCACAGCGTAACCAGATAAGCAAACCATGCACTTTCTGCCATAGGCTGTTACTGTCTATTGTAATAAAATTATATTCAAAGTCTTTAAAAAAACCACATACAGAAATTATTTTCTAGAAAATGTTTTCATATGAGCAGCAAAGTCACTCTTCTATGTAAGTCATGGGTAAGGAATATTAAAGGTTTGCCTTTAAAATGTCAAGTCATGAGACAACACATAATTAAAAATGTGCCCTTTTCCCCCATATGAGGGCCCAGTTTGGCTAAAAGTGGATCCAATTTTGTTGCAACACAGGGTCATGGAAAGTGATTTTTCCATTGTGGGTGCCATACCCTTATCTCCCCAGCTACTATTGTTGGTCAGTTAGGGAGTGATTTTCAAAGGCACGTATAGTAATTATATGCCTAACTCTCATGGACTTTCATTGAGAGTTAGGTGCTTAACTGCCGTTTGTGCCTTTTGAGAAAAAATCCTCATAGACTATAAATAGTCTCCCAAGTGAAATTTTGGAAGGTGCTATTGCTAGATTTAATCCTAATTAGACTGAACAAAGCACTAACTAATGCTGTATAGGAAACATGCTTGCACTGGTAGAAAGTTTGATTAAATGGCTTAATGCAGTGGTAACCATTAAAAGACAGCATTTCCCATCAGCCCTTATCCTGGTATCTTAGATTCCATAATATTTTCCTCTGCTTAGAATACAAAAAAAAAAAAAAAAAGGATAAAAAGGATGACCCAAGTAATTACAGGCCTGTCAGTCTGACATCAGTCCTGGGCAAAATAATGGAGTAGCTGCTATGGGACTTGATTAATAAATAATTAAAGGAAGGTAATATAATTAATCCCAATTAATAAACATGGATTTATGGAAAATAGATCATGTCAAACTAACTTGATATCTTTTTTTGATCCGATTACAAGTTTGGTTGATAATGGTAATAGTGTTAATGTAATATACTTAGGCTTCTGTGAGGCATTTGACTTGGTACCACACAACATTGTGATTAAAAAACTAGAACGATATAAAATTAACATTACACACACTAAATGGATCAAAAACTGGCTTACTGATAGAGCTCAAAATATCATTGTAAACAGGGAATCATCATCGAGTAGGTGTGTTTCTAGTGGGTCCAGCAGGGATCGGTTCTTGTGCCTACTTTATTTAACACTTTTATGAATGACCTGGAAGAAAACAAAATTATCACTGATCAAGTTTGCGGATGACACAAAAATTGGCAGAGTGGTAAATAATGAAGAGAACAGGTCACTTATACAGAGTGATCTAGATCTCTTGGTAAGCCAGGCGCAAGCAAAAAATATACATTTTAATATGGCTAAATATAAAAGTATACATCTAGGAATATATGTCTACAAGATGGGGGAGTGTATCCTGGTAAGCAGTGATTCTCACAAAGATTTGGGGATCATAGTGGATACTCATCTGAAGTCCCTGGCAACAGGCTTCTTGGATACATAAAGTGAGGAATCTCAAGTAGGAATAGAGAGGTTATTTTACCTCCGTATTTACCACTGGTGCAACTACTGCTGAGATAGTATGTCCAGTTCTGGTGTCCACAGTTTAAGAAGAATATTTGTAAATTTGAGAGAGTTCACAGAAGCACCACAAGAGTACTTAAAGGATTCAAAAACATAATGATAAACTCAAGGATCTCAAACTATTTCCCTTAACAAAGAGAAGGTTAAGAGGTCTATAAGTACCAACTTGGGGAACACATATCTGATAATAAGCTCTTCACTCTAGCAGAGAAAGGTAGAAAAACTGGAAGTTGAAGCTCAACAAATTCAGACTGGAAATAAGGCATACATTTTTAATAGTCCAGGTAATTGACCATTGGAACAATTTACCAAGGGTCCTGGTGGATTCATCATCACTGGTGACTTTTAAATGAAAATTGATTTTCTTTTCTAAAAAGATAAGAACATAAGAACGGCCATTCTGGGTCAGAGCAATGGTCCATCTAGCCCAGTATCCTGTCTTCCAACAGTGGCCAATACTAGATGCTTCAGAGGGAATGAACAGAACAGGCAATCATCGAGTGATCCATTCTGTCGCCCATTCCCAGCTTCTGGCAAACAGCAATCCCTTCCTATCCTGGCTAATAGCCATTGATGGACCTATCCTCCATGAATTTATCTAGGTTTTTTTAACCCTATGTTGAGGGGTCCGTGCTCACCTCCTGGCTGCTCCGGGCTTCTTCCCCCACAAACCACATGCAGATGCAGCTTCGTGCTCCCGTTAGTGCTCACATCTCTGTGGATTCACATTATTTCTGAACTTGGAACAGTGAGGGAATAATATTCTGTTCTTTCATGTGTAGTGGAGTTGCAGGCTGGATCACGCAGCCCTAACACCAAGCTCTACCATCTTAGAATTGTTCCACTGCCTCTTCATGGCTTGGAAGGGGATGTTTCCTTCCCTTCTGCCTCCTGCGAGTCCCTCCATGAGCAGCCTGGCCATTCAAGCTGTACAGTGGAGGCTGGGTTTTCCCATAGAGGGAAACTGGCAATGAAAATTATCTTAGGTGCACTGCTCAAGGGGTTTGTCATAAACAACAGTGGCAAAATGGTTAACAAAAGTTAAAAATTATGAAAGACGACAGGACTCTTTGATATAGTCCTGCTTTTCTGAGCTGTTTAGAACAATTAAACAGTAAATATATACAGTGCTGCCCCCTTTTTGTACATTATTATCAGCATTTTATTCTAGTTTGGAGTGTCTTTATGCCCTTACAATTTCAATCCTTTATTTAACTCCCAATTTTGCATTTAATCCAAAAATCAAAAAACAAACAAACAAAGACCATAACTGATCCTTGCCTCCAATGCAATTATTAGCCTCTAAAAAAAAATGTAGCCCTGAGCTCCCGGAATTTTTTTAATCCAGTGCCACCCACACTGAAAATTATATACTTTGTGGTTTTGTTCCTTATTTTGAAGTTAGAGTAGAAACAGCTGCTGTAGATATATATCCTTGTAAAATGATTGTTTGCTTAAACCTGTATGTGACTGTTTCTTAGCTACTTGATTTTGTTGTTCAAATGCAAGTTTATATACAGTAGCTTATGTTTACACTGATTCAAAGACTATAGTATGTGGCATTTTGCAGATGTTCTGACTTTACTGGTGGAAACTCATTTTGGTTGCTTAAATACATCTGCTTTGACCAGTGGAAAAATAATTATGGGTATTAGCTAAATAAATATGTGTGAGACATTTTGGTGGACATAAAAATGAGGTTCTTATAATATCTGCTACTGGCTAACGTCAGGTTATAATGATCCAATCCTGCAAAATAATCTCAACTCTTATTGGAACTGAGGGCACTTGACACCTTACAGAAAAAGCATGTTGCAGAATTAGGCCCAGTATGAGTGCCCACTGTAAGTGTCTCATACTCTCTATTGGTGGCCTACAGTCTACATGGCATTTGTCCACGTGCCTCTATTCTGCACCAGCTTTGCTTTTATAGTCCTAGATCTCTCTCTCAGATCTTGGCAATCATGCTAGCTTGTGTGCTTATTTGTGGTGCTGGCAAGTGTTTGCAAATCAAAACTGAGGCCCAAATTATTGTATTTAAAGCTTTCTGAAAAAAGAAATGTTAAAAAAAAGTATACTTTTGGTGGTTGATTGCTGAAGTCAGCTAAACTTTCTGTACAGTAGATCTTGGCAAACTAACCAAGGAGAAGAATAGGTTAATATATCACTACTTCATTCAGGTGATGTGGGCATTTTCCTAGTAGGCCTGGTTGGGCTGTTTGCAGTCCCCTCATGTGGTGGTGACTCATTTTGCCAGACACAGATGACTTTTCTTAGTTCCTGAGAAGAGAAAGCAAAAGGAGAGAGAAGAAATTTACTAGACTGTTGCAAGTGAGCTACCCTACACTATATCTTTTGGGAGGCTCTGATTTAAAGGAAGACAGCTGGCATTAATACTGGGAAACAAATCTAAAAAAGAGTCATTCTGTGTAGACAGTTACTCTAAATTGCAGAGATTTATGGCTATTTACTTCACTTTCCAAGTTAACAAAATAGTTGGCTGCTTCTTTGACTAGTTCTGGGGAAAAGCAGGCCTTCTGTCGAAACTGCCACTCCCTTTCTATGCCAATTAAAAAAAAATCCAGTCACATGCAGAGCATCTCCAACTCCCACTGAAATTGAAGGGAGTTGAGGAAGCTAGTCTTCTTAAAGACCTTCATTAATCTCTGAGCTAAGTATAATTAAAATTATATTGTAATAAAAGAGTTCTTCTCAGCATACTCTGTTATTGAGTTGGAACATGTTTCGTGAACACAGACATCAGAATAATATCACAGTAACATTTTTCATTGCTGCACAATCAGAAGTTACTGCTCTAATTGGATATTGCACAACAGAGGGTACTGAAAGTTTAAATGAAGTGTTTTTTGGAGCAATGTGATTGGAAGGAGAGAGAGAATTTGATTCTGGAGGCAGTTTATGTGGTAAATCTGTACAAATTCGTCCATTGTCTTGGTTGGGACCATTTTACATAATCACACAGGAGACCATGGAGCAGAAGTGATGTGGGCCACATCTCCCACACCTCAACGAGTATTTTGGTTGTCACAAAAGTGGGGGAAGCCACAGCATATATGGCTCTTTTGCAGCCATAAGTGCTTGCATATCAACTTTTCAGTTTCCAAGTAATATATACAAAGAGTATCATGTGTTCACTCAAGTAATGTACAAATGTGGTACTGTGGAATGGCTATAAAGTAATAAGAGGGAAGAAATTAGACCAGGGTGACGTGATGGGTAACAAAGGCTTGCAGCTAACACACACACCCCATCCACATGCAAGCAAATGTATGTACGTGCACATTTTTCATACACTTAAAAGCAACATTCTTAAAAATACTATCCCCAGCTAATCAAAACACAGAAGAATATACTATACTATTTTTCTGAGGAATGAAAATAAATGGCACTTTTTCTAGTGGGTCCCTCTTCTGAATTCTTGTCTTCAGAGATGCTTTTTATTTGCTTGCAATTTCTTCATCCACCCTAGTGTGGTGCAAAGATATGCTTCCTGACCACTCTTTTCTGTTATACTTACTTTGTTTCTTCATCTTTTCTCTGTGTGACTGGGTGAAGTGCCTCAGGCTACCAGCTCTCTTACCATATGTCCATTTATGCCCAGTCTACACTTACCTTCTGGATTCAGTGGCAGTCGACGGGAGATACGCAAGTGACGTAAATCACTTGCATATCTCCCATCGACTTTGCTGCGTCTGCTCCCCGGCCGTCCACACTGCACTGCGCCGAAGGGAACAGCATTCCCTTTGACACTGCACTACGCCACTTACCGGGGTGGTTTTCCTATGTCGATTGCTGGATCAACTGAGCGGGTCTACACAGACCACTCAATCGATCCAGAGCAATCAATCTGATGGTGGAGAATTTGCCACCGTCGGTGTAGACCCAGTCTTAGTCACTACATTTTCTTTTTCCAGAGTTGCAGAACTATTTGTTTGTTAAAATGTGGTAACTGTAAATGAACCAAATACTCCTCAGTGGTTTCAGATACAGAAGATCTTACGGCCTTGATAGATTTTCATTTGACTATTCTAGCTGTGAATTTTGGCGTTGTGTTAACCTCTCAACTTGCCTCTTTACTTCCTACATGTTTGTCTACAGGAATCATGATGCTATTGTTTTAAAGTCTCTTTCAGATTTCTCCTAATTTAGTTTACCTTCAGTATGTTTTTTGCCTGTTAACAATGGTTTTAAATTCCACTAACATGTGGGTTTTCAACTGGTGGTTGAAGGTTGCAATCCCGTCACTTGTCTTTTTGACTAGATGAAGGGGTCCCAGAGCTTCTTTCTCTGGGGGTCAAGTGAGAAGAAGATCTGGATGACCTTGAAAGCTGGAGAATAGAAATAGGATGAAATTGAATAGTGCAAAGTGCAAGGTCGTGCACTTAGGAACTCACAAGATTTTTTGCTATACCCTGGAGATTTATTAGTTGGAAGTGACAGAGGAGAAGAAAGACCTGGCATATTGGTTGATCACAGAATGACTATGAATCACCATGTGATGTGGCCATGAAAAAAGCTAATGCAGTGCCAGGGTGCATCAGGCAAAGTATTTCGAACAGAGACAGGGAAGTAGTAGTACATTATACCAGGCACTGTTGAGATCTCATCTGGAATACTATGTGCAATTCTGGTCTCCCATGTTTAGGAAAGATTAATTCAAACAGGCACTGGTGCAGAGAAGGGCTACTAGGATGATCAGAAGAATGGAAAACTCAAAGACCTTGGATAAATACCTTGGAGGGGGAGGAGTTATTTTAGTTAAGCACTAATTTGGACACCAGAACAAATGGATATAAACTGGCCATCAATAAGTTTAGGCTTGAAATTAGACAAAGGTTTCTAACCATCAGAGGAGTGAATTCTGGAACAGCCTTCCAAGGCGAGTCGTGGGTCAAAAAACTTAACTGGCTTCAGATAAGTTTATGGAGGAGATAGTATGATGAGTTTGCCTACAATGCCAAGTATCTGATCTATGGCTGCTAGAAACAAATATCTCTAAGGGACGGTGAAGGGACTGTAGATGGGGGGGGCTCAGCGGTTACCACAGAGAATTCTTTCCCAGGTGTCTGGCTACAGGGTCTTGCCCACATGCTCAGGGTTTAACTGATCATCATATCTGGGGCCAGAAGGAATTTTCCTCTAGATCAGATTGGCAGAAACCCTAGGTGGTTCTCACCTTCCTCTGCAGCATGGGGCATGGGTCACTTGCAGGTTTAGGCTAGTGAAAATGGTGAATTCTTAGTAATTTGAAATCTTTAAATCAAGATGTGAGGACTTCAGTTACTCAGCCATTGGTTATGGGTCTAATACAGGAGTGGGCAGGCAAGGTCTTGTGGCCTGCAAGGTGCAGGAGGTTAGATTAGATGATCATGATGACTCCTTCTGGCCTTAAAGTCTGTGAGTCCATGAGAGTCACGGTTTGGGAAAGGTTCTGAATGTAGCATGGATTTCAGTTGATGCTTAAAAATGTGGCTTCTGCTGTAATGCAAGTAGTAAACCAGGAAGTGTAAAGTCACTGGCATACCAAGAGGTGGAGGTGGGTGGGGGCAGGCCCCTGGGCTTCAGCGTATGGGGGGTGCCAGAACATCCCGTCATGATGCGCAGGAGACGTGGGGCATGGGCTTCTCCATTGTCTCCCATCCCCTGTGCATCGTGAATAGCCGGGCTGGTGCCCCGCAGGCCAGGAGGGTGAGGTTGCCCAGTCTGAGCCAGCGCCGGGCTGTGGAGCTAGAGCAGTGGGTAAGTGTTGGGTGCCAGGCCAGCCCTTTACGACAGTCGGGAGGTGCTGGAAGCTGAGGGGCAGCTGCTCCCGCTCCTGGGTCCCTCCTGCACATCATGAAGGGCTGGCCCATCCCTCCTTTCCCAGGCCGGAGGGTGAGGCCACCTCCATCGAAGCCAGCACTGGGCTGTGGGGCTGGAGTGGACAAGGCAGGCACTGTGCAGTGGGAAAGTGTGTGGGGAAGGGCGGAGCCAAGCCTGCATTTGCGCCCTCCCCAGGCCTTATGCCCTCCCCGCCACTCCACTCCCCCCCGGCAAGTACAGATCTCCCCTCTCCGGGGCAGCTAGTGGCAGTGCCAGGACTCCTCCTGCCCTGCTCATGGGGCGGGAAGGGTGCAAATGCAGGCTTGGTCCCCAGGCACCAGAGACCCACAGTACACGATTACATAAAGTCCTGTATTGAGTGTAAGCATGAGTGGAAAGTCCTAAGTGTAGCTTGGCATAAGTAAATGACAGACAGCTGACCTCAAGCCACAAGCCTGAAGGATAGATAAGTGCAGTACATCAGTTGGCTAGGATGAAGTAAGAAACGACAAACACGAGCTATTGATATTTTAAGTACTTTTAATGAGTATATATAACTGACAGTCACAAATATTAACTGAACTAATGCCCTAGCAACTATTGTTGTAAATGATAATGAAGAAAATGGTTGATTAACCTTTAGGAATTTGGGACCCAACATAAGTGGGTTGGGGAAGTTCAGATAAGAAGAAAAAGTGTAAACTCATGATGGATAGGTATAGGATAAAATGGGCAATAGCGTAACATAGTATAAAAGAGAGGGTGGCACGTAGAACGTAATTGAGAAGCTCAGAATGATTGGACAGAGGAAACTAGGATGTCACTCACTCTCCTGTCTACAGATTTCCCCACAAGGGACCATGAGTATACAAATTAATTTTGTATTTCTTAACTGTGATTTATAAGATTACAGTAGATCTTGAATTCTTGGCTAACTAAAGATGTTTTTATTCCTCGTGTGTCTAGGGATTCTCCATCCATTAATGATAACTCTCATACCGTAGCTTTTCTAGAGGGAAATCCTATCAAATAAATATTAACTGTTTAAATAAAGGAGGCTACAAGAACCACCGCATTAATATGTGACTGATCATTTGCAGGTAGGTTTAAACTTGGGTGATATAAATGACATCATCCACTTTTGATGTTTTTGGGAAATCATAATCAGATATTCAGAACCTTCCCTTCTGGTAGTAATCTCAGAGCCACTACTAAGACAAAGTGTCTTTCCAACTTTCCCATTACAAATGTCTGTGTACCCATAAGCAAATAAAATCAATGATCACACCTCTGTACCTCCCTATCACAGCATGGCCCGGTGCTATTGTGTTTGATTGCTCTGTAGGATTACTTTAGATTAGAAGGTCCTTGGGGTGGTGACTATGTCTTCATCTATTTTCTATTCATTCTCAAGCACCCTGCTGGCCTTGAGGAAACGTTAAACAATAGGTGCTAGCAGCTGCCAGTGTGTCCTTTGCCAGCACTGGGAAATCCCCACTTCCAGGATCAGAGAATTAAGCTAAAAGTTAAGAGGAATAGTTGGCTTCAGGGATCAATCTTATCACTACATATTCCAGAGTTTCCAGTTTTCTGAGCTGTCCCTTGCATTTCATCAATCTTCTGTCATAATTAGCCACATTATAACCTTCTTTGTGTTCTAAACTTCTGTTTTGATACTAGCTGGAATTGGTTCCCAGTTTGTGTCAAAAGTAATCATGCTACGATTGCTTGATCCTAACATCTTAAATTTCTAATTCAGGTTTTATTATTCCATAGGTCTTGGGGATTTCCAAATTAATGCTGTAGTTGGAAGGTTAAAAACATGCCTACAATTACAAGTTTGTTTCTGTACCTCCTCCCAGAAGACTTCCTTTCCTGGCAGTATTGCTTTGGTGGTCTAGCTGACCCTTTCATTAGCTCAGCTAGCTCAGCCTTGAATGTTAATGGTTTCCCAACTCTTTGTCAGTGTGTTTGCACACAGTAGAAATTACCCCATCTTCAAGAGTCCAGTCTTCACTTTGTTAGATCTATTAAATGCTCTGAACATGCACCCTTCTCTGTGTAGCACTTGTGACTCATAGGGAAGCAGTATCTCTTGGAGGGCAGCATGTTTGGTTTTTAGAGGTAGTTCTTTTGTTTTATTTTATCCCATTCAATGGGCAGCGGTTGGACTGAGCTGGTTGGTATCTGTCTCCTATCTATGACTGTGAGAAATTCTATAATTGGGGCTTGCTGAGGACTGTGAGTGGAAATGGTTGACCCACAAGGTTGAAAGGATTGGTGTGGGGGGACTTTTTGTTTCGTTACTGTTGTTTGCTCTTAGAGGTGAGGCTTTTCTTTCCAGCGTAGTCCTGGGATGTGTTTGGGAGGTTGCTTACACTACTATTGGGATAGTAGACTTTGTGGCTTGCTCCAGAAGACCTTATGTGGGTGCTCAGCTGGGGCCCCTTTACAGCAGCCAACAGAGTGGAGCAATGCTGCTTGAAGTGGCAAGAGTTGGTAGCAAGGATTTAGATCATGTGATCCCTGTGTTTGTGGGTGGAGGAACACAAGGTGGGGCAGACTCTTTCATAAAGTGTAGACCAGATTCCTGAAGTCAAGATCTTGATTCTTGTGACTTTGGCCCGGTCTACACATACGTTTGCGATTCGGCAGCAGTCGATGGGAGATATGCAAGTGACGTAAATCACTTGCATATCTCCCGTCGACTTTGCAGCGTCTCCTCCACGCGCCGTCCACACTGTGCTGCGCCACTTACCGGGGTGGTTTTCCTGCGTCACTTCCTGGATCGACTGAGCGCATCTATACAGACCGCTCAGTCGATCCAGAGCAATCGATGTGACAGCGGCGAATTTGCCGCCGTCAGTCTAGACCCAACCTTTGCTTTTAATTATCTCTTAGAAGGCTGGATTGTCAGTGAATGAGGATCCTTGGTTCAGGCTAAAGGAAGGTTGGGGGTGATTTGACTAAGAATGAGGCCCTGAGTTCTCCAAGCATTGCTGAAATGTGGTTGAATGTTACTCCTAAGCCCTGATTCAGCATAGATAAACTAAGTCTGTTTTAGCATAGCTGGCTCCAGCTGAGTATTTGGTACCGCTGTAACTTTGTTCCCTTCCTTGCCTTAGGAAAGGCTGCTGGGTTTTTTTCTGTCTGTATTTGTTCGCTTGTGTTTTTAATATATGGCAGAGGTTTTCAGAGCCCAGACAGACTCTTCTTTAAGTTTTGTATACATCTAAATTAATAAATAACAACAAAACAGATTGTATAATGTTCCTCTCAGCAGAAACACCTTTTTGTTGTTTTGATCAATTTTGTTTCTTTCCTAGTTTGCTTTTTCATTCAAGTGTTTTTCTACCCCTCTTAGTCCAGCCTAAGGCAAGTGACAGGTAAATTAATGGTACACAGAATCCACTGTATTAAATCATGAGATAATCATCAACAGTATTTTTAGAAAATGTATAAATACTGTGCAAGACAGGAAAGGTGGATATCCCTTTCTCAACATGTTTTCAACCCCTCCCAATCTAGTAACTGAGGGTTAGGTATTTTTGACATAAACACATTCATGCTAAGAATGATTAGAAACCAGCTGCTAGGATGGACTGCTTCTCTTTAACAATGAATGTGTTATATTCCTGTGAGATTATTTCTGAACAGCTTTTTTACCAATAATAATAATAATAATAATAATAATAATGAAGTATTGCAAGACTGGGAGCATTGCCTCCTGAATCTTATCTCTCATTGGAATCAGAACTTTGAACTAAAATTCTAGGGTAGGAACCCAATGCAATATTTTTAAGTGACTGTCCATGCAAATTAAATAATAGGATGTCTTCTTTCCTGGTTGTATTTGACAACTCTTACTTTTAACTCCAGCACTGAGGATTCTGTCATTGGCAATAGTTGACCCCTCTTAAAATCACAGATTGCTGGACTGAAAAATATGCCAGCTTTAGAAACTGCTAAGTGTTACAGTTAGCACAATGAACAGAGTGGCTTTAAGAGATGCTATTTGAATGCTGAAACAAAAAAACTGTCCTTATTTGACTCAGAAATGCTTCAAAGTGTTCTGTGTGCACATTCAGCCTACAAGGATATATAAATATTGCCTGGGAGATGGACTATTGACAGGATCTCAGAACATTGCTAGCCTTTGGCAATGGTAACTTCCTGCCAGTATTTGAGGCCAGATCCCCAACCTGCTATGACCTTTTGCACCACTCCGGCAGCGCGAAGGAAAAGCAAAGTCCCTCTAGTCTGCCCGTGGAAGAATCCTCCAGCATAGATAGAATTTCTGAGTGGGGTCAAGCTGGAGTAATAGCTTAGTGTCTTTCTTCTCCAATGTCAAAGGGCTATGTCTGGAGCAACACGCTGATCCCTGACTGCTAGAATGGCTACTTCTACTTTTCTTAGACCCTGTTTATATTAAGGAATTTATGCTGATATAATTACATCAGTTTGGTTACACACCAGTTCATACTCCTAATAATAGACAGGCTGCACTGGTGCAAAGCGGGACTTATTTTAACGCAGTAAAATACCCAAGTAAGCATCATTGCAGTAAGCCTTATTTTGCACTGATATAGCATATTTTCATTTAGAGTTGGCCCCACTGTAACTTCATTGTTAGACGTAGTCCGCTGTGAATCTCCTTCATGCAAACAGCGTCTTAGGTGTGATGGAATCTAAAGTGGCCTTGGAGCAGGCCCAGATTTCGGAATTGTAAAGGGACCAGTCTTCCCCCCCCAGTATCCCTGACACTGTGCTGAGTACAGCTGGGTTCGGCTTGAGATCCAGCCCTTGTGTTTCTATGCAACTGATGAAGGTTTAAGGGCCTAATCCTACAAAGTGCTTGGTGCCTTCAGTTTTCTCGTAGGCTTCAAACATGCGCACCAAAGTGACTCCTGTAAACTCTACATGCACACAGCTAACAGCTGATTCTGTGAGTTTGTTTTTGCTATGCACTTCTTGTGCTTTCCTATAGTTTGTGGATCAAATGGGCATATACTAAAAAAAATTGGCAGTATGTGGTCTGTTTGGGCAAAAGGGTTAAATATTGAATCTTATTCCTTTTTATTATCCCAGGGACCTGAAACTGGACAATATTCTTCTGGATGCAGAAGGTCATTGCAAGCTGGCTGACTTTGGAATGTGTAAAGAAGGGATTCTGAATGGAGTAACGACCACCACCTTTTGTGGAACACCAGACTACATAGCTCCCGAGGTATTTTTTTATACCAGGCTTCACACACGGCTATTACCAGTAATCATAATTAACTGTGGCACACATGGATAACTGCATCTATTGTATGTGCAAGGTGGAAAATGTGGGCCAGATTCTGCCGTCTGCAATACTTGAATAATCCTGTTGAAATCTTTGAAATTCCACAAGGAATAAGCACCTACTCACATCAGTAGTTGGCAAAAGCTGGCCCTTTGTGTGTAAGGCTTGGTCTACGCTTACCCCGGTGATACGGCAGCAGTCGATGGGAGTTAGGCAAACTACGCAGAAAACTTGTGTAACTCCCGTCGATTGTTGTGCTTCTCTTCTGCGCTCCGTCTTCACTGCACGGCACTGATGGGAACCGCGTTCCCATCGACGCAGTGCTACACCACTTGCGGGGGTGGATTAGTAGCATCGACTTCTGGATTGACTAAGTGGGTCTTCACTGACCGCTCATTTGATCCAGATAAGTCGATCTGATGGTGGCAAAGACATAGCCTAAGGGAAGGGCAATGTCTGTGATCCTGTACTTGATAGCTGTTTTATGCAGTTTGAGAAAGCACTACAGTAAGAAAAGGAAAGCAAAACAGGTAGCTGTGAACATTATTTCTTTCGGATTCTTTTTCCTAGTGGAGTACTTTGTGAATTCTTTTATACATTTTTTACTAAATAAAAAGACAATAATTAACTGCTAGAAATTTTCTGCTGAAAATTTGGGCCCTTTGAAAGCAGCAAAACTCCCATTTTACCTTTTCGTTTGTTTTTCACCATTCCTTTTCTCCAAGCCTTCCTACTGCTTGTGTCCTCTTAAGTCACCATAGTGTCTTTCATTTTACTTTTGATTGGCAGGAGGCTGAAGCCAAAATATGAAATCCAAAGATGATTCTCACACCAGACTATGGAGTCCAGT
This sequence comes from Mesoclemmys tuberculata, assembly GCA_007922155.1. Lineage (NCBI taxonomy): Eukaryota > Metazoa > Chordata > Testudines > Chelidae > Mesoclemmys > Mesoclemmys tuberculata. The sequence goes on along the minus strand of ML675614.1, from coordinate 28,451,633 downwards.
TCTGAGGACACTTTGCAACTGACATTTCTATAATGTGTTTCGATAATATTCCAAACCAAAACCACAGATTTTGGAGAAATTCAGATCTGTATCCAGGCCCTATGATTCAAATCTTAAACCCATACTTGTGCTTTTATTAATATTGAATGGGTTTTAAATTAGCTGTTACCACTCAAGAAAGAGATCTTGCAGTCATGGGGGATAGTTCTCTGAAAAGTTCAGCTCAACACAGAGCAACGGTCCAAAAGGCTAACAGAATGTTAGGAACTATTAGGAAAGAGATAGAAATTAAGACAGAAAATATCATAATAGCACTATATAAATCCATAGAACACCCACACTTGAATATTGTATCCAGTTCTAGTCACCTCATCTCAAAAAGGATGTAGTGGAACTGGAAGAAGTTCAAAGAAGGGAACAAAGATGTTCAAGGGCATGGAATGGATTCCATGTGAGGAGATATTAGGGCTATTCAGCTTAAAGAAGAGATGACTAAGGTGGATATCATAGAGGTCTATAAAATCATGAATGGGTGGAAAAAGTGAATAGAGAATTGTTATTTACCCCTTCCCATAATACAGAAACCGAGGGGTCACCTGATAAAATTAACAGACAGCAAGTTTAATACAACCAAGAAGAAGTACTTTACACACAACACACAATTAACCTATGGAACTCATTGCCATGGGATGTTGTGATGGCCAAAAGGATAACTGAATTCAAAAAAAGACCTTGGTAAATTCAGGGAGGATAGGTCCATCCGTGGCTATTAGACAATATGGACAGGGATGCAATCCCATGCTCAGGGTGACGCCTCTGACTGCCAGAAGCTGGGAAGGGAAGGTAGGGGTGAATCACTCCACCTGCCCTGTTCTGTATACTCACTCTGAAGCCCTTGTATTGGCCACTGTCAGAGACAGGCTACTGGCTAAATGGACCATTGGTTTGATCCAGGATGGCAGTATTGGTGGTCTGATTTCACATTTGCCACCAATTTTTTGTATATGCATTAGACTTTTCCCTGTCACAACTTGGTTTAAACAATACGGAAAGCTATATAGCTCTTTTACTCATGAACGTGCGAGGGGAGACCAATAAACTTGGTTAATTGTAGTGCGGGTCGGTTTTCAGTGCAACACACTGAAACTTAGCCATCTGACTCCTATTAATGGGAGCTGCGCAGCCCAAGACTGCTGTCATTGAAGTCAACAAGGTTGAGATGCAGTAGCAGGATAAACATGTCATGTTTAATCAGTAAACATGCATCCAAAGGCATCACTCAAGTTGCCTGTTAGATTTGACCTCTCTGTTTCCCTGACAGATCCTCCAAGAGTTAGAATATGGGCCCTCGGTAGACTGGTGGGCTTTGGGTGTCCTGATGTATGAAATGATGGCTGGCCAGCCTCCCTTTGAAGCCGACAATGAAGATGATCTCTTTGAATCCATCCTTCATGACGATGTGCTCTACCCAGTCTGGCTCAGCAAAGAAGCTGTCAGCATTTTAAAAGCAGTGAGTCTTCCATTTCTTTTTCCCTCGTTCTTCCTTTGGTTCTTTTGTTCTTTTTATTCCCTTGCTAAAAGTTGCATTTACCTTCACTAGTTCTGAACAGTCACCACCGGGAGTTCAACTACAATTCAGAGCGCCACTGTTAGGATAATGGGGCCTGGGATAAATTACACGTCTCGTGGGAAAGGCATAGAATGTTTGCGTTCTTTGCGATTGTATGCTGTATAAATCTGTGCACTGCAGAATCATGTTTCAGGGAAAATCACAACCGACTAGAGCTGTGTTCTCACTTTGACACTTTACACACTGCATGCTCACTAGGAGTGGGGGAAGCATTATGTGATTAAAGAAAGAGTGTCAATGTTTTTATTTTAATCTACATATAAAATTGATCACCCTGCTGCTTTTTTCTTCACGTGGTCAAAAAATATTTTAAACTTGCATATTGTTTTCCTTGCTTGACGTAATGGCATTTTCAGAATAATGCTCCCACTATAATGCAAATGACTCTGCGTTGGTCCTTCACCCCAGGTGAACTGAGTGATTGACAGAAGCTTATCAAATCCAGGTGCGTTTTTTGACTCATAGAAGCTCTTAGTTTGCCATGTGGCCAAAACATGTCAGTAGGCAACTATGGTGATTGTGACACATTTCTGAGCCAGCTACACTTTACTCCACTAACAATTCCTGACATCATTTGTTTCTGTGTTGTAGCAAACAATTAGAATGAAAACCAAACCAGAGGTAGTATGTAACTTTCCTTGTTTGAAAATAAGCAGGGTATGTTTCACATGAAGAATATCCTGTGTGGAACACCAATTTTTCATTCATTTTGATGACTGGTTTTCTTGCACTACCTACTTAATCATCAGCCCCATGATTCAGCCTAGGGGTAAATTGGGGGCTTTCAGTTTGAGAAGAACTTTAAAGGTCTGGCCTTACATAATAAGGTCTGTATAATAATAATAAGGTCTTCATTCTGCAAGTGGCACAGAAAGCTGGAGCAAATGCTGACTTGGAAAGCACGGGGACAAGGAGCATTGTTCAATGACTCTCATGCTCCTTTTTCTTGTCCTTAGCTAAAATGACTCTTTCATGTGTCCTGCCATGTACACAGTAAGGCATGTTAATTATTTTCTCTGAGCAATTAGGATTTGTGGACCTGAGCTGTTACACTGGGATCAATATTCAAACCTTCTTGAAGACCAGAGGTGTTAGGCCCCTGCTTTTTGTTTGGCCCATGATAGAGACTGGGGCCACTGTCAACAGTCAGATCTGCATTTCAGCCTCTCTAAAGTTTAGGGCTCTTGGAATTAGAGGTTTTGGTTCATGTCCACATGAGATATCTATTCCCGTGACTCCATACAAGGACTTGCCCTGCAAATCCACATCTTACTGGGCTATATATTCTCCCCTGTCTTGGAAACACTTATGGTAGGGAGAAAGTGCTGAGATAATTCATGATAATGAAATGTGCTGTTTCAGAGCCATTCTGCACTCTGTGAAGAATCATATGATTTACATTTTTCTATCTCATTTGTGGTGCAAACAGACAGTTAGACATCAATCTGTTAATGTTTGTGCCCAGAGTTGGTTGCAGACTTAAAAATCCAGATGCACAATGAGGCCTTTTGTGTGAGCTACACATTTTTGTGAAAAATACATTCAATGACACGTAATAGGTTGGTTTCCTGTAATGCTGTCTTGTCATCAAGGTATAATTCCAGTTAGTCTGTCTTTCTGCTAATATCTTTTGATAGTAGGCATGATTATTTTTATCTTACTGTGATCCCTTGTTAATGTCTTTCTCTTTGTAGTTTGTTGTTATTAATGCCATTTTTAAACCATGTTTTACATTGTAAAAAGATATTATTCCTGGTGGGGCCATCTCCTTAGCTATCGTAAATCAGTCAAAGTCAATGGAGCTGTGCCAGTGTATACCAGCCTCTGAGGATCTGGCCCCTTACATTTAGCAGTCTGGTTGTGCCTATTTAGTACTTGTCTGAATGTTAGAAACTTGCCATCTTCGTCTCATACTTCAGCTACATTATGTCAGATGAAGAACAGGAAAAACAGAGGAAATAAAGAGGCGTCTATGTATTTCACTGCTGAATACTAACAAGGGATTAGCTTTGGAAAATGTTATTTCCTCACATTGTACTCCCAGACATGGTCTTGTTCTTGAGACACTGCACATTTTCACAGTCCTTCAAATAAGATTTAAGGAGAGTTTAACAAAATGACATTGTTACATCAAATGTAATTTTCAGTTCAATGTTTTATTTTTGCAAGAATCAGTTTTCCATTTTTAATTCCCACAAAAACCATCCAAGCACAATTTTTCCCACTAAGCTTTATCAGCCACGTTTTACTTATCCTATGAGAACACAACTTTTTAGGCCTGTTTCTGCAAATTTGCAGGAGATGCTATTTAAAATTCCATTCTGTCATGTGAGAGAGACAATTATTCATTGAAATGGGAATATTTACTGCTGATAGTGCTGGAATGCATGGTCGTCAGATTGTGTAGAGAGCCAGATTGAGCCCAGGGCTGTATTTGTCTGCAAGAGATGAAGAGAAAGACTGTGTCTATCTAGCTAGTGTGTTTTGCATTCCCCTCTGTACCTGATCCACAGAGGACTAAGGTCTGCTACCGCTCTAGGCCTTAGAGCCTGGTGGTTTAGCTTAGGCTGTAAAGGTCTGGAGGTGCTTGGTTAAATCACATTAAATCACACCAGCCATCACATTAGTGGAAGCTTATTTGGGATTTGAGCTGCTGTAGGCTTCAGATGCTTGGGATGAGTTTCCACTGTCTGTGGGTCAGTGTGTTACATATACCATTCTGTGCCTGACCCACAGAGGATGTCAGTCAGTTTCAGTCCCCTGCGACTGAGTCTGGCTGTTTGGTTTAAGTTGTAGAGACTTGTGTTTAGCTCTGGATGTCGTTAATTTGAATCCTGGGTGAGCTCCCACTTGTGTGACAGCCTGGCATCTTGGCCAACCCCAGAGAGTCAACTAGGGAACTCCAAAGCTAAAATTACAGATGGGGGCTGTAACAGATTCATATAATTTGTGACTTGGGCATAGAGGGGGATGTGTAACCTGCACTGACTGATGGGTTATAATTTCACTAGCCTTTTGGGGAAAATCTCTGTTCTGATCTGGACAGATTCTTATGTCATGCTTATCACCAAAGTATTTGAGCTTCTTCCAGTGATACATTAAGCAATGTGACTAACATCTGTCATGTGGTGTTTGTTCTCTCGCCTCTCCTGAGAGAGAGAAGTACATGCAGGGAAGTATCTTGTTTGCATCATTTTTTTTAAATATACATGTTACTATGTGTTTGTTAGAGAAGGCCAGGTCAAAGGAATGTGCCTTGCTCTTGGAGCAGAACATGGTGAGGTTCTGATGGTCCTTAGTTCCTGAAGGAGTTCATTCCACAGTCTCAGATTGTCTCCCACACTGATGAGCTTTACCCTTATTGTAATGAACTCCCTTGTGCCAGAAGAGCAGAGTTGCCAATCACCATTTTCATCCTGGACCTTAGACATGCTGGACCTAGGCCATTGAGTGTCTTGACAATAAGGACCAAGACTTTGAACTTGATTCAGTTTTCTATGGTAGCCAGTATAGAGAACGAATGAGAGGTTTGATGTGTTTGTGGTAGGAGAACATATGTGGTAGTGTTCTGATTCTGTAGCACAGGGAGTACTGAAGTCTTCACGCCCAGGTATATTGTATAGCTGTAGTCCAGCCGAGAGGTAATGAAGGCATTAATATGTGAGGCCAGATCATCATCCATCATAGAAAGCAGCTATGTGAGAGTTCAGCACCAGCAAGGAATCCAAGAGTACTCCTGCACAATGGACTGAATTGGCCAATTGTGGGTGTATTCCTTTAATGAAAGAAGACTGTAAAGGTGGCTGTGAACTCTTCAAAGTGCTTCCCTCTGCCCATCAGCGTCAACTCTCTCCAGTTCCTGTTCAGCTTTAGTCAGCCATTCTTCAGCCATGAGCTGATCTCATCCAAGCACTAGGCCCTCTTGGCACTAGGTCATAGCAGAATGGTCAGGTTTGGTGAAGGATAGGTAGAATGACTGTGTCCTCTGCATATTGCAAGCACTTGAGTCAATGTCATCTAACCATCTCACTTAGCAGCTGCATGTAGACGCTGAAAAAGAACAGAGAGGATTGATCATCGTGGGACTACATGAGTTGGGCGTCTAGTGCTGCAGGCTCAATTTCCCAGTACTGCTCATTGGATGCATGCCTCCAGGAAAGATTCACACCACTTTAATGCATTGCCCTGTACCCCTGCCTGGTGAGATAGCAGTGTTTCATGGTCAGCAGTGTCAAATATGGAGAGGTCCAGAAGGTTCTCTAGCCTTTGATAGGAGGAGATCATCCATCAGTGCCACTAAGGTGGTTTCAGTTCCATGTCCTACCGTGGCTCCAGATTGTGCCAGGTCCAGAATGTTAGCTTCAGAGTAGCTTCTCTATGAGCTTGTTCAGAAATAGGAGGTTTGACACTGGGTGGTAGTTGGCTAGAACCAATATATCCAGGGTAGGTTTCTTCAGGGTTGGTCAGAATATTCTGTGTTTGAAGGAAGAGGGGAAGGTTTTTGCTTGAATGGCACTTTAGCTATTTCAGTCAGGAGTTGCACGAGTTGGTCATAACTCTTTCACAAGCCTGAAATGGCATGGGTCGGTTTCACAAGTCCTGAATCGTGATTCCGTTGGTGGCACAGGAGCACAGCTGCAACGGCACAGGAGCCAGCAAACAGAGCTGAAAACATGGGAGTTTAAGTGAGTCTTACAGGCAAAGGGTGAGTTTTGTGGAGTTGTGTGTCTTTGTTTTTATTTTGTTTGGGGTTTTTTCCCCCCTTCAGTTTGCAGGAACTGATATTGGGTGGTGTAGTGAGATCAGCTGACTCTAACTAGTGGGTGGGGTTTCCCTAATTAGGAGGCCTATAAAGGCAGCCACTCAGTCAGACAGAGACACAAGAGCCAGCAAACAGAACTGAAAACAGAGGAATTTGAGTGGGAGTTTGGGGAGAGAGAGTGTAGTGTTCTCGTATTGTTGGGGGTTGTTTTGATGGGTTGTTTTTGTTTTTGTGTCTCTCACTAACAGGAAGGACAGAGGGAAAGGCTATGATAGATACAGAGGCAGCAGTGGTAGTGGTAGTCATTCAAGCAGTGAAGAGACAATGAAGATGACTAGATGTGGAAGCTGCAGGATGTACATGATCCTGGAGGGGGCACCTCAAAAGAGCTTTGTTTATATGAAGTGCTGCATCATAGAGCTGATGGAAGAGAAGATTCGAGGTTTGGAGATGCAGGTGGAAACTGGTTAAATTTAGAAGGGGGTTCGAGCAGATGATGGAGTAAAGGAATGAGGCGGCTGAGGGGAAAAACGCAGACCTACAGATGGAAGAAAACCCAGACCTGCAGATGCAGAATGAACTGAGGGAAGAATGCTGGGTGAGGAAAGTGCCCAGTGGAAGCATGTGACTCTGAGAACCCAGCAGAGGAAAAGATGGGCTAGTGAAGGAGAAATAGAGCTAAGAAACAGATTTGCAGAGTTGGAAAATGAAGAAGGGGCACAACAGGTGGTTACTGAAGGTGGGAGATCAAGGAAGAAGAGAAGAGCAGCTAGTCCTATACAAAAAGTGGATGAGCCAATGGAGATTCCACCAAATAAGAGCCCAGGAGCATACAGGAACGGTTGCAGAGGAGTGCAAAGAAGAATAGAAGTAGGTGAGATGACTTGCAGCCAGAAAGAACAGAGGATAGGCTGGAGAATTGCACTGTTACCAGGAAAAGGTGGGTCTGTGTGACTGGGAACTCACTGCTGAGAAGAACAGACAGACCTGTAACCAGAACTCATGTGGAAAACAGAAGGGTGTGCTGGCTGCTGGGTGCTAAGATACAGGATGTGGACCTGAGGCTGAAGAGAATCGTAATGGGAGCAGGAAAGAATCCACTGATTGTCCTTCATGTGGGTACAAATGATATAGCTAGATTCTCGCTGGAACGTATCAAAGGAGTCTATGCTATGCTGGGGAAGATTCTTAAGGAAATCGAGGCTCAGGCGATCTTCAGTGGGATTCTGCCTGTCCCTAAAGGAGGGCAACAAAGGCATGACAAGATTCTGATGATCAACAGATGGCTAGGCAGTGGTGCTATAAGAAAGGCTTTGGGATGTATGGTCACTGGAAAGCATTAATGGACAGAGTCCCCTATGACTGGAGAATTGCTAACATGGTTCCTATTTTTAAGAAAGGGGAAAAAAATGATCCAGGTAATTACAGACCTGTTAGTCTGACCTCAGTAGTATGCAAGGTCTTGGAAAAATTTTTGAAAGAGAAGGTAATTAAGGACATCGAGGTTAATGTTAATTGGGATAAAATACAACATGGCTTTACAAAAGCTAGATAATGCCAGACCAACCGGATCTCCTTTTTTGAGAAGATAACAGATTTTTTAGATAATAGGAATGCAGTGGATCTAATTTATCTAGATTTCAGTAAGGCATTTGATATGGTTTCACAAGGGGAATTATTAGTTAAATTGGAAAATATGGAGATTAATATGAAAATTGAAAGGTGGATAAAGAACTGGTTAAAGGGCAAACTACAATGGGTCATACTGAAAGGTGAACTCAGGCTGCAGAGAGGTTACTAGTGGAGTTCCTCAGGGATCGGTCTTGAGACCAATCTTATTTAACCTTTTTGTTCCTGACGTTGGCACAGAAAGTGGGAATGTGCTAATAAAGCTTGTGCCTGACACGAAGTTGGGAGGTATTGTCAATACAGAGAAGGATCAGGATTTCATACAGGAAGATCTGGATGATGTAGTAAATTAAAGTAATAGAAATAGGATGAAATTTAATAGTGGAAAGTGCAAGGTGAGCCCTCATCTGGAATACTGTGTGCAGTTCTGGTCCCCCATGATTAAGAAGATGAATTCAAACTGGAACAGGTGCAGAGAAGGGCTACTAGGATGATCCATGGAATGGAAAACCTGCCTTATGAGAGGAGACTCAAAGAGCTTGGCTTGTTTAGCCTAACCAAAAGAAGGTTGAGAGGAGATATGATTGCTCTCTATAAATACATCAGAAGGATAAATACCAGGGAGGGAGAGGAATTATTTAAGTTCCGCACAAGACACAAGAATTATTGGATATAAACTAGCCATGGGGAAGTTTAGACTTGAAATTAGATGCAGGTTTCTAACCATCGGAGGAGTGAAGTTCAGGAATATCTTTCCAAGGGGAGCAGTGGGGTCAAAAAACCTAGCTGGCTTCAAAACTGAGCTTGATAAATTTATGGTATGATGGGACAGCCTGGTTTGGCAATTGACTGATCTTTGGCTACTGGTGGTAGATATGCCAATGGCCTGTGAAGGGATGTTAGATGAGGTGGCTTCTGAGTTATTACAGCAAATTCGTTCTTGGGTGTCTGACTGGTGAGTCTTGCCCACGTGCTCAGGGTTTAACTGATCACCATATTTGGGGTTGTGAAGGAATTTCGCCCCAGGGCAGATTGGCAAAGGTTCTGGGGGGGGGTTGCCTTCCTCTGTAGCATGAGGCATGGCTTACTTGCTGGTGGATTCTCTGTACCTTAAAGTCTTTAAACCATGATTTGAGGGCTTTAAAAACTCAGGCATAGGTTGGAGGTTTATTACAGGAGTGGGTGGGTGAGGTTCTGTGGCCTGCATTGTGCAGGAGGTCAGACTAGATGATCATATTGGTCCCTTCTGACCTTATAGTCTATGAGAGTGAGTCCAGAACTTGTTAATGAATGAATATACTCAATTGTGAAAATGCATGTGAGCTGTTTCTGGTGGGTATAGGCAGAACAGATCCATGCTGCTTGAAAAGTCTTCTTGGACGTGTGTGATCTTTTCAGCAAAGTAGGATGACAGTTCTTTGCAGCATTTAGTACTCAGTGCAGATGCAGATTGTAGGCATTCACGATTGGTGAAGTGGTTTACCAACCTGAAGTAGCTCTTTGAAGCAGGATTTGACAACTTCAGTGAGCATGGGTAGGAAGGGTCTTTTAGTCGGTAATACAGCCTCATTGTAGGCTTTGAAAAATGGTTATGTTTCATGATATCTGAATCAGCCTTATTTCCCCCCACCATCAGCACACAAGCTTACACTCCTCTCTCTTCATCCGGTGCAGGGTGTCAGAAATCCAGAGAGGTCTGTATGAGCAATGGGGAGGAAGGAGCCATTTAGGAGCCAGCGTGTTAGTGGCTAAGGCTAGTGTACAATGAAAATGAATCATTTGACTCCTTGTCCTATGGGTGGAATGATGCTGTCCTTTAGCAGTCTTTGAAATGTGTTGGGAGTGCTGCATGATCTTTATCATTGAATAAGGGTCATTGGTCTTTCTTGTTGCTTCTGATACCTGCGCTACCACTAGCACCCAGTAATAAGGAGAGTGGGAGTGCCACTGTGGCACACGGGCATTTTTCCTGCTGTGTCACCTAGACCAACTCACAGGCCTGTTTCTGTATCGTCGCTCAGAGCAGGTCTATGATTACATAGTGGTAGACAAACCAGTGCTCTGTCTACACTAGTACTCCCACCACTGTTACACCTGAGAGCTGCACCAGCTAGAGCGCAGCTGTGGGAACCGTACCCCTGTAAACTCGTTTGCAGGAGCTGGGCACAATCACAAAGACTACACAGATCTGGCACCACAAGTAGTACTAGGTTGCCCAAAGTGGGAGACCCCCCACTTCCCCTTACAGTAGCCAGCATAGTGGTCCCACATAGAAAGGAGAGGAGCACCCTGTGGGAAGATGGCACAATGACCACCCTCTGCCTGTGTTCCAAGAGGCCTGGTGCCAGTCTGTGTGCAGCACCTCCAGGACACTCTTTCCACTAGAACAGTACATCTCTGCACTACACCCTACAGTTGGCTGTGCCTCAATAGACCAGCTGAGTCCTAAATGTTTGCTACCATCCATAGTATTCCAGCAAAGGTTGCTGTGACTATACATGAAGCGGTCTTGTTCTCCTTGAATAACAAAGTATGGGATTCATTCCTTCTGGCACCCAGTACTGCTCTTTCAAAATTCAGGATTCCCCAGAAGCTGTTCAGGTTCCTGTGCCCCATTCTTGGTGCCTGGTAAAAGAAGTGGGAAGCTGACTTGCCGCAGCCTCTGCTTCTGCAAAGGAAGGGGATGGCTGAATGGGAAGCAGCATTGCGTGCTTTATCTCTTGGTCACCAAAGTTGGAGGAATAGGACCAGGATTTGCTGAGTCGCTCCAGAACTTTGGAGGCCTATTAATTTGTCTTGCTTCTGTTTGAGGTCAGTTCTAGAAATTAAAAGGACATGATCAAGTCGTTTCAGCTCCATATTTGACCTTACTTTAAAATTGACCTGATAGAAAATGCTCTTCACATTCTAATAGTAAAATTTGCAAAAGTGCCTAAGCCACATTTCCAAAGTGACCCAGGGCCAGCTTTTCAAAGGTATTTAGACACCTAAAGATGCAGATAGGTGCCCAGTAGGATCTTTAAAAGCACCTAAATGGGTTAGGCGTCTAACTCACGTTGATTTCAATGGGAGCTAGGCACCTAACCAGCTGAAGTGCTTTTGAAAATCCCACTGGGTGCCTCTTTGCTTCTTTATGAGCATAAATACCTTGTACAATTTGTCTGTAAGACACTTAGGCTGGGTCTACACTGACGGCGGCAAATTTGCCGCCATCAGATCGATTGCTCTGGATCAACTGAGCGGTCTGTGTAGACCCACTCAGTCGATCCAGCAAGCGATGCAGGAAAACCACACCGGTAAGTGGCGTAGCTGTTCCCTTTGATGCAGCGCAGTGTGGACGGCACGCAGAGGAGATGCTGTGAAGTCGACGGGAGATACGCAAGTGATTTACGTCACTTGCGTATCTCCCGTTGACTGCCGCCGAATTGCAAAGGTAAGTGTAGACCGGGCCTCAGGAGCCTAAGTCTCATGACCTACAGCATCAGATTCTCATTTACACGAAGGCCTCTTGGCACTGCGGGAGTGATGCAAATGTGCTTTAATGTACCGGAAAGTTGGGCCCATGGTATTAATTTTAATTTACAGCTATGTCAGCAAGAGTCCACTCCTGCTCCCATTGAAATCATTGCAAGTTTTGACATCAACTTCACTGGAAGCAGGATCTATCCTGAAGAACTTAAAATAAAAAGGCAGTAACCATGGCTATCCCATGATCCTGCAAATTTTATGATGTTTTACGTGGTTATTCTGATGTGGGGGCAACCATCTCACCAGTGAAGCACAAGCTAACCAACCCTAGTCCAAGAACCATGTTGACAGTTCCATCATCAGCAAAACTTGGCAAACTGGGAGATAATTAATCCACACTGGCTTGTGCTCCATGGAAAATAGAGGGGAAATTAATAGATATTTATCATAAGGAAAAAGGGCAAAATGGGTAGTGGGATAATGTCCATTTCAGCCTTTTAAGAGATTAGAGACAATGGCAAACACTAAAACTACTTTAAAAATATTTTCATCGGTATCACTTTATAGGGTCTCTTCACCCTCAGTATCCACATCTGAGTCTCATTAAGGTTGTGTGAAGAACACTAAAGTACATGAAATATTAGCATCTTAAGTCCCTACACTTTTTAAAAAGATACTTGTGCTAATGTTTTGGTTGCCTGCAGCCTGATATGACGATAGGTCCAGATATAGACAGAGACCAGCTTCTATTCCTTTGATATCTGGATTACACAGTACAAAAAGCATATCAATCGTTGCCATGTTCTGCTTCTCCAAGGCACACTGCTTCTGGTTCCTGGCCTGCTGTGTCTCCCAGTCACTTAACTGCTCTTGTGTGTGAAATAAAGCAGAGGAAGATAGGAATGCGTTTTCTGCTTTCCTCTGGATATCATCATCCTTTGGCAAAGTCTCTTTCAGAAACTGTTTTTATTTCCCCCAGCAGAAAACACAGGCAGTTACTTGCATGAGAATTACCCTCTTACGAGGGATCTTGGCGGAACAGTGAAAATAGCTCGCTTAAACTCAGGACCAAGCTGGAAATGCTGTCCTTGGACTGGCTGATGTGTTGTTTGGAACCACAATGTACTGCATGGAAGAAGTGCACTGTACCTTTAAGCTGATAGTAGGTCAAGCTCCTATCAATGGCTGACACAGCTATGGGTCACATGTTCAAGAGAGACCATTTTAAGATTGCAGTAACTACTTCTGTAGTAGCTGAATAACAGATTTTACAGGCATAAGTCAGTGTCCTTGCCAATATTTCCCCATCACTCATGATTCTGGAATATGCTGTGGAGTGGTCTCCGTTGGAGAGGCTGCTGAATTTTAGTCCTATTGCACAGTTGTGAAGCACCTTGGAGGAAAGGCATGATAGAGTTGTAAAATATTACTACCCTTTCAAGAGAAAGGAACACGGAAATTCCCATCCTAGTGCAGACCAGTCAGCAATCTAGTCCTATCTGCTGTTTCTGACAGTGGCATATACCAGTGCTTAAAAGGAAGGTGAGATAAAAATGCACCTGGCCAGCTGTGTAATGTGGCTGTCCTGCTTGAGGTGTGTGTGTATGCAGCCCACATCTTGGGGGCATGAAATGGATCTGCATGACCTTCCCTCTGCAGCTGCTAAGCATCTCCTACCTATAAGCTAAAACAGCAGCCACTTCATTTTCTTTGAACCTTGCAATTGGATATGTGTAAGCAGAGATCCAGAGGCCCTTCTTTGTGGCTTCCTCCAACAGTCTTTTCCATACTAGCCTACTTCCAATAAAAAGAAGAACTTCCCAGCATAAAGATGGAGTGCTTCTGGGCAACCTCTTGATCACTGTGCCCTTCCCTCTGCCTGTAGGCTCCCCATGTGTCCTCTCCACTTCCCCAATTCCTCTCTCTGGCATAGGGCTACCAGGGCTGTTCAGCACAGAGGGATTTTTCACCCCAAAGGACTTTCATCAGCCCTCTATAAGCTTTTTGCTTCAATAAAAAGTGAAAGGCTGGGACACCTCAACATGCTCACTGCAAAGGGTTGTTTAAAATCACTAATTTATCTGCGGTGACCATTTTCTCAATTTACTTGGGTTGCTCAAGGTAAAATTACACTGTGTTTATGGGAGAAGCCATCGGTGCCAATAGCTGGGGCACAGATGTTTGTGTAACTTTGCCCTGGTCAGCATACTGGAGCTAAGGGGAAATGTACATGTACATCTCTCCACTCAACAGAACCACATTTGTCCTTGGCTTCCCAGCATAGTCTTGTGTGTATAGTCCACTGTATAAAGAAACAATATTTTATGGCAATACATAAAACCATATTGTTGTGAAAATGTGTTTGTTGGAGGAGAAAGATATTGAAAGGCTTATATGAAATAAAACCTGTTGCTGTCCGTGGGCTCTATTATGGCTAAGGTTGTTGTTGGGGCAGAAGAATGAGCAAAGGTCATGGCTTTGTGCTGGCAAAAAGTGCAAAGGTTGCAATCTTTGTTTTAAAATAGAATGAAAAGTCGTGGCACACAATATTTTAATTCTCATTAAGTTTATTTTCCATCAGAATACAGTTAAAAATCTGCCAGTACTAGCTTAAGAATATGTAAAGATAACAAAACACCAAAATACACATAAGGCTAGTTGTTTGTCATTGGAAATTATAAGGACGGATACTCTGGTAATTAGAAAAAATGGAAAACTCACAAATCTGGATTTAATAATACTTAACTATTAGTGTTAAGCTATTTTAAAACCCTGATCACTCTCTCATACTCAGTTACACTGCATATATAGAGAGCAAATATGTCAAACTTCATGGAAGAGTCAAGCTCACTCACAGCTGGCCAGAGTGACAAAGTCCGTGGGGCCTTATCCTCCAGCGTCATTTACAGTCATGCAGAAATTGCTTTGTTAGTGCTTTATACTCACTTTACATGAGTGTGACTACAGGTAGTGAACGCCTTTTTATGAGAATACCCTGAGACACATTTTGTTCATAGAAGTCGTGGTCATGAAAAATTTACAATCGTAATTATGACTCTTAGAATCTGATCTATATTGGGAGTTAGGAAAGGAAGGGTAACACCTGTGCAGATGCTTCTGGTAGCATTATCCCTGCAGAAGCCAAGAACAGGTATGATGTGACTCTAGAGGCGCTGAGTAGAACACACTTATTGGCAGCCTTAGCTACACAAGTACAGAATAGGCAAAATCTGTGTTCTCATCAGCAGAGTCCCAAACCACTGGCTCTTGTGTAAGGGCGGGGCAGTGCCATGACCCAACCATTCCACATGAAGACACATTCCCTCAGACAGCTGTATGGTGTGTGATGTAGCCTCTTCGTAGCATGTCCAATGCAATCAAATAAATTATGCCTACTTCCTTTGTGGGAGCAGTGGGAACTGAGGAGGTCCCTGTGCCTTTCCCACCACCTCCAGCACGTGTGCTAGAACACCTGAATTGTGCTCCTATGCATTCCAGAAAAGCAATTAATTACAAGGAACAGTTACAAATCTAAAATTATAGTTATCGTAGAACAAACTAACTGAGCTAAAAGAAGAGCCTCCCCAAACTTCTATTCTTAAGTTGACTGGAAGATTTACTAGTTTGATGCTGCATTTACCAGTTTTGTCTGAGACTGGAAGTAGAAGAAGAAATACTGAAAGGAAATCTCTTCCCAGCCAGCTGAAATTAGGAAGTTCCTGAAATTTTTGAAGAAGTCTTTTTCCCATGAGATTTACAGGTAGGAGTCTCAGATGAATTTGCCTGGAACCCCTGAACTGTAGAGGGAGAACCATCACCCACGCAGGGAGTACAGCCCTTACAAGGAGCTGCACTGAGAATGTGTGGTTGAGTTGCAAATAATTTGTCACTAATATTTTGTAACTTTTTCTTTTCCCCAGTTCATGACAAAAAACCCAAATAAGCGACTAGGCTGTGTGGCATCGCAAAACGGGGAGGACGCGATTAAACAGCATCCGTTCTTTAAGGAAATAGACTGGGTCCTTTTAGAACAAAGGAAAATCAAGCCACCCTTCAAACCTCGGATTGTAAGTAGCAATTTGAGTAACATCCAGGGATAACTTGGTTAAAAATTTGTCCTTGTTGGTTTCTTTTGCTATGTTAAGAAATGATGCGCATGGTGCAGAAATTAGAAGTTGAAATAACAAAGTAAGTGCTTTTCTGAAGAGATTGCCCTGTTATTGGTTCCTCTGAAGGTAAGTGTCAGATTAGAATATGCTATAAAATTTTAATATTCTGTCTCATTGCAAATGGTAGAGACCCCAAGATCCTATTTTAAAGCTTTTCCTCAGTTTCTAAAGATTTCTCAATCTGAAGAATGTGCTTCAGGACATATACGTTCTCTGTAGGAACTACGCAGTAGTCCCACTTTGGTAAGCCTCTGTGGTTGTGGTGTTTAGGAAAATGTTCTTGATTATATCAATTATAAAAACATAATGAAACAACATTAAGGACTAAATCTAATAGAGGAATGAAAAATGCTTAATAGTCTAGTTATGTCCATATAACTTACGTTACTAAGCAATAATAAAGCAACATACTTTAAAATAAGGAATGTAAATAAACCTCTGTCTCTCTTGCTAAAGCAACCAAAGCCAGGCAAAATTGTTTTCATTACTCTTGTCTTCCTTTAAGTCAAAATTACCAAACAAATTAAATGTATTTATATTTTACAAAAATGTCAGCTTTTGGGCTGAGACTATGCATGGCATATTTTATGACGAGGTATTTGAAAACACTGGCTGAGTCTAATGTAAGAACGGACCCTTGACTATAGCAGTGTTTCCCCACTGGTGTGGCACAGCACACTGGTGTGCCGTCAGGCCTGAGCAGGTGTACCATGGAATTTTTTGAAAAACTACTTGAAGAGTTCTGGATTGTCTTATGAATATTCATGAGTTCATTTGGACACTATATGGCAGAGAAAAGGTTGGGAAGCACTGCACTTTAGCACTGCAAACATGGTACTTTTGTATCTAATCAGAAAATATTATTTTCCACTGAGTGCCAAAGCTCTGGAAACCCTCATGCTTCTTTTAATTGTGTTCCCTGTTTATTGTACTCTTTGGTCTTGTCTGCAAGGATGGTCAATGTACTGTTTATGTCTTTCTTCAGAGATTATGAAGATATTAAAAAACATGGGGCCCAATGAATCCTAGTGTTATAAAAATTAGGTGTAGCAGGGACCTGTTAAGCCATCTAGTCTATCTCACGTGTTTATGCAGAATTTTCCTCTATGGTATACAGAGTAGATTTGCGTATCCCAAATTACTGGTCTTTCACCACTTCACTGAGAGAATATGCCACTACCTAATAGATTTCACTCACAGGAAGATTTTATCCTAAATCATCCCATTCCTAATTTTATCCCATTAGTTCAAGTTTTACCCCCTTGAACTCCCGAATTAATTCCTTCCCATTCATTGTTTACACCTATCATATATTTGTAAACAGTCAAGTCTTAGTCCAGGTTTAACCAACCTATATGTATCTAGTTCTTTTAACATTTCCACATAGACCTGTCCTTTCATCCCATAATCATTTTTGTTGTTCTCCTCTACACCTGTCCTATTTGTCAACATCTTTCTGGTAATGTACCGACCAGAACTGAAGGTAAAGTTCTAAAGGATCCATACTTGGTTTGCCCCAGGTCACAAATATCTCCCTAGTTCTCTAGAACTTTCTGAAACTAATGGCCAGTGATCCAGTATATCTATCAGCTATTTTCCCTTAATACTTGAGGATTCATGTTATCTGCTTGTAGTTTTACATTTGTTCACATTTTCCAAATATTCCCTTATTTCTACTTTATCAATAGCCATTTTGCAAGATCTTCATTATTTAATTGTCCAACTGTATTTTCATTTCTGTTCTTGTTAAAAACCAAAAGGAATTCAGTATCGCATCCATTTCTGTCTCATCATTGCTTCCTAATATGTTAATGGACCTTCTTTTTTTTTTGATAATTCTTTCTCTTCTGATATATTGCAAAAGCCATTTTTATTTCCTTTTACACCCTTTCGATAGCATTAACTTATTTTGCATATTTGCTCCTTTTTGCTTAATCCACTGTTAATATTTTTGTTCGGTTACCTCTCCATTTTCCATTTAGTTTGGTTGGTGGTCTCTAAGCAGTTCCTTGTAAAGCTACAGTGGCAGCTTGTGGCTTTTTGAATATTTACTTGTATGGGGTAATGGTAGTATGCTGTACCTTAATTATGCTGGTTTTTATAATCCTTAAGGCTGCTTCCACAGTGTTGGATTTCCATACTTCTCATCACACTGTATTCACCATCTTTCTTAGTTCTCCAGACTTTGCCTTCCCGAAATCTAGTAGCCTTGTACAGCTACTTTTTATGAAACCTTTCCTTTTGATGGTGAATTCAGAAAATTTTTAGTCTCTGATCTATTATTTTCTCATTCCGAATCTGTTCCTCCCTCTCAGTACAAAGTAGATCAAGGATAGCTTTCTTTTGACATGATCCTATCAATTCTTACTGTTGTTAGAATTTCCCCACTCTGAAAATGCACCATATATAATTAGTCTAGGTGATTGTTTTGTACCAACTCCATAGTTTTGCACCTGTTCAGTTTTCCCTATTTTATTAGAATCCCCAGATAAGATCATACTGAAAGTTTTACTGCACCTCTTGATCAGAAAATAAAATTGTCATATGTATCGAGTGTTGACAAAATATACACAATAACTATAAATGGTGCAACATCAAATTGGGAAGTACATTCAGTAAGATCCAGATAGATTAGTATTAGGACAATAAAGTTTAATATCTTCATAAATAATCCTGAAGAAGGTTTTATGTGGACACCAAGCTAGGAAAGATTGCACATAAGTTAAAAAAAAATGATGGGAGAAAGTACAGAATGCAAAAACAACTGAAATGGAGAACATAAAGAATTCTTGTTTAAATTTGATTCAACTTAATAAACATTTTTTTTCAAAGGCACACTTGAAGTGCTCCTTAATTTTTAACCTCTTGCTAGTCTGTGAAAGAAGTACTGATTGATTAAGAATGTCATCTATAATGTAAAATGATAAAAGGGCTTGATATACAACTGTGAGGATAGGAAGACTTAATTAAGCGAGAACAGCTTTGAGACTAGAGTCCTGATTTGTAGTCAGAAAGTAGGCACACATTTATATGTGTTGTGAATGTATATAGCTGCAAATGCACGCAATGCCTGCTTAGTCATGTGTGCATCCAAATTCCAGATTTGCATGCACATATGTAGTTGTGCCTGCGCACAGGAGGCACACATTTACAAAAGCGTGCAGCTGTTTTCTGACCAAGACCTAAAATGACTAAGGGGGATTTTGCTATCTATCTGTGTCATAGATACTTGAGAAAATAAGGAAAGAGGGAACATATTTATTTAAGTGAACTATGGGTAATAAAACTAAAATAAAGGTCTGAAATTTAAAAAAAGGAAACATAAGACATTAGGAAAAATGATCCAACACTGAGGTCAGTAGAATAATCTGCCAAGGAGGTGACTGAGGTATCAGCGTTAGAATTAATTCTGAGTAAATATTTAGAGTGAATTTTGCCTCAGTTATACCTGTGTTATCCCAGCAACCCTAGAAATGTGGGAGAATTCCTGATGTATCCTAGCAATTCTTTCCATCCCTACTGCCTTTAATTCTTTCTGTGCTTACTGCAGTCTTGATCCACACAGCCCATTGATATCAATGTCAACACTCCCATTGAATCTATTGGGCTTTGGATAAGTCCCCGTTTCAAAGAGGGCAAAGAGCCCTCTGCAGAGTGTTAGAGAAAACAGCAGCTATTAGAAAGGACAATATCAGATGTGTGCAGTAAGAGCCATGCTCCCAACCTCGTGTACCCAGGTGTCACTTTCGGCTCTCCCAGCCATTAGAACTGAATTTTCAATCTTCTACTTGGGTTTGTAAGAAGCGGTCACATGGCTGTTGATTGGCCAGCCTTTCTGTAGTTATACTGTTACAGAAAATGTGATTTATGCACATTACAAGCGACTCTCCAACTTTTACAACAGTGATGCATCAGATGAAGTTTGTGAAAGTTTATTCAGCCACTGGTTGTATCCAAATAAATTGCCTTTTTAAATTAAAAAGATATTATCAAGGCATTTTCGAAATGATTTATTGATTCTAATGATTCCTTGGAAGCTTAAAACTCAAATATCTTTCCTAAACTATCTTTGGCTTTCAGCCTTAGATGAAAATCATCCAGGCACAGGAGACCTTCCAAGGCCATCAGAGCAGGGGGAGCCACGGGTAAAACAATATCAGCGAAGGGCTAAGCACCAGGCTGCTGAGAGTGACAGAGCATAGCATAGATGTGGGTCAGGGAAAGGTAATGGTATCCACACTTATGCAGGTGAAGTGAATTCCTCCTTTAGTGTTCACTCTGCTTTATTTCTCTAGGGGCTTCTCATGTGCAGGAATGCTGTAAGGTTTTGTTTGTCTTGAAAACAAAAATAGTATTGAAGCATTTGTTGGGGGGCAGAGGGGAAATATTAGAAATTAAATGGACTTTGCAGACAGAGGTCAGGAGGAAGGATATGTGAAATCTTGGGCCTGGTGACCTTGACTCGGTCTCTTTAGGTTTGCTTCCATTATTCTTAAAAAGCTCATGCTTGAGTTTCGAAGAACTTCTTGAAGTTTCTTGAATCATAGAATTCATCCCTGCTGCTTTTCATGAAGGCACGAATTAGATGGTTATAATTGCACATTGAATGGATAAGGCCTGTTTTAGCACAGTTAAAAAACCCTGTCCTCCAGAATAGGGACTAAAGGAAAGTTCACCCCAGCAGGCACGTTACTCCCATGTTCTGTTTGCAAAACGCTAGGATTCTTCCGTTTGGGGAGGCCAAGTTTTCTCCCCTCACCACCCATAGAGTCTTTCTGTGTCTTTCAACTAATCCCACAAGAACCACAAAGACCTCAATTATCCACAGTGGCTCTCTGCTCTCCATCCCTCTCTAACTGCATAGCAGCATGGCTGTTACCCAGGGGCTGATTTGATTGGGTCATTGCCTCGCCCAAAGGAGGGATCCCACACTGTGAATGAGAAGATTGGTGCAAAGCATCCATTTGCCCACAAAAGTCCCATGAGTTTGCGGTGCGGTTGCAGTGCAGGCCCACTGCTACCTACACATCAATCCATTGAATAGTGAAGCATTCACAGAGGGGCTTTTGTGTGTTTGGGAGAAGGAAAGAATGATACTATCATCCAAGATCCACTCTATCCCAGTCCTACTTGCCTACTGATGGTGGGAGAAAGTTCTAGCCCTAAATGCATAGCTCACCTGGGTGAAGTCAGTTGGAGCGTCACACAGACAGCATCTCTGCAAATCAGCCCCATGTTCTTCCTTCTTGTTCCGGCGTAATTAACATGGATTCGGTAAAATTATTACTTAAGTTAGATTGGTGTTTCTCAATCACTGGGTCACAGCCCCTGGGGGAAGGGTTACAAAAGGCAGTTAGGGTTTGGTTGCAGGTTGTTGAAAGTTTTGTTACAATCTAATGCAAAGAAAATCTCTCTGTCTCAGATCATTTATTCTCTGTTATTCTCTCTAAACAGATCCACAAATAAATTGCATTCGTTTATCATGATTACCCCTTACATTTATTTATCCCTTCTTTTATAATACATGTAAGGGGGTTGAGAAAATTTTTAACTTCAAACAAGGGATTGCCACCCTGAAAGGTTGAGAAATGCTGAGCTGGACGCTAATACAATACCTAGTAAAACAGATGTTTACCATAAGTGGTATCTGTTTAGCAATGAAACTAAAGTATGGTACTATGATGGTTTTATCAGTGCCTGTAGCAACCCATTTCTATTGTGGCTGTATGAAAACGGTGCTAACAAAATAATTGTATTATGGTGATTTACTGTGAACACCCAACTTTCATAGAGCAACATATTGTTTTTAACCTCCAACCATTATGGCTTCCAACTTTCCCAATTTAAAATAGTGCTATCATCAATTCTGCTTAAGCTTAAAAAGTGGTCTGCAATCTTGGAATCATAAAAATGAGAGATCAGAAAGACCAGTTGGAATATCTTGGCCATGTGCTGTGATAGGATTGTAAACTGCAATATGGAATCGAAGCAAGTGCTGCCCAATGAGTCTGGTTCATCTGATCTGAACCCCCAGCATTTTATAAGCTCACCCATTAGCACCAGTCTTGTGTTGTCAAGAATGGATTTCCCAATGGCTATATGTTCAGTCTGTGATTCTAAAGCATTGGGAGGCAGCACTGTGTCTGGAGTTTGGAACAAGAGGACTGAGAGAAGATCCAGGCTCTTTTACCAGCTTTTCGACTGGCTAACTATAGGCACCTAGAGTTTCTGTGCCTCAGTTTCCATATCTGTAAAACGGGGATAGTAATACTACTCACCTTTGTAAAGTACTTTGAGATCCTTCAACGGAGGGGCCATAGAGTTGAGAAATATTGTTATTAAACTATTTACGCTCAAGTTCAACCTAGCTTTACATTTTCTTAATGACAAAACTTGCATCACTTCCCTTGGAAGACTGTTCTATGGTATAATAGACCTCAGTGTTAAGAGATTTCTTTAGATAGCCTAAATTTTCCTCTGTTCATTTGTCCACCCACCCTAAAGAGTTGCTGTCTCTTCTTAGCATCTGCAACCTTGAAATAATCATAAGCCGTTATCATTGCCCTGTCCCCCTTAGTCATTCTCTAAGCCACAGTGTATATATGTAGGTCTTTTAACTCTTTCTTCCTACGTTTATTCCTCGTATTATTCGTAAGTCTTGCCTTAAGGATGCCAGCAATGTGTTTTATTTTAATTTTATGCTGCAGCAAAGATTCAAAAGAATATTACCCCACAAATACCAAATTATAGAACTAGCCAATGCACATGCTATGACTGGAGAAAATGTGCCTGAGCGATTTCTTTTTTCTACAAGTGAAAAGTTGCTAAAATCTTCAGCAGCGCTTCATTAATGCATCTGCGAATGTCCAAACACTTCTCTGCATGCCCAAAAATGTGTGAAAATTGGGTAATAAATATTGAATGCCAACAAGCCCGTTTGAGTGTGCCATTACCTTATTTACACATGCAAAGGATGCACCTGCTTATTTGGCAGATGCCTCAATGGAGAGCTGCTGAAAATGTGTTCAGTAAGACAGGTGTGTGTTTGTTTTTATATTGCTGCCGCAAATGTCAGGTTACAATGAAATGTGGCTGGAATCCTTAAAGAGGGACTTCCTTTCCGGAGAAAACTTGCCAATATATTAGACTGAAATATAAATCATTTTAATCTTCCCATGTTTTTAGATTTATTTTCTTACATTGATTGCTAGTGAGCAAAAATATTTGTGCTTTTTAATGAGGGCTTTTTGTCCGGCTGTGAAGTCACAATGCTGCGTTTCTGGTGCCACTGTACAGCAGTGGGATGTGACATCATAAATGCAGGATTACGACTTCACCATTGCACTGTGGGGAATAAAACCCTTTTTAAAATACCATATCCTTGAATAACAGCAAAGGGAACACAGAAAATTACTGGCCAAGTAAATTTCTTTTTGTGTAAATGTTCTCTCTTTTCAAGTTTGCTTCTGTGTGAATGTCCCTCTTTAAGGTAAGGCCTTCAGTATGGGGAAAATGTCAAGGTAGGTCCATTTTTAGGCCTAATAACCTGGAGGTATTCATTTAGTCTCATAATATATTTCCATTCAGTCATCCGGGTGCATGGCAATCAGCATTTAGCGGAGGGGGATGGAAGGGGCTCTATGCATGCTTTTGCATGAGGTGTTATTGCTAAGATCAAATATTGGGTAGTGTGGGCTTGAGACCTCAGACAGTCATGTACCATTGTTAAAACACTGTTGCATTATGTATTCCTCACTTCCCTGCTGTCCTTTCAGGATTCTTTAACTAATGAGCTCTTTTCTCTGAGTGATGCTGTTGTTATTGCCAATACTGGTATACAAATAAAGAGTTGGGGACATTCAAGATTTTATACCTATCGACATTGGTTTGTTTGTGTTTTTTATTCTGATAAATGTATCTCTGTTAGAGAGACTGAAGTGAAAATAGAGGAAAAACCAACTTTGGGCTTTATCTACAAGTGGCTAATATTTGTTAGCATCTAACTATTTCTCATTTCTGGTGAGGCCCAAGATGTACAGGACCCTACCAATGAGTGTTATAGGTGGGAGTTAAATTTTAAGGACAGTGGGGTAGCTCCAAGATACAGCACTTCCCCTCCTCTTAAGTCACTGGTTCAAATCCCAGACAGGTTTATAGCTATCAAAAATCATTACCTGCTGATAGGTAGGTGGTGAAATAACTTGTTAATCTCATCTCCCAGGGGACAGCTGCCATCATCACAAAAATATTGTCGTAATTGGCAACATCAACAGATTTGGTCTGGGTATTGAATGACCTTGGAGATCAAACATCTCACTGTGGTCTCTTCAGGATAGAGTTGAGACATGTTGAAGGCCAGCGGGGAAAACTTTGTTCCACCTTTACCTGTTCCCTTGATAGAAAGAAGGCTTCCGTCTCCAAGACCAAGTAATCTGGAACCTTGTTTTTAACCACTACATCCTTTCAGAATTGAGGGATAAACCTTTTTAGCGAGTGGTATCCAAATAATTTTGGTGCCATTCCGTACAGTGTAAGAAGCAGATCATAAAATATAAGCAAAATGACATTTTAAAGGACTCCACTATTGCTTGGTTAGATGAACAAAGGTCCATTTTCCCAGCAGTTGCCTGTTTATTGGTCTGCGTGTATTTATTTATTTGATTTCTTATTCTCTGGAGTGTCAGTGCCTGGAACAGCTGTTTTTGGCTTTGATTGCCACAACACTGTAGAATAACAAAAGTATTAAAGCTACTTCCCAGCACTGCAGTTTCCCAAATATTTATAAGTTAAACAATTATTATTATCCTTCTTTTGATTCTGTACAAGGGGCAGAGTAGTGTTTTTCTTTGCTTTTGCATATTCCTGCAGAGTCTTGTAATGTTTAAATATTCTCATTCTGAATTATTACATTCAGTATATTTCTGCATTTCACTGCCTCTTCACTTTACATTTGCTGTTGTGCCAATTGGGATGGGATGACGAGCAGCAGAGAGGTTCTAGCTTTGCTTTTGGGCTTCCTCAGAATAACATTGATTCCATTTCACTTTTTGGCCGCTTACAGCCCCAGTGCTATTTTTAGAAAATGATGTGAACCATGGATTCTTATTACTGTGGCCATTTCCAGTGCATTCTGAAGCACTCACACAGATGTCTTATTTATATATTAACACAGATGATAAATTAAGTGCCTAATTTGGGCTTGCTCCTGGTCCTGTTGAAGTTAATAGTAAAACTCCAATTGATTTCAAGAAGAGCCCTAATTCATGTGGTTGGACCCATTACATTATCACTATCCCAGTCCAAGAGTCAGAAATTTAAAGTTTGTGAGGAAAAGCTACAGCCTCCACTATTTCCCTAAACATTTTAACCAGAACCATTGTAGGCTGACGTATGCACTGGCTCTCACTTGAGGAGGAACTTGTAGAAGAACAATATGATTTGCCTTGGTAAAGTATGGGAGGGCTGAATGTTGAAAAGGACAGGAGAAGAGAGGCTTATTAAATGCTGTCCACCTTGCAGGATCCTGGAGCCCGCACTTGAGCCCAAGACTGAAAATCTACACCACAAATAAAGAGCCCCTTAGCCTGAGTCAGCTGGCATGGGCCAGCTGTGGGTTTTTAATTGCAGTGTACATCTACTCATAGAGTACTGAAGATGCGAGAGATGTAGCAAGGATTGGAAGTAATGTGCTGTGATGTTTTTAAAATATCCATTAACTTTTGGGGCAAATGTGCTCGCTGGTAAAAACTGAGTGGTCTACCAAATCTGTATTAAAAAAAAATCACACTTTATATAGATATCTCCTTAATTCTGTGTGACATATAAAAATATATACTTTCTAAGGGGTTAGTAAATGATTAGCAGAAGTTATAAACATGGTACAGACATGAGAAATGTTACAGAGGTTGTTATAAGCACATCTGTGGAAAGTGCTATAGATGGCTATAGTCATCCTGTTGATCTATAAGAACCTATCATAATGCATTAATTATATATTAAAATATCTATAATTAAAAATGCATCATTAATATAAAGTTAATATAAAGACCTGCAAGTTGCCAGTGCTGCTGGCTGAAATAGGTGATGAGCAAATGAACTGGAATTTCAGTGCATTTTCAGGTCCAAAAAAAAGGAATTTCAGGTGTTTATCTGAACCTCCTTGGACTTAATAGAGGACTGGAAATCTCACAAAAACAAGCTGTCTTGTGAGATCTTCAGCAGAAGAAAGATCAGAAGAGCTGCTGTACTGGTATTTAGCCATTGCTGCTCCTAGTTTCAGTTATAACCTAGAAGCATGTGGAAATACTTAGATATTATATAATGCTTCATTAACTGAACTATTTCAAACCTTAACATTTTGTATTCATTTGGTTTGTGATCCAGTTTGAGTTGATTGATATTTTACATCCACTAGAAATTAGCCATTCTAGCATTGTATTCTGTGTTCTGCCCTGTGTCTTTCAAAAGGATTTATTAGTCTGTGAGATATAGGAAAACTGTATCAATTGTATTAACATATTATCATTTTCAATACATTTGTTAAAATGCTTGAAGTTCCCATTTCAGAGCAGATGGGACACTAATGGAAGATGAGCAAAAACTGGTTCCGATTCTAGAACATTTTATAATGCATAGAAGATTATTTTTAGAATCACTGCATATTATATAAACCACTGACAACGCTTGATAAAGAAAGTCCTGATTCAGCAAATAACTTCATAGATTCATAGATTCCAAGGCCAGAAAGGACCATGGTGATCATGTAGTCAGACCTCCTGTATAACACAGGCCCCAGAACCTCCACAAAATAATTCCTGGAGCAGAGCTTTCAGAAAAACATCCAATCT
This sequence comes from Mesoclemmys tuberculata, assembly GCA_007922155.1. Classification (NCBI taxonomy): domain Eukaryota; kingdom Metazoa; phylum Chordata; order Testudines; family Chelidae; genus Mesoclemmys; species Mesoclemmys tuberculata. The sequence continues at coordinate 28,425,128 of ML675614.1, read as the reverse complement.
GGATTTCAAATTGTCAGCGATGGAGAAACCACCACCACCTTTGGTAAATTGTTCCAGTGGTTTATTATTCTCACCGTTAAAAAACATATGCCTTATTTACAGTCTGAATTTGTCTATTCATCTTTCTGCCTTTGCATCATGTTATAACTTTGATAATTTGAAGAACCTTAAATATTTGTTTTCCATGCAGATACTGTGATAAAGTCAGGCCGGATGGCTTTCAAAGGGTGTGCCAGGGCTGGTATGGGGGCCTGAAAGGTTTAAAATCCCTCTGCCCTGCAGGCAGGGGGGAAAGTACAGCAGGGCAATTAATGACACCTGGCCCAATGAAGGGCGGGGCCAAGGGTATTTATACCTTGCCTTCCCTAAAGGAAGGGGAGGGAACAAATGCAGGAGAAGTTGCCAGAAGGTGCGGAGCAGCTTGAGGAGAAGTTCCCCTCCCAGGTCAGGAGACAGAGCTCTGCTACAGCCAGGTAGCTGGGGGCGCCCTGTCCACAAACAGAAGGTAAAAGCGCAAGACCCACCAGGGAAGCGGGCAGCTTGCCACAATACTTATAGTCTGTAATCAACCTTCTCTTTGTTAAGCTAAATAAATTGATCTCCTTAAGTCCTATCACTTTTATAATCCTGTAATCATCCTTGTTGATCTTCTCTGAACCCTCTCCAATTTATCAACATCCTTCTTTAACTGTGGGCGCTAGAACTGGACACAGTATCTCAGCTGTGGAACACTATGGTAAATATAGAGCTACAATAACCTCTATACTCCTACTCCAGATTGTCCTGGTTTTGCATCCCAGGATCACATCAGCTCTTTTAGTCACAGTATTGCAACTTGGGAGCTCATGTTCAGCTGATTATCGACTATGAGCCCCAAATCTTTTTCAGAGTCTCTGGCCTGGTCTATGCTTAGAGAACCTCTTAGTAATTAACATTTGCTGCTGGAGAATGTTAAGCTACCAGCTGCTCTCAAATGGGTAGCGTTTCAAATAACAAAGTGAGTGAAAGTCTTCATCCTCATGACCCATCCCAGAATAAAACCTTTAATATATATGAGATAGATCTCCAGTACAAATCCCTGAATAACTAGGCTATGTGCTGAGATGTTTGGGGAGGACAGGATCCTCCCCTACCACTAAGTTGCATTGCTGATCTATGGCCGCTGTTGCAGCCCCAAAAGAATGGCCGATGGATATGTGTAGTCATCATTCCTTTAGTGTAGAGCAGTGCTGCCACCACTGCAAATCCTGCCTACACAATGGAAGAGCACCAGTTTCATTGCATTAGGGCCATTTGCTCATGGAAGAGGGGCACAGAAACAAGAAATTGTTTCTATGTGGTTACACTTTATGTATTCAGAAATGTTCATGTAGTGAAAAGCCTACTGCAGGTAGAGTAGAAGGCAGGAAGTGTCCACTCGCAGTGTTCTAGTCGTGGAGAGGCTTCAGATAAGAGAGATGAAGCATTTACTAGCAGCATTTGCTTCAGGGTTGTGTTTGATGATATTTTTGCTTTCATGGTAGGTTAAACCATGGAAGGCAGAATAACTCTTTAAAGTTCAATTTTTCCCTTCAAGTTAAAAACAAGATAGTTCATATTAATAGTGGCCCAGCAGGCCCACTGACACGAATTCCAGGCTCCAGGGCCAAACAATCAATGGCTTCCCTAGAAAGAGATGGCTGAGGTCCGAGTGGTCTTTCGCTAGAAATTTTTACTTATTTATTATGTGCCCTCCAGGTTCCTGGGCAGCTGATGTTATTTTTCTGATGGTTGTCCTTGAGACTTGTGTTGTGTTTAGAAATCACAGGGGTATACAGGAAGGCTAACTGAAGATTATTCTGAATGAGGAACATTCTGGGCCTTAAGGACACTCAATTTCAATACTGTGGTTGCAGCCACAGGACATGGGTGCTCCAGTGTAGACAGGATGGCAGCCAGAGATTTTACCACTGTGCTGGCAAGATCTGCTCTGAGCAGGGTTAGATGAGATAGAGGTCTGGTGCCCTGTTTACATTGTAGTGGGAGATGTGAAGGGACAGGGGTGGGGGAGATATAACCCAAGATAAACACAGCCTATGCAGATGAAATAGTGTTTTGTAGTTCTCAGTGTTTTTCTTATATGTCAAAGCTCTCTGCTTACAAAATAAATGAAGTTGTTCTGCTTTTTGATGGCTTGTGTAATTCACATTGTATTATAAAATCTGGACTTTTCCAAGTGATTCTAGAATATCAATCTAAATTTTGGGGTGGTCTTAAAAATTAATTGTCAACTTTGCATAATAGCTAATATCTATGCAAGGTAACTACTTTTGCCATGTTTTTAGTATGCCATTTTAGCACTGCCTGCACCCATGTGCCTCAGTTCTTTGATCTTGCCAGCTCTCACAAGTTAAGCAGGATCAGACTGGTTGGTATTTGGGTGGGCAAAACGTAAAGGAAAACCCTGCATAATGGAAGAAGTAGTGATTCTCAGTAAGCAGCTCCCTCTCCTTTGAGGCCTTGGCCAGGTCTCCACTATAAACATATGGTCCACAACCCTGAGCAACACAGTTCAGGTACCGATCTAACCCATGGGGTAGACCGCACTATGTCAATGGGAGAAGCTCTCCCATCAGCGTAGAAGTGTCTTCCCAGCGCTACAGCGGCACAGCTGCAGTGTTTTAAGTGTAGACCCACCCTTTGTCTTTCTTGCCAAAAATGGTGTGTTTTTATCATGGGATAAATAATGCACATTAGCTCTCCTGTAAGATCCTAGTGGAAACAAGGCACTGTAGTTTTAATGTGAAGTAAACTAAACTAAGTCAACCACCGTTGGGGGTATGGTGTTGATCTCACCTTACCAGCTCATGGCAAAAACTACAGGGCCTTGCCTGTCATACACTTTGATTTTACAACACATTAACCATGACGTGTTAGTTATCTCCCTGAAAAAAACAAAACAAAACCAAAAGCCAATTTTGCACTCATGGCATAGCCTTAATCAGTACTCAACCAACGAAGTGATAGGGAATAGTGAGTCTGGAGGGTGCTCACAGCTAATGAATGAGATGTGTAACTGACCATGAAGGGTCCAGTGGCATTTTTGTGTCTGTGCACATGCAAGTGTTTGAGCTGTTAAGGTTGGTGTCCTGGCCATATTCCAGCATGAGTCATTTTAAGACATTCTTATGAGTAATTAGTAAATTCTTGTGTCCCTTCAGTGGGACAAGGTATTTCCCTCCACTTTCTGTTGTGTAATGTTCCATTCCAGAGGTGGTTACAGTTTGCTAGGGGGCAACGTTATCCTTCTTAAAATGCAGACATCTGTAAATTTGTGTGATGCTAAAGAGAGGTGTCTGAGCATCAGTAGCTAAGATCTGAGTTGGAGCATGTCTTAAATACTTGTTTCATTCATGGCTGGCTCTTAAAACTTTTAATGAAATCAGTTTTCTTTTCATTTGTCCCCAGTGAAATCTGACGTGTTTATTTTTTCACATTATATATATCATCATATATTCAAAAAACAACTTAGGATCAGAACACAGAGTTCTCAGATTTAAAGATTAGGATGTTAGTATATTCATAAAAACTGAGTACTTTGGTTCAAATCCCTTTGGTGATAACCTTTCGATGAAGTAATTGAGCTAATGATTGTTTAAGGAGAATGTGCCTGATTCTTGCAGCTCTTCTACATGAAAAGATCAGTTGCCAGACTGAAAACTCTTAATTTGTAAAACTATTCTGTTAGTTTAGCCAAAGGATACATAGTTCATTTTTTGTACTTCCCAAAAAGAAGAGATTGTAACAAATATTTTGGTTTATAATACCAAATTGGATTCTCTGTACATGCGAATACTTTTCTAAAGCGTCACAAAAGTCAACAAAAAGCTGAGCTTGTTTTTTCTCAGCCTATTTTTCTCAGCATTAATATTGAATTTTCTGTAAATGTAGAACAGGTGAAGTGTGAAAATAACTGCTGCTTTACAGTTAATGCCAGCCCTTTAGAAACTATTTTGCATTGGTGAAAGGAGGTTCACTGAGTGGTATGACGCGATCTCCTCTGCCTGTGCTGTGGTTTCTGTTGTCACACAAAAGAAAGGTGAATGAGAGGGCAGTGATACGTGAGGTTAGCCACAGTACCTTGTGCTTAGCACCGATATGTTTGGTGTCTGCAGTTTCCATTACTCTTGAACGAAATCATCTGAAAATGTTATTGGTGAGACGATAAACAGAAAATACTGAGACTACTGACTCAGTAGGTCTTGGCTACTCTTCTCTCAGACTTACTGGTCAACCCTGGAGTTCATACTCATTCTCACTCAGGCAAAATTCTCAGTGGAACCATTGGGACTTCAAGACGTGGGGCACTGACATTAAAGAAGGTGTAGATCTTTGATAGTTCAGTATTCTCTGTATTTCTCTTGAAAGAGGCTAAGAATAGAAAGGAAATCCTGTCTGTCTGGTACATATTGTGTCTTTTGTGTGACTTTAATGAGATTCTTATCTGAAAAAGAAGTAACGAGCTACAGATTTGGTCCATTTTTGACTTATCAAGGGCTCAGTCATATAAAGTGCCTGAGACCCCTCAATTCCCACCAAAGTTAGTATAACCATACCCAACATTTGCATCAAAAATTCTAAGCCAGTCATTCCATGTTACTGTAGCTCTGCTATCCAAGAAGCTGGAGAGGATCCTTTTAAATTACACAAGTGATTAATATTCACTGAATGGTGCAGCCATTCCTGCCACACCTATTGCTGGTGCAGTGATGCCGGGTGGTCCTGTGGCTGGGGAAGGAAGTAGCTCCAAATTCAATACATACATCAGCATTCTGCTTGGCACGCTGCTACCATGGCCACATGGAGCACTAAAACGGTGTCATGCTTTAGATCCTCAAAAGAGCTGCAAACTTCACGAATGTACTGTGGTCTGAGAAAAGTTGGGAGGAGTCACATATTGCTGTTGTCAGGGATAGGGCAAAATACAATACGTGTTTCATTGGATGTCTACGTGTATAGCAGCTGTCCGCACGTCGTGGGCAATGATGGTGATATCTCAGTCTGCTATGGGCGTGGAAAAGCTGACTGCATGTTGCTGTACGCCAGGATGTCCCTACTCTAGAGGATTGTAGTGTAGTGTCACTCTTCCTCTTAAGCGTGATCTGCATTTGTTTATTTCAATGTGTGTTTCTGGCCACACTTACTTCCACTTACTAGACACACTGTGCCAGATCCTGCTGCCATTGCAATCCCTGACAATCTTGCTATTGATATAATTGGAATAGGATCAGGCCTATTTTTTCTTGTCATGTATGGACTGCAATGTGTTTTCCTATGCAGCATGCACATTTATATATACATATTGTGACAAGGTGGGGCGGGGGGGGGAAGAGGTGTCTTGCGCTCTCCCGGCTGGCCGGTGGTGCAGCTGGGGGAAGGTCCTGGGAGGGGCCGGGGCCCGCTTTGCCCCTGAGTACTTCTACCTTCCCTGGGGTCAGTCCGTGGTCCACCTCCTGCTTCCCCAGCCGGGGAAGTTGCAGGCCTCTGCAGACTGCTGGCTGCAACTACAGGCCGCAGCCTGCCAGCTCCAAGTCGCCAACTCCGAACTGCAGGCCTCAAGCTGCCAATCTCCAAGCTGTAAACCGTAAACTCCAAAACTGTAACTCCAACCTCCTTCCTCCACACCTCCTCTCTCCAAACTCCTCACTCTACTACCCACACTGCCTGCTTGCACTGGAGGCTTTTAAGTGTTTGGGGCGGGGCTCCTTGATTGGCCCCAGGTGTCCTAATTGCCTAATCAGCCCCAGGTGGCCTAATCAGTTAAGCAGCCCCAGGTGGCCTAATTGCCTAATCAGCCCCAGCTGAATCACCCAGGGAATAGGGCTTTGCTGAGCCTGGGGCTAATATACATGCCTTCTAGCAGCCTTGCGTAGCCGTCTGGCTTGACCCTGTCATAATATATACATTTATACATATATACATATGTACTTTATAGTACACTTATTTCAAATCCTAGCCATTTCTGTATCTTTTCATTTCAAAGGGAAACGTGGGGCATTTACAGTTCAGGTTTGACTCAAATGGATTTTGGAAGAAGATTGAACACAAAGAGTTCTAATCTTCTTACTATATTCTCACGCCCCAGGACTTCAAATTAGATGGAGTTTGTATTGTAGTTTCGAAAGAGAGTTTTATATTTTATTGACTGAGTTCATGATCATCAACATTTGTATGTGCTGACACGTGACCTTTATCCCTGTCACTTGAAAGCTTGGTACATGTTTGCATTTCTTTTGGTTTTCTACCCTTGTTGCTGTGACCGTAAATAGAAAATTCACTGTTCACCTAAATGGCTGTACAGTACAGAAAGTGAAAATACAACCAGTGTGAAAAAAAAAATCACTGTGCAAATAATCCATGATCAGAGCATGCTCATTAACGTGTGTGAAGTTCATCTTAATCACTTACTGACTGCATAAACACAGTGCTTAATATGGTCTGAAAAAAGTGTGTTGGGGAAGTCTTTCAGAATCCCAGCCAAAATAAATTGTCCTGCAGTTGGTAAAACACTGCTTAAAGTGTGCCCCTCAGTGAGCCTGCTCACTTTAAAAAAAATGTTTTTGCCAGGTCTGCAAGCCTTTGTGACCCCATCCACTTTCCGTATTGCCGCTAGAGATTAAAAAAAAAGCATTTTTAAACATGAAGATGGGTTCCCTTGCATAAACAAACACATGCCATTGGAGACATCTGACTAACAGTGTTCCTTGAGCGAGGCAGTCTTTTACCAGTTCTGTTCTGTCTGTGGCCTTTGGAGCAGCACTGGTAACTTGAGGTGAAATTAAAAATGGCCCTCACTCTTGCAAAATGTGATCGTCTATAAATGTCATCTTACCCTTATTAAGATTACATTGTTTTATTAATTAGTTTAATTTGCAACGTAGTCACGCCACTGTGAGCCCACCGAAGGATAAACGGGGTCACATTAGATCAGTGTGTGAAGGTAAGTTCTCAAGAGCATACGTGCTACAAGACGTGATGATGGTGATTAAGCGGATGGTGCTCTTCCTCTGGATCTTTTCTAGATAGAAGGGGCACTGTGCTGCTGGAGATGGTCATCTTTCAGATGAGTTGTAAAACCAAGGTCCTGACTGCCTGTGGTCATTAAAGGTCACAGGCGCTTTTCGTAAGACTAGACACGTTAATGCTGGGCATTCAGTCAAATTCAGAATGGTTGGTATTTTCTGCCTTCCTGCAGTTTCAGCAGGGCATAATATCTGTCACTTCTTGGCAGAAACCGTCGTGTACTTGCTCCGTCTCTGATTCATTGGTACGGTTGACTTGGGTTGGACACACATTGCCCACACAGACAGCTCAGATAAAAATGGAATTTCTGAAACCAAGTGGACTTCCCTGTGGTGTGTGCTGGATGGGAGGTCTGTTCGCATGAACAACTGTGTTCCCCTTGGGCTTCTGCACAGAAGCCTGAGTCCCATCCCATGCCACCAATTCCTCTGTGACTTCTTGGACCGTCCTGGCTTTGCTGCCTTAGTAGGTCCCCTGAGTGAATCCCACTGTTGCCAACTCTCACTATATTGTCAGAATCCTGCAATATTTGATGTTTTTCTGAAAGCTCCTGGAGTCATGTGATTATATGATTTTTAAGCCAATCTCAAGGGTTTTTTGGAGCCCTACTCATGATGTTTGAATGCGTAGGGTTGACTCTACTGGAGTCCCATTCCTTGCGTATACTTTTAGAGTACATCTCTATTTGCATACACAAATTTGCATTAGCACTTATCAAGCTAGCACAAATGTAAATAGTAATGTAGCCGCAGTAGCATGGGCAATAGCAAAGGAGGCAGCATGGCTTAGCCATGCCAAATATGTACTGTGGTGGGTAAGCCATGCCACTACTGCCACTGCTTGTGTTTATCTAGCGCAAGTATGTGTATGCAAGCAGGGAGTCTCACTCCTAGCTCATAGTGTAGATGTAGCCTTTCTTGCAGAGCTCCCTTCTACCTGTCAGGATCCTTTCTGGGTGATAGCAGCAGCTCTTGGTGCCTTCCTTCTGTGCTCTGGTGCTGCAGCTTTAAAATTGGGCATGCTATGGGCCTATGCAGCACCCAGAGTATAAGACTGTTAAAATAGCAAGACCAGGAACAAGGAGAGATGCACCCAGACTTGTTTGTTCACAGCTGATGGGGCCCTCCAAAACTGAAGGGGCTTCAGGAAGAAATTGCCTAAGAAGCCAAGGTGGGAAGCGAAGTCTCAAATGGGAGTTCCAGTTTAAAAGCAGCAGTGGTTATGCTTTTTTCCTGTGGATTACTTAATCTATTCAGTTTTGTTTGTTACCTGATCATTCTGGCTGGTTTGATTAATTGCATCGTTAGAGGACTGCTACAGTATTTAATACAGGTTGCTCTATACTAGTCCTATTAGCAGGTTGGCTCATTTATATCTATGTTGAAAAGTAGATAGTTGCGTCCATATCTAAGACAGGGAAAAATTCGGAGGCCTTTCTTCAGTCTTTATCTAGACCACGGGTCGGCAACCTTTACTGTCAAGAGCCATTTTCTGGAGCCGCAAAACATAGCTTACCGCGGCTGAAGAGCCACATGCGGCTCCGGAGCCGCGGGTTGCCGACCCCTGATCTAGACAATATTCTCACTGAAGCCAATGGAAATTTTGTCCAAATTAGAAACTCAGGGCCAGATTTTAAAAGGTATTTGAGTTCCTGAAGATGTAAATCCTGAAGATGCCTAACCCTCATTGAAAACAAGATTTTAACAAAATCAATAGGAGTTAGGATCATAGGTGCTTTTGAAATTCCCACTCTTCCCTTATCTGCCTTCTTAGGCTCCAAAATATCTTTTAAAAGTTGGCCCTCAGTTTGCTATGCAAATAATTCATTAGGAACACCTGTTTGATGACTTTAGTCTCTCTTTGTTTGCAAATTCCCAGTGAATAAACCATATGCCTCATGAATATATTCAATGAAGATTAGTTCTTGAAAAATTCTTCTCTACAGCTTGCCCACAGGTGATTGGCTGTGAGTACCCAATGCTCAAAGTGTGAACATAGGACAATATGTATCAATAAGATTTTTTTTTCACTAAACATTTTAAAGCCAGTGCATGCGGTGTTATATAGTATCTGCAGAAGTCCCATTAGCAGGTAGGAGGATTTATGCATGTTATTCAGTGCACGTCATTTAGAAAATCCTATAGTGTACAAATGGTAAAGAGACGCTTCATTTTAAATAAGGTAGTTATTTTGCTATCACAGATAAATTATATAAAATACTTGCAGCCAAAATAGAGTATACTAGTTACTGTGACCATTTTACAGATATCAGAAAAGTCAGTTACATGAAATAAAAATATTTTTCTATTGCATCAGAGTTCATCAGCTAAACTATACTTTGATGGAAATATTCTCCCATTAGTATTAGCAAGAGTTATTATATATCTATGTGTGTGTGTGTGTGTGTGTATATATATATATATATATATTGAAAGGAGATACATATACTGGTTTTGGTATGTAATTTATTTAGAATATGATTTATCACAGTACATTGTAAGTCAAATTGTTACTATATTTCTGATGATATCTTAATCTCAAAAACATCTATCTGATTTTAGGGTTGATACAAAACCAGTTTTAAAAAGTCAGCTTTGCCTCTATTGAATACGGTTTGGTTCAGCTGTAACTATTCTGAAATGTTTCATGAAACAGCAAAAAAACAGACAACTGTAAAAGGACGAAACAAATAAAAATGCCCATTCCTTTCAGTGAATCTGTGCACACCTGAAATAGGACTGTATTAAAGTGGAATGCAAGCCCACTGCAGAGCTCAGGAAACTGGTAATGAAGGATGGTGCTTTTTACCTCCCATTCACCTCTTCAAGCCATGCCTCTGTGGGCAGTGACTGACCATAATCGCCATCATGTGGTTCAATGACCTAAGTGAAACAAGTTGGTGTTCTTAGTCCAGCTCCTCGTCGGAAGACGTCCAAATCACAACAGCTATTGCCAAGGAAAGACCAAGAACTAAATGGCCATTGGGTCTTAGAGTGAAATCCTGGCCCATTAAAGTCAATAGGAGCTTTGCCACTGATTTCAATGGGACCAGGAGTTCAACCCTAGACCTGATACATCCAGATCATATTGGCAGGGCAGTGTGGGGAATTGAATTGAATTGCCTGTGCTGAGCCTTCAAGGTGCTCAGTTTAGGACCTGTCATGAGCTCTACATTTAAATTTTAAAGACAAATGTAACCAGATAAGTTAGGGCTGAAGAAGTTTGTCTTGTGAGGAAGACAATTCACTTTAAACCTCTCCAGGGTGGTGCCATTAAGATCATGCACAAATGTAAGAATAGGCCGTACCGCTTACCGTACCATTCCTTTTACAATGAATCTTAAGCTCAGCTTCCTGCTTTCTCCTCATATCACTGCCCCATCGCTCTCCAGAGACCAGTGGAGCTCTCGGAATTCATTATAATATTTGCTTCTATGGCCTCCCTTGGTAGCTTATCCCATACGTTTGTTATTCTTTGTGTGAAGTAGCTTTTCTTTATCATTTCAGAAAATTCTGCTTATTTCAGTCCCACAAAAAAGCAGTTTTTATGTTGACTAGTTTTTGTTTATTTCATCACTCACTCACCTTTTTATACTTTCCTCCTCAGAAAACCAAAAGGGATGTAAATAACTTTGATCAAGACTTTACACGAGAAGAGCCAGTATTAACGCTAGTGGATGAAACAATTATAAAGCAAATCAATCAAGAAGAATTTAAAGGGTTCTCTTATTTTGGAGAAGAGCTACTGCCATAGTGAGCAGTAGGCTGCCAGATGCATGATGCTGCAAGAAATGGTCCTAAGAAGATCATTCAATTACTGAGACTCAGTAGATCAAGAACTTCTTCTTTTACTATGAGCCCGTATCCCCATTTAAACTATATATTTATTATTTTCCTTTTAATCTTCTGATCTGAAGACACTCTTAATTTCTGTCTCTCAAACAATGCAAAACAATTTTGTATCAGAAATTGTAGATGTAACACACTGCCATGCTTTTGCAATTTGCAACCTCATAAAGTCTCCCAAAAAGGACACAATTTGGATCTTTTTAGGAAACAAAAAGCCATGCTGTTTTAAAATAGAAATTTAGCAGGTTTTAGTTCTCTTCCCACAACAGAACATAATTGCCATACATCCTTAATTAAGAATGAGAGAGCACCATTTCTTCTGCACTGGGATTTACAATGAAGCTTGTACTCGAATGTGGAGAAGACGATTAGACACAGTTTTGTGATAATTGAAAAGTTTCTTAGATGTGCAATTATTGATCTGACTTACTTTAACTCAGTGGGCTGCAAGCATAATGTAAAACTATGCACCAGAAGAAGGCATAGCTTATTTTTCATGAAATTAGTTAGGAATAAAAAGAATCATGAAGATAACTTAAAAAATTGCTTGAAATAGGAAATCAGATACTTTATAGACAGATATTAAAGGGCTAAAGTATAAGAGTTGATCAGTTCTCCGAAAGCCTATAATAGCTTTAAAGAAGCTACATAGGTTTACTGCAAATCTGACAGGTAATTGGGTAAACATTACTTTTCTTTCATAGTAAAAGTTTGTACCCAAAGCAAAAATGCCATTGATGTAATGGGAGTCATGGAGAGGTGTTAAATTAAATTTTTCTTTAAAAAATAATAGAATTTGTTTTAGTCCATTACATTCAATTTAAATGATAACGACCCTGCTTAATTATGTGTATTTATTTTTCACAGCAGTGTGTTACTTCTGCACACTTTTACAAACCCATATTACTTCTGTTTTTAATGTTGAAAATCCAATATGAAATCTGTGCTATCAGAATAACACAAAACAAATTCTTACCATGGATTATGTGAAAGCGTGTTGAAAGACTGAAGATCAAACGTTCAAAACTGACATTATTGAAAGATGTAAATTGATTTTCTTGTGTATTAATTGAAATGGTAACTCATGTGGACGATATTACTAATGTGAAGTTACCTCTTGTAGATATGCTAACAGTGTTATGTACTTATATTTCCAGGAGTACCCTGTGGTTTTGTGTACATGTATTGCGGAGGTCATTTTATTATATATTTTACTGGACTGAGTGAGCAGATAATGGAATCCATTTTAATTGTTGCACATGGATTTCCAGCTGCACAAAAATATATATATACTTGTGACTGGCAAAGTGGCACTTAAGAAGCTTTTTTGCCTTTTGTACAGGTGAGATTTTGTATATAGTGTTTGCTTCAAGGCCTGTGGAATTCATTGAATATAGAGGTATCAACTGCTGCATGTTCAGGCGTATTATAAAACCTTTAGTCTATGAAAGAATAATTATAATAATGTCCATGTGCAATACTCTGTATGTGTATTGGTTCACGTTACTGTCAGAGAGATGAGGTTTTTTGTTACAAAAGATGTAGACATATATTAAGCTATACTAAATCTCTTGTATAGTTCTCTTCAACTCTGTTATGATGTGATAGAGCTAGGAAAGAGAAAGACAAATTGTGGTGGACAAAGTGTGAGTCATTGGCTTTAAGAGAGAAATCTTGGTCTCAAGCAAATGAGTTTGTGTCAATTATGCGTCTGGCTGCTCATAGCCTTTGTTACTGATGACAACATTCAGTTCCATTTTGTTTTTTTAAAAACTCAGGTGTAATTATTATATATATTCTTATGATGATTTCAAAATATTAAATATTATGCTATATCAATTCATGTGTTGTCTGGCCTACAGGTGTAATAATGGATCAAGCCTTTAGATTAATTTAATTTATCTTCAGTAAATTTATGTACTGGGAAAAGACTAGCTTCTGGAGTTGAGTACAAGCACAGAAACATCTTAAAGATTACATCATCTCATTTTTTTAAGGAAACTTGTAACATTGCCCATACATTTCACGTGTCTCTACTGGCTCAGTATAGTTTTCACCACAGTTAGCTTTGGAAATCCAGGCAAAAACTGATCACAGTGCTAAGTGTTCTTTTACATAGGTGAATAGACTGGCTAGGAAGAAAAAACATTGCATAGTGCACTACTGTTTGAATAAAATTAGAGGCATTTATACAAAATTATTAGCATTTCTTTTGGGGGAGTAAATACATTCCACAAAGCTGTTGTGAGCAAACTGTTTAGAACACTCCTGTTTCTAGCGTGAAAATCATTAACAAACATTTCTATTACAAGAGGCCTTGGCACCTGCATTGTTTTGTAAGGATGCTAAGTGAAAAGTCAAGGAGGTAAAACTTTTGCATGGGCAGATGTTTCTTCAGTACAAGTAAATAGATCTTCTGTCTGGGTTTACATAGGAGGTTTGTCTGTTACCTTGAACATTTTTTAAAGATAACTCTTAATAATGGACATGCTGTTACATTTCTGTAAAATCTTTCCTGCTCTTTTTTTGTAAAATGAGTGCAAAATGCCAAAAAGAAAAAAAAGAAAAAAAGAGAAGAATCCACTGTTACTTGTTTTTCTCCCATACAGATTTTATAAAAAGTGGAAACATTTTTTCCATAGAGTGAAAAATAATGAATTCTCTCCAAAAAAGAAAGCTAAAAAATTTACCTCTTTTTAAATTATGTGCAAAATAGCTCTGGTTAAATATAAAATGTATTCAGGTGGGGCGGGGGAGGGGGGAAGAGAGGCTGGTGTGGCTTTATTTGTACAGGATTTCTTTTTCTTATGGAAGTAATTTGAATCTCTTGCCATTCATTAGTGTTATTTCATCGTAAACATTATTACTGTGCCAAATGTACTGTATTCAAAAGGATGTGAATGTGTATTGTTTCAGAACCTAATAAATACAATGATGTTACATCTTATTTTTTCTACGTCTTCATGAGCATTTCCAATGGAAGAAGAAAACATTCTTGACAAGGGTGAAAAAAGAGTACATTTTATTATGTGCAATAGAAAATGCTGGGATTTGTTGGTTGGTTGGTTGGTTTTTATGGGGGTGTGACATTTTGTAAAGGGGAACTTGATAAGTAAGGGCCTAATCATAAGAGGCACTGAACAGCCTCAACTCCCACTGATCTCACCAACGTGCGAGGTTGGGCAGGAAGGCCCCACTCCAGCAGAGCACTCAAACATGAGCAGGTGAGTAGTTGTTGGTTTTAATAAGATTACTTATGTGTTTAACATGACACAGGTTGAAAAGATATTCTGGACTGGGACCTAAGAGTCTGTTGGAAATCTTTTTAGCTGTTTAATTTATTCCTTTAATATTTCACAGCCTGCAAAGTGCAAAAAGTGAAGAAAAAGGGCATTGTATTGTTATACATGAATGTTAAAAGGTTTTAAACATAGTTAAATGGTTTGCTGGCCCAGAAATTACGCATGAAGGACAAATGATAAATTTTAAGCTATTACTCATTTCTACCATGTATGTAAATGTTCAGCCTCAGCATGTCGGCTACCAGCTTGTTGTCTTTGGCAGAGTTTTCAAATCTGCTCCGAACACAGGCAAATATTAACTAGCTTAAAAACAGCACGTTCTGTAAGTTTCATTCAGATCTCTTTTTTCTCTTTCCCTTCATTTTGTCCCTCACACTAAGCCCCCTCAATTCCACTCACCCTCAGTGACCTCGATGAACACACCAGAACCACCCCGTTGATGGCTTTAAAGGGGCATTAATTAACAAAAGCCATGCCAGAACATATTTTGCCAGCTAAACAATTATCAAGCAACTTGATATTCTGGATGTACAGTTGGAAGCATACCTTGTCTTTTCATGAGAGACAAGGTGGGTGAGGTAATATCTTTTATTGAGGATAAAACCTTTCTGTTGGGGAAAGAGAGAAGCTTTCAAGCGACACAGCTCTTCTTCAGGGCACTTTTTGTCTTTTCGAAGCAGTTGTTCAAAACAAAAGCATACACAGAACGTAACTGCAATCTTACAGGGCAATAAACTTCATTTATTAATGGTCCCCTAGCAGAGACACCCTGTGCCTGCCGATAGTGGGGGAGTAGAGTGAGGGCAGCCGGCTTCAACAGTGCTAGTGAGCATGCTCAATACAAGCCAAGCAGCAAATCTGGGGGGTGGTACGTGACCCAGCATGTCCTCCCATGTGTCACTTCTGTCCCCTAATACATTAATCCCTGTCATGCTTTCTGTCTGTTTGTAGCTGTCCAGCTAATTTTTCACAGGTCTCTAAATCAAAAAGAAAAAAAAAGAAAGCCTTTTTTTATGTTGGTGAATTGTAAAGTAGTGTCTCCTGGATAGATATGCAATTCGTTCTGATTCACTGTACACACTGAGAGTGTTGTACTAAGCACGTATGTATTTCAGAAGGATAGAATCTTTGTCAGACTGTATCTCTGAATGCATCTGCCTACTTTTGGACCTCATCACCATAGTATCTGAACACCGCAGGATTTTATTCTCAGAACACCATAGTGATTATCCTTGGTTTTGCATATGGGAAATTGAAGCACAGAGTATATTAAATGACTTGCCTGAAGTCACATAAGAAGTTCGTGGATGATCTAGGAGTTGAACCCAGGTGTCCCCATCTGTGGCCTTATCCCACCCCCCGAGGCCATTCTTAGTTTGTCACTTTTTTCTCATTAAATATTAAATGGAAATCTTTGAATATGCAGGCACCTGCAGCTAATTTTCTATTAATATTTACTTGGGTAGAAATAACAACAAGCAGGCTAAAAGGACCAAGTTTTGCCATGAGTTAAACGGATGCAACCCCACCAACATTCATTTGACTCTGTGTCCTCTAATACAAAATAATCTGGATA
Organism: Mesoclemmys tuberculata; assembly: GCA_007922155.1. Lineage (NCBI taxonomy): Eukaryota > Metazoa > Chordata > Testudines > Chelidae > Mesoclemmys > Mesoclemmys tuberculata. The sequence goes on along the minus strand of ML675614.1, from coordinate 28,409,340 downwards.
TATTTTTACCGTGTTCGCTGTGCTGGAAACAGTGTGCTAGTTAACAATGAAAGGGTGGAAAGTTATAGCTCATTACCCAACCAGTTAGTTCAAATTACCGTAAATTGGCCAATCATTCTACTTCCAGGCAGTCGTCTGTAACAAGACGCAGATGGAGAAGGGATATGAGATTGGGAAAATTTGGAAAATATTTTCACTCTGATGTTTTTGAGAAGAGCTAGTTTTGAAAAGTTTCATGGCATTGTTTGCTGGAGTTTTCCCTTTTTTCCTCTTAGAATCTTTTTTTTTTCCTACTATTTTTCCCACTTAAAAAAAAAGAGAAAGGGCTGGATTTCTGTTTTCATCAACAAGCCCAGAAATTAAAAAAAAAAAAACAAAAACCAAAATTCTTCATGAAACTTGGGAAGCATTTCCCAGCAATTGAAACACTGGATGACTCGCTGTTAACATGGGAGTGAAGGAAAACAGTCAGGAGGCAGCGTGCAAGCACAGGTTCTTTGTTCAGGTGGGCTTAGCTGCTAAAGGAACTCCTGAGATCTGCGTTTCTGGAAGACAGATGTATTATTTTTAATATGCCTAAAAGCAAACTATTGTCTGATATTTGAGTATTTTGGTATTATGCCATTTGAAAAGCAAAAGCATCCAGAGCTTGGAACAAGAGTTTGTCACTGTTTAATGACTCAGGTAAATTGAATAAAGTATGCTTATACAACTGTGGGTGCCACCAAACTGGGAGGGATGGCCTATACTTCGGAGGATGGGATTAGAATTCAAAGTGACCTTGACAAATTGGAGAATTGGTCTGAAATCAACAAAAGGAATAATAAAAATAAAGGGGAAAGTACTACAAAAACAAGTGAATGCACAACTACAAAATGGAAAATAACTAGCGAGGCAGTAGTAATGCTGAAGGGGAAGTTATAGTGGATTACAAATTAAATATGAGTCGAGGAATGTGAGAGAGTTTTGAAAAAGGCTACTATCATTCTACGGTATATTAACAGGTGTGTAGTATGGAACACATGCACTACTTGGCTGATGAGGCCTTAGGTAGAATCCTGTGTCCAGTTTTGGGCGCCTTATTTTAAGAAAGATGTGACCAAATTGGAGTGAATCCAGCTGAAGGCAACAAAAACAATAAAGGGTTTACAAAAATCTGACCGATGAGAAAAGGTTAAAAAAAATGGGCATGTATAGTCTTGAGAAAAGAAGTCTTGATAACAGTCTTCAATTATCTGTTAAGGGCTATTACAGAGACAACGCTCTCCAGATCCACTTAATGTAGGCCAAGAAGTAATGGGTTTACTTCTTAGCTTGCTGCTAATGCAGCAAGGGAGACTTAAGTTAGATATTAGGAAAAATTTTCTAACTATAAAGATAGTTAAGCATTTGACTAGGCTTCCAAAGGAGGTTGTGAAATCCCTGTCATTGGAAGTTTTATAACAGGTTAGACAAACACCCATCAGGAATGATCTAGGGTTATTTGGTCCTGCCTCAACGCAGGAAACTAGACTAGATGACCTCTTAAGGTGCCTTTTAGCCCTGTATTTCGAGGAGTCTCTTTAGGGCTTTATCCTGAAAATTTGCACAGATATTGATGGTCTCTCCCATCCCGTTCAACATTTAAGTAAGACTACTAGGATAAATGGTGAAACACAAAAGATTTAAACACCAGCAGTGCATGGAAGATCCCCGGTTATACATCTCTTTCACATCGGGTTGGAAGCAGCACCATGGGGTTAGAAAGAACACCATTCTAGTGATTAAGGAATAATGGTATGTGGTTAAGAGCTGCAGGCTGGATGTAAACCCAGCCAATGTAGGAATTATATTGGTGGGAAGTGTTGGGAAGAACTAGTTACAGCTGCACTGTGTTCACTCAGTACGTCAGATCATCCTCATCCCCTACCCTTAAGCTTGTCTAACCTCAATCTTTTGTCCAGCGATTCCAGCTTTCTGGTTCGCCAGCCTCACCAGTGGGATCTCTGACTCCTTGGTCAGCTACCAGTATTGGCAAGGATTGGTGAAAAAAGGTCCTTCTCCTTCTTTCAGCTGCTGCCTGCCATTAGCTCTCACCCACTGCCACCTGAGAGAGACAGAGGGAAAGGAGCACTGAGCAGCCTCCATGGGATGGCGGCTGGACGTTCTGGTCATTGCCCCAGCACTTTGCTGAAGATGAGGAGAGCAGAACTGGAGTGGAGAGCCCTGGCTGCCGAGGGGGACAGAGCTAATGCTGGAAACTTTACAGAGCGGACAGCCAGATCGCTGTAAGCTTTTATCAGAAGCAAGAGTCAAAACATAGGAGCTGTATATCAGCAACAGCCTTAAATACACAGACGGACCTTGCTCCCTCATGCCTTCTTTTGCCAGCAACAATGAAGTAGGGAGAGGTTTCAAGATTTGTAGGCACTTCTTTTTTTCCAGCCTATTAGGAAAACGAATCTAGCTGTCAAAGCAGTCCCCATACTATCCCTCCTCTTAATACACCACCCGTGAGGACGTAGGAGCTGAAATGCATGACAGACAGTGAATCCAAGCAACTGCTAAAAATATTTTGATATCATTACATCAGGCCTTGTCTGAAGTGGGAAACGCATTAAAGTACATGCAGTTTTGTACACAGCTATTTAATCCTTGAAAAAGACCAGACCCAAAGATAGCCAGTGACCCTGACTCTATTGCTGAACTGGGCACTGCGTGAACTTGGCATCAGTAACTGCATGTTTTTGGTATCAGGAGCTGGTAGCTATCAGATAGAGCCAGTGTTTGCTCACTGTGTTGTCTCTCATGCTAGAAGAGGTTAGATGAAGCTGAGAATGACCATGATGCACACATCTAGGAGCAAGAGTCAGTACCAAACTGAAACGTGTGCATGCGTGCATGCGTGCACACGCGCGCCAATGTATTTTGTCACTGGAATAAGGTGAATAAGACATTATTTTAGCCAGAGACGCAATCTACGTATGCTTGTGAATGAGACTTGTTAGGGTCTTGAGGAGTTGTTGCCTTGGAGAGAATAAGGGCTCCGCTGAGGTGTCCCCTAAGTACGTGGCTGTATGCATAACCTCCACACAAATGTTTAGTGCTATTAAGTTTAATTTGGAACAGTCTCAACGAAATTCATCCCGGATGTACATCCATTGTTGTCAGTGATTAAGTTGACTCAATCTGATGATTCCATATGGTCAGGGTTTAGTTCATATAGTATATGATATATGGCACATGGGGCCTGAACTGGTTTAAATTGGCACCACCATTGACCATCACAGAAGCCATGAGTTCATAAGGTAATCTTGAGGACCCATGATTTGTATGATAGACAAAGTCATCTAGGACACTAAGCCCAAAACCACATGGGACAAAAATGTGACCAGCTTGAATAGGAGATTCACAGTATAATAGGGTGGACTTATCCTACCATTAGAAGAACTCTGAAAATAATTTGATTTTTTGGGGGGACTGGAGATTCCATTGAAATCAGCCTTGGAGACTAAGCTACATCTCCTTCTATGTCTTGCACAGTATTGAGTATAGTGACAATGGTCAATAAACAAAACATCGTTTAAATACTAGGTAGGGAGAGGCCAATACCAGAAGCCTGCTTTGATTAGTATCTTAAACTTCTTTGGCTGAATATTAGAAATGGAACTGAACCCTTGTCTGCTTATTTCTCTGTTTTTCTTTTTAAAAATAAGCCTATTTGCATAAAAAAATTGCTGTTTTCTTAATACTGTGTAATTGTAGTATTTTATCCTTTGGCACATTGCAAGCTGTACTGTACTGAATGCTTTTTAGCTGTAGCTCTCAAAACTCTTTACAGAGGAAAGTTGGTATCATTAGCCCCATTATCTGGATGGGCAAATTGAGGTATAGAGAAGTGATGCATTTTGCCCAACTTCATGCTCCAGGGCAATGGTAAAACTGGGCATAGAAACCACATCTCCAGGCCCAGTGCCATATCCACTGCCAATGATGCCTTTCTGAGAGCAAAGCAATTCTCACACTGCTTCACAGAGCACTTGCTGGTTGGTCTTTGGTGAACAGGCTGGTCATGTGCTAATAGCAGTATTCCTTGTTTCCAATTGCACAAAAGGCAGCTAAAAATACATCACATACTTTTGCACTATTACCTTTGCTGTGCAAGCACTTGCTGTAGTTGCCACAAAGATCTATTTGATTGCAAATGAAAGGGAGGTGTTTCATGATTTCGTAAATGGAGAGGGGCAGTATCTATTATATGAGCTCCCTATTTAAGATTTGGTCCACATTCTGAAGAAGCTTAAGGACCTCTGATTCTTGTATGCACTATGAAATGTATTTTTGCCTGTGTTGGTGTAATCGCTGGAACATTTTTGTGTTGATTTTTGGTTAATGAGAAGTGAGAAGTGGGCGAAGGTCTCTCATCCTTTGACCTCGAACAGCGTGTTCTAATAAGAATGTGATTTAGCCTTAGATGTTGTGAGGTGAAACAGATAAGGGCTAAATGGATTATGCAAATGCTAATCCGCTCACTGGGGTGTATGCTGGGGGGAGGGAGTTGACCTATTTAGGGACACTTTTAAGAACTTAAAATTTAATCTGTGAATATGATGCTGAATATGATGCTAACTCCTTGCAAGTGTCTTGCCTTCTAACTGCAGTAGCCTTGCAGTAGCCTTCTAAGAGCAGAAGCCCCTCTCTCTTTCACAAACGCTAACTTCATTCTCATCCACAGTGTGCCTCAAATGTGTATTCTTGCTCACAGTAAACTGTGCTGCAGACAGAGATCCTTATCTGTCAACTCCCTACCAAAACCTTTCTCAGCTCAAGCCCTCGCTGAGCTGCTGCACCCTGCAGCAAGCCTCCAGGTCCTTCCCAGTAAATCCTCCCAGGTGTCATCATGTGGAAATCAGTGCTGCAAGGATTAATGATCCCCAACTGCTCAGAGCTAAATTTGTAGCTACTCGCAACATAGAACTCCACAGTGATGTTATATAGTCAAGCCTTTTCTAGACCATGTGGATCCTTCCCTACAATACTGCGTATCCAAACAGGATGCAGTAAACTCTTCAGTGTTGGCCGTCATCGCTCACGCAAAAATCATCAGCAGGGTCAGTCAACAAACCCCAGGCTATAAATGCTGATAGAAATTCCACACTGCAGGAAATATGCTGCACAAGACCATTGGTCGGAAGGCCAGCAGACTAGACAGCTTGTGTCATTAGTTAATAATCTCAGACTACTTAGGTGAATATGGTGAACATGCTCCAGTAGCAAATGTCTGAAGATTCTGTGCTCACGTTGGTCATTATTTTCCTGATTGCTTCATTTTCAGACTCATAAAATGTGACAATCTGCCCCTGCACTAGTTCACATAAAACATCCCCAACTGAGGTCTTGATGCTGCACCAGTTGAATATAGCTACTGGCTTCACTAGGAGTGGAAATGGGTCATAGATGGAATTCCAGCTGGAAGGATTTTAAGAGCAGCAGAGAGCCAGGAAAGGCTTTGTATACACACACCACTTTCTCAGCACAGTCTTGCTGAAAGCCCATGTAACATCATCCATTATTAACCTTTTCAGGAGACTGGTACTCAATGGTAAACTAACTAGATGCTGAAGGCTGCAGATTACCCCTTCCATTTGCTTTGCAGTTATTAATAGGCTGCTGCAATGCATTTGTTTGACATACTTGGAAAGAACCTCCACATGGGGCATATCGAGTATCAGAGCTTTCTCCCGCAGTTACATTTTCAGATCTTGCTAATGCTCTAGTCCAGGGATAGGAAAAGGATGTTGTTGATAAAGAAGGAAATTACTTTGCATTTACTCAGGCTGTCCAGTAGTAATTTAAATTGCAACTCTCAGCTGAACAACTTAATTTTAGAGCCAGAGAGCATAACACCATTGAGAACAATGGTAGTCATCAAACTTAGCTGCTGTGCTTGGGCAAAACTCCTGTAATATCCCTCAAATGCAACTAGAAAGTGGTTCTACAGCCTCTGACCCCTGCTTGTAAACAACAGATTCCAGGAATTCTACTCCGAACTATACAATTCCAAAGCAAAATCAAACTTCTGCAATAAACATTCTTTCCTAAGTGACTGTTCACTTAAGAAACTGGAAGTAGAAGAATGTGAGACCTTGGGATGTGACATGAGCATTGAGGAAATTGCTAAGGCCATCTCCTCCTTAATCTCTGGGAAAAGACCTGGCCCTGATGAGCTCCCTGCAGATATCTATAAAGTACATATGGATATAGTGTGCGAGAACCTCGTTAACATGTTATCAGACATTCGCAGATGGCAGCTGTGCAGTGCCTTAACGTATGGACAAGGAGTTTAAGCTTGATATGGCAGGAGGCAGGAAGCCAGTGAAGAGAGACAGAAAAACTAAGATACCATGGACAAAGCGGAGGGAAAGGAGGATTATTTTAGTAGCAGTTGGATTGATTGAAGGACAAGTTAGAACTGGGGTGGTGGAGAAAGAGGAAGAGGAGACAGTAGCCCATATGAGAAAGAACCATGGAATGAACCAAGGTTTTAGAAATCATAAAGAAAAGCCAGAGAATTATTGGAAGGTAACTGAGACAAGAAGGATGAGGCTTAGGTAGGCCTGGATGTAGGGAGCGAGGGATAGGAAGGAGACAAAGATAAATGGAAAGGTTTGGGCTTGACTGGGGCAGAGAAGACACCACACCTTGTGTTTGACAACAAAGAACACACCCAAACTTTCTCTGTCCCAGGAAGAATGCCCAGCCTCCCAGCACTTCCTTCCTCAAATTCCATCTAGCCATCTGCACTGCGTACCCCTTGCGCTATCCCTTTTGCATACTTCTGTAAAACTACACAGCCTCAGGTTTCGGGAAGATACTGTTTGTTTTCACGCACATCCTACTCTTGGATGAACCAGCAGCTACTTCAGTGGAGAGCTTCGCTGACACAACACAAAGCTGAAAAAACCCCATTCCCTATGCTCCCAGTTTTGGATGCAGAGAACAATACCGAGGCTGTATACTGAAAGGCAGTTTTGTATTCCTTTTCTAATCTGTTCCAGAAGGCTCCTGGAATTTGGAAATTTTTTCTCTTCCAATACGGACCAAAACCTAAACATGTCTAAAAGTCCTCAAACAAAATGCTGAAAATTTAATCTTAGATCAATAAAATTGAAATGTTTTGTTCCAATTGAAATTTTTTACTTATATAACACAACATTTTTTAAAAATGAAATGAAAAGTCATTTAAAAATGGAAAATCAAAAGACTTCTTTCAATGTTTCTTTCTACATGAAACTTAATCAAAAAGTGACACCCGTCTCTGAAATGTTTCACTTTAGATGAATCTGCACTTCTCAATGGAAAACCCATTGTCAAGGGTTGGGATCTATGTGCCTCTCCACCCCAACACCTGAAGGGACTGACATATCCATCCTACATTGCTGACAACTCTAACCAGGCTTGCAGATTCTGGGCCATACAAGCCTGTACGGCCTCCTCATCTGTCATTCAGCTGGGGAAAGCCTGCCCCCTCCAACCCAGATATCAGGTGAATTACTATTTCCCTGGCCATCACTCACCAGCACCCTCATGGCCAGATATGACTGCCATTGGGTGAAGTGTGGACTCTTTCTCCTGGGGGGAGCAGGGTATGAGCTATGCAAATACTGAGGAGGGTTCTTTTTCCCCCCCCTTCCTCGGTTATTATTTGTTTGTATTGTGGTAGCACCTAGGAGTCCCAGTTATGGACCAATGTGCTAGGTGCTGAACAAACACAGACCAAAAGATACCATTCCTTTTCTACAGTTCTGGCTTTCATGCATAGTGCAGAAGTCCTGAATGTTGTCTAGTGCAGAGGTAGATTAGGATCTGGTCTTTTATTTGAAGGGGGGGGGAAGCACTACATTCTGTAGATGACAAAGTATTGTATTTGAATACACTTGTTACAAGCAGATATTTTGTGACACTTTTTTTTTCCCAAAGAGCAAATTCCAGGTTGACATCTACAGATCATCAATGTCTAGCCCCGCAACAATATTCAAAGCCAATCATTAGCAAAATTAACCAAATCTGACCACTGCACTCTGCTAGCAGATGAAAATGATAGCTAGTTAACCACAGGGATTGCTTTCTATTACACTGTTCTCGGAGGGTTGATTTCGTAATACTTACTGTCGACAGTTGAGAATGACTAGTGGCCTATGGGAATTGCCAGCACTTTCCAAAATACCAGCCTACAGCTCCACTGGAGGCCTGTCGTGTGAGGTGCTGAACGTCTGTCAATACCCGTTGACTTGAAAAGGGAATGAAGAAATAGAGGGCGATGGGAATTAGGGTACTGCAACTCAGCATTTCCAAGGATTAGGACCTTGCTGAGCCACACAGAGCAACTAATGCCATCTTCTGCTAACCATCCTGGAAGACTGAAAGTTCCCAGTCAGAGTCTTTGGTTCTTCAGTGATATCTGTGTATCTTCAATGACTGTCTAGCTGGCCGTGTCCCTCTCTGTGCTCTAGTTCTGGCTGTTTTCTCACTGATAACGATCATTTTCTTTTCTTTTCATTCTGCTTGGCTTGCTTTTCGATTCACTTTTCGTCAGTAGCTGGAGGATACGTAGAGTCAGGTTCCTTCCTGCACTGAACAGTTACTGAACAGTTTTATACTCTGGTGTGGTACCTGCTGTGATGCTGACTATTCACTCAGTCATTCGCAGTAGGAGAAAGCGCTTTGTTACTGGAGCACAACCCTAGCACTTCCCTGCTGGGCACTGGTTATGCTGCAGCCAAAATGTAGTGTGGGGGCAGTAGGTGAATGTACTCTGCCATTTCTATCTGTCAAGGTGTTTCTGGGAGTGCAGGAGGTCGGGGGCATGGGGAGGGCAGCATCCAATGTGGTGCAAGGATAGTTGCAGGCAGCAACGTGTGATCCAATAGTTCCTCCTGACCCAGCAGAGATTCACATCCTCCAGGTTGTGAATCACAGCTCTAATTGCTTGTGAAGTGATGCCAGCTTAATTCCAGCCTCTGCATTAGTGAGAAGAGTGCATCAGATGCCAAAGACAGCAAAGTAATTCATCTAATTAATTTTGCAGAAATGTTTCAGTAGGTACAAATGCTGGCTGAAAAAAGAAAAAAGGCTGGCACTCTGATCTGTTTTATCCCTCCTCCCCAAAAAAGAAAAAGGATTGATGACACCAAGAAAAGCAGATTTACCAAAACAACAATCTTGCATGTGACCCAGCAACTTATTACAGAGCTACAGTTTATAGCATGTAGTCTTGGAACGTACCACTTTGGATATAAAAGAGAGATTTGATCAGGATGCTAATGGGTGCTCTAAGCTTTAACATCCGTCCCTCAGTTTGCTTTGAAAGCTAGTTTCCATGTACAATACAAGTAGCCATACACTTTTGTGTAACTGCTATCCAGCATCCACAATGCGTGATTCTGAGTGAAAGGAAGCACTGATTCAGCCAGTCATCTTCTGTCACAGGTGCCCAATGGCCAAACACTAACTGAATCTTTGAAATCTTGTTCAAAGGGGATCTATCCAAACAGAAAAGAAAAAAAAAAAAAAAACCCAGCCGGGACTTCAAATACTTGGGCTTTGCCTGTAGCTGTTGTGACTACTGATCAGTCCATCGCTATTCTCTGGAGACTGGTTGTGCCTCTGGGTTACACAAGGAACAAGGACAGATGAATTGGCCTTGCAAACCTAACCTGAAATCAAGAAATCCATATTGATCTTGAGCTTACCAATGAAAAGCCACATCGCTGGGATTTTGACCTGTAATGCTACCATTCATTGTGTGACTGATAAAGAAAGAACAGGCCAGATTATGCCTTCCAGTGGGTTGTTTAGAACAGCGGTGTTGAGCAGTCTGGAGTGGCTCATGATACAAGGATGCCGACTTCAGGGCAGACTGTTACAAACCAGGGCTCAAACCCCACATCGCCTGTGTCTTCTATAATTAGATTTCACCAACCAGCAAGTGTGAACTCTTCAGCAGCCTTAAAACAGAGTCACAGACAATCCCCTGGGGCACTCCAGTCTTTCTTGCCTCCCAGGCAAGTCTGCCTTTGTGATAGATGGTTCCTTACACCACAAATCACAACAATATTGAGGTTGCTTCCTGTCCCAAAGGACCAGTCACTTACCCCCAGGTCACTTGTACCTTAGCTTTCTCACCAGACAACGCTTGTAGCCAATCCTACATTATGTTAACTAAAGGTTTATTAAGTAGGAGAAAGAAATGAGAGTTATTTATAATGTAAAAGGAGATAAACATACACACACCAAGGAGTTGCAGTCTTAGGTGCCAAAAAGTAATAGAAGCTGCTGTAATGTGCAAGCTCTATATGTCCTTTAGGGCTAACCCAAGCTAAACTGTTTAGGGATCCCTTGCTCATATTTAGAAATATTGCCCTCTCCAAATTCCAAGCAGTGTAGTGATACAGATCCTTCTGGTCAGGGATTTTTCTTCCTTTTCCCCAGAGGTCAAACTGTGATGGGATAAGGATTTGTGCACGTCTCCTCTTCATTGGGGGAGGGAGGGGCAGCAATCAACAAAGTCTTTTGTCCACTGATGTTCCACAATGGTTTTTCTGGTGTCTTTGGCCTTCTTTTGTTGGGCAGGAAATGACATGTCTTGTGGTAAACTAGTATGTCACACTTGGTAATGCTTCTCTCCTGATTGTGAGGCTTTCCAGTTTCATAGCAAACACATTATAGTTACAATGCAAACATTTAAATATTACCGTATAGCATGGGATACAGATATTATACATGAGATTAAAGCATGCAGCAATTTACAAGCATTTCATAAAGTCCACACATTAGACACCTCTCTATAAATCTAATACCTATGTTAACAATACTAACATGCAGGTGAACCAGGCTGGTTTCCAGCTATGCATTTGTCAGTGTTCAGTGAGGCCTAGGAGCCTTGGCATGAGCTGGCAACTGATCTGCCAGCATCACAAGTGGATCAACAAGACTGTATGATTACCTCAGACTCCTGTCTTAGACAAGGGACTCTCCATTACAATTGCCATGGGTCCTAGTATATGGGAGAGGAGATGTTCTAGAATCCATCTATGTCATTCACAGAAGCAGATTATACCTGGTTTATTGGAGGAGGGGCACTTTATCCTCTTTCCTCTACAACTGCTGGAATAAGGTATGTAGTCTGCTAGCTCTTCTCCCTCCTTTCCCTGGTGGCCATTGGGAGTGGAGAGTGCTAACCTCCCTTTCTTGGCTTGTGGGAGGGAGTCAGAGGCCCTCAGCTCTTGCTTGCCCACTTCTGGCTCTTTGCCGGGTCAGTGGCTAGTTCCCACATTGGGGTGGTTTGTGTGTTCAGTTGAACAGCTAGTCCCTTCCTGGGGTTTCCTCAGCTGCTTTGGCTGCCCTCTCGTTGTGTTGAGTGACCTGGGTTTCTCCTGTGTTCTTTCCCCAGCACACATTCAACAAACCCTTGTCTCCTGCCACAGGTCGGGGTGGGGTGGGGGGTGGGGAAGAGAACCTGATTACTTCACTGAAGTCAGATCTGTGAGCAGAGTGGAGCATCACTGACATCACACTGTGTTTGATAAACCCGCACCACACGAGAGCAGTGCTTTGATCAGTATTCTCTTAGCCTGTCTGGCTGAGTGAGTGAAGCACCTAGCAATGCCATGGATCAGATCAAGCTCTACAGTCTGGGGCAGGAGTAGTGTAGCCAGGAAGCTGAAAATCTCTGCCACTGACCTGCCGTGTGACTCTGAGCAACTTCCTTCTTTCCTCTCTACCTCTGTTTCCCCTCCCATGCTTTTCTGTCTCTCCTGGAAGCGCTTTGTTGCAGGAACTGTCTCACACTTGGGCCTTGATCTTGGTTGGATTCTCCAGGCACTACTGTAACAATAATAAACAATGATAACATGACAATTCTTGCTTGGTGTGTGGCTCACCGTTGGTGGAGGTCTGGCTTTGGCGCCAACATTGAGAAATGCTGTTCTGCGTTCTGGAGTGAATGGCCAGCGACTGACATCAATATTGTTTGTGGCCCAACTCTGTCCTGTGCTTTCTTCAGCTTTCTGGAAAATATGTCACATGGAAAAAAGGGAACCTTACAAGGAGCTACATGTACATGGCTTTCCCCTTTGACTTACTATTTGCCATTTTTAATATTTCCCACATCTGCCAAGTTTCCTTCTTACTTGGTGAATATGTGCAACTCCCTTTCCTGAGGGTAACTACAATGACAGATGGCTGCATTGTTAGGTGCACAACAGACACAAATACGCTGAAAAAAGGTGACTGACATCTGCTATGACGATAAGTGTAAAGAAAGCATTTGTTGTCATTTCCTTCTCTGGTCTCCACTTGTCTCAAGTGCTAGGTAATAATTAGGAGTTGCAAAGTAAGCATCAGTTTGTGGGTTGATTCAGAAAGCTGCTTAGTATAAGAGCACCTAGAATAAGATACTATATTAAGTATTATTGAGATACTGATACGATGCATCGTCTTATTGTCTCTGAAGTAGCAGCCTAGAAATGCCATGGCAGCAAAGGAACCTTTATTCACGTGGGCCAAATCCTGTAGTCCTTACTCAGGCAAAACTCCCATTGCCTCCAATAGGAGTTTTACCTAGGTACTGGCCCCTCACTCTGGAAATATCCCAAGTTAGTTGCTTTTCATGCTTTGCTCCTTCTTTCCACCCTCTACCCCTCCCATTGCATCCCTTAGTGCAAAGTTTCGTTTGTTTAGCATACCATGGAATGCCGCACTAGTGACAATTTAATCCCTATTTAATGGCTAACTTGCATCTGATGTGTAATGTCTGCCACAGGTTACATCACTGCGGAATATGACTCATAAATTCCCATTTGGAAAACTGCAACCCAGACAAGGTGGATAATGCACTAATGCAATGTCTACTTTGAATATTATTATTAATAATAATGATGAGTCTTTATTAAACAATTACACTAGATCAGGACCCCTTTGTGCTAGGTGCTGTACAAACACATGGTAAATGGCAGACCCTGCCCCAAAGAGGTCAGCCTCTAAAGAGTAGACAGAATAGATGGATAAGCCACACAGATGGGTCAGAGTGGAAGACGGGGGATAAGGCTTCAACGATATTAGACTATGGTGTTCTTAGCCAGCCATGAGCAGTGATCACAGCTCAGCACCTGCCAAGCTTTCAGTGGATTACAGCTTTCCATGTGCATTGTGAAAGAGGCGAGCTCTGAGGAGGAACTTGAAGAAGGATAAGGAAGTTGTTTTATGGATTCTGACTAGGAGCTGTTCCTACTTGTAAGGGGCATCCTAGGTGACAGTGTGAAAGTGCTTGTAGGAGAGAAGCAGCGAGTCAAGCGATAGATAATGGCATCATTGTCAAAGCGAAGGCCAGGCTGATGTTGCTACAAGATGAAGATTATATAAGCAGGCAGGAGTGCAAATTGTGAAAGGCTTTGACACTAAGGACAAACAGTTTGATGCTCGATGGAGGCCTTTTATCCTCTTTTCCAGCGTTCTCCCACCCTGGCTACTAGAAGTGAAGAGCTCCATCTATTGTAGATATTACTATGGCTTCCATCGCCAGATTATCTGAGTGCCTCACAATCTTTAGTGTATTTATCCTCACAACTCCCCAGTGAGGCAGGGAAATGCCATTATCACCAAATGAGACACAGAGGCACCGATTGACTTGCCCGAAGTCACACAAGAGGTTTGAGCAGAACTGAACCAAGACCTTCTACTCCCTCATCTGCTGCGATAACCTCCGCGGTCTCTTCCACAAAGACATAATTGCTCTCCCCTGGCTTGGGGAAGGAATAGGAGGCATTCTGTACTCCCAGATCTTTGGAGGGTTTGTGGGGTACGTGGTCTAGTCCCCCTCCTGATTTTGGTTGGTGAGGAGTCAGTAGCTGTTGGTGAGGAGTCAGTCTGCTGTCTTTCTGTGTTAGGTGCCTTGGCTTTCCCCTGTGTTATTTCCCCCCTGTGTATTCAACAGCCCTGCTCTCCTCACACGAGTCGGGGGGAAAGGAGGACTTGCTTCACGGTGCCAGGTTTGGAGTGGGAGAGACATGCACACCAGGCATCATGAGAGAGCAACAGCAGTCCTTTGACCAGTACTTGAGGAGCCATCCTGTCTGGGCAAGTGGAGCCATGGGTCAGACCAATCCAGGGACGTGTGGGGAGAGGGGGGGAAGCAGTGCTGAAACCTTTGTCTGCCACTGACTTGCTGTAGTGTGATGTGTTTGAAGGGGTACCAGTTCAGGTGCTCAAGATGGTGACACAGCCACAGTGATGAGCTGGGAAGATGATCTTAGCAGCACATGCCCTTGATATAGCAGGTGTTTACTTCACCTGTACTGGTTATCTAGTCTCCACATACATCCAGGGATTCTACTGTTATAGTGAGTTTTACTGTCCAATGAATTATCATTGTTATTTGTATTGCCATAGCAGCTGAGAGCTCCAGTCATTGACCATGACCCCGTTGTGCTAGGTGGTGTGCAAACACAGAATCTTCCCCTTTTGTTTTTGTGATCCTTTTTCTTGTCCTACAAGTCTTCCCTTTTGTATTGACTTTTTCTTTTCCATACTGTGTTCTTTCTGTGTGTGGGAGGGATGAGGTGATGGGGGCACGTGGGCTTAGTCCTTTTATCAGTAATGTAATGTAATACACCCTTTATGTGACTGAAAGAAAACTCAAGGTGTGCCCACTGTTTGGAAATTATACTAAATGTAAGCATAAATTGGATGCACAGGGCCAAGTTCTGATCTCAGTTATACCAAGATGCTGACACAGTCATTCTTGACTATGTATTCTGGTTTGTATGCCTATTTTTAATCAAAATTTTAATTATACTTTATATACCGATGAAAGGAAGAAAGCTGTTTAGCAGTAGCTAGAGGAGAGATTATTGTCTGATTGCCAGGTCATAAACTACAAGTGCAGATGCATGAAGTCGATTTGCAGCTTTGCCACTGATTCATTGTGTGACTTTAGTAAAAGCCCTTATCCCCTCCAGGCCAGATCTTGGCCCCCTACTCTCCTGTTCTGCAGTTTCAGCAGTGTAAAGAGGGCAAAATCTGCCTTAACTAGTCAAATGGGGATTCCCCAACTGCTGTGAGGCAAGTTTAGCATTACAATAGCCAGCTCTGGTGTAGGGGATGAGTTGGGGTGTGGCTGGCACACTGCTGAGTTCAAGTGACTCCTTGGAGCTGTTAGCAGCCTACTCAATTTAGCAGCTCAGACCTGATGAAAAGCCTGTTTGGACATATAGCTATGTCTCAGTTTGCCTTAGCACTACCTCCCACTCTCATGTTAGAATTAGGAGACTTAGTAAATTAATCTTTATAAAGTGCTTTGGGATCGATGGAGGAAAATTGCTATAGAAGTAAAAAAAAAAATCAGCTATCACTATTCTTGTGGTATAGCTACGTGTGACAAACAGCTTTAATTAAGACCTAAATTAAACCATGAGTAGGAGAGCTGGAACTCAACTCTGTCCTAGAAAATCTCCACTTGCAAAAGTGTTAAATTAGGATGCCACTTTACAGATGTAAAACAGAGGATTTAGAGGGATGGAACTCTTTGCTTCTTCTACTGGGGAGAAGAGGAAACCAAGAAGCTCTGGCCCACTTCATTTGCATTTTATTTACCCATAATTCTACTAGCTAAGTGTTGTTTAGGTTAGAATTGGTTTAAGTTTTGATGTGAATGTGTGATGATAATTACCCTTACTATTTAATGAAAGGGCATAGGAATTGTGCTAAATGTGCCCTGGGTGAGGACCACCATGAATTAATAAGACTTAAACTAAGGTTGGATAATGAAACTTGTGCTCAGCAAGATAAGAGGGAAAGGGTTCTCTTTTAGTGATAAGGAACAGGGATGGTATCCAAAAGTTTTGTGTTGCTCTTGGTTTCCCATCTTGAAGACTGTAGAATATGTGGGACTGGACTGGTGGTGAAGTTGGGCAGACTCCACAGCTGGACTAGCAGAGTGGAACAGATGTCATGGTGAGCAGACCAGCAGAGGAGAGACTCAGCTGGTGAGTAGAGTTTCGGGAGGTGGGGTTTGTTGTGGGCCGTGTTCTGGAGCTCCATCTGTACTTTTATTGAGCTGCGGGGGAGGGGAGGCTTGACCAAACTCCTAGTTTGCTGACTTCAGTTCCTCAATTTTTTACATGAGATTTCCATGGTCTTTGACTGTGATTCCTTTGCCTCCAATAAAGATTCCTCTTCCATATTCAGGAAATGCTGGCAAATGGGGAAAAAATGGTGTGCAAAGGTGACCCAGAAAGATTTAATTTATTTTCCAGAGCAGACATATGCGTGGCTCTGAAGGGGGCTCAAATGTTATTTTACTTATTTTCCAAGACCCAAACAACTTGAATCCACTGTTTGTTACTGCACCTGGCAGAAAGAATAGTCTCTCATCAGTAGGCCCGACAGAGTGAAAGAAAATTCTAAAATAAAGCAAGAGATTGCAATTAAAATTGGTCTCTTCCTCTCTTTCTGTCAGATCTGGTCTATACACATTTTTTGACTGATTTAACTATTTCAGTTAGGGGAGTGATTTTATACTAGTGGAGTTTAATCAGTAAAACCTTTTGTGTGGATGCAGTTCATTTATTATTCCCATAAGTTTACTGAAATAAGCGCCTTTAGGCCGATATAGCTGCTGCCACACTAGGGTTACTTTTCCTCTTTAACTCTATCAGTTTTTAAATCTATACAGTTAATGCTTTACGAAAGCTGTGTGTAGATAAAACTTAAAAGGTAAAGTCCCTCTCTAAGTTTCCTTCCCTGATGTGCATGCACACACATTGGACCCTACCTCAGTCATGCTCTTCCTCTTTCCTCCCACTCAGCAACAGCATCAGTTCCTTTCCATTCTGCTCACATGACAAAAATAACATGAAGAAACCAGATGGGCACAGTTGAGTCCCAAGCAGCCCTGTTTACTAAATATACAGAAGCAGGCCAGGCTTATCTATGTGCATACTAATGCTCTTACTAGTTTCTGACAGCATCTAAAACAGAACATGGGGAGCACCACAAATTATTTAAAGGGATACTACCCTATTTCCTTTTTTTGGCTTTTGCTTTGCTTTTTTTTTTCTCCCAATTTCCGTTTCGTTTTTGGTTTTTTCCCAATTTCCATTTTTTCTCTGAACCTGCTGTTAATAATAATATATCATATTTGTTTATAACCCCCTTGTGCCCTAAATCCTTTCTTTCCCTCCCTCCCCCCCACCTGTCCCCAAGTTCTTGCCTGTCTTCATTTCTTTCCTGACACTTTTATCTTTCTGCTTTAGCTAATCAATTTTCTCTCCTGTCTTTCTGTAACTTATTATGAGAATCGACAACACTGGAAACGGGTTTCTTCAAGCTCCTGGAATCATGTGATTATGCAAGACCCTCAACTTTGATTTAAAAATAGGAGTGTTTATTGCCTCATGGTTTAGAAAAACATGACCTAAATGCTCATCAATCGGAAGGCAATTAAATACCCAAACATTTATCATTTTTAAAAAATCCTGATTTGGCTTGAGGGATCATGGCTCATAATTTTTGAACTGGGATAGACAGGCCTGAATTTCTCCTTTTTTTCCTCTCTTTCTTTTAGGAGGATACATTGCATATACTAAGGTGCTTTCCTGAATTGGGGTGGCCCTTAATCCCTGGTTGCTTCCACCCTCTTCTTGCTGCTCTGGTCCTTCACCTTTCCACAACCTGCTCCCCCACAAGCCAAACAGCAGCACAGAGCAATGGGTGCAGTGCAGAGAGGGGAGAGCAGAGTAGTGTCGGTGGTAACCGAAGTGTGGGCCAGAGTCTAGCTTCTTAATTAACCTTTCATTTCTCTTTGTGGCGCCTTGTGAGTTGCTTGGGTGCAGGGAGTACAGAGTGGCACGGCAGTGCAGGTTGATCAGTGCTCTGAACTAGTTCCCCTCTTCCTCTCCGTGTGGCTCCACAGGGAGCAGCAGAGAGCAGCTGATGGGTAATTAAGAAGCTCAGATCTTAGAGAGCTTCTATGCTCACCACCTGCTCCTCCCCTCTCTGCTGTCTGGCTTGCAGCAGGGGAGCAGAGGTCAGGGCTCAAGAAGCAAACAGAACTAGGTCAAAACACTTGGATAAAACTTTTTGCCATCCAAAAAATGCTGATTAATTGAACCAAAATATTTCCATTTTGATGAAAGTGTAGGCAGGAAGGTTTCTCTGGGTCAGGATGGAATTTCTGGTCAAAACTGGAGAGAGACCCCAGTGTAGCTAATCACCTGGTGATAGGGGTGCTCACCCGAGACAGGAGAGACCTTGCTTCAGACTCTGCTTTGTCAAATTCACAGCTGGGACCTGAACCCAGGGCTCCCACCTCTGAGGGAGTGCCCAGGTCACGGGGCTAATGGCTACACTGGGGATGGGGTCTCATATTTTTCCATTTCCAAATTTCAAAAGGTTGTTTTGGTCCACTGAGGAACAAAAGCAAATTTTGAAACCTCAACGTTTTTCATGAAACAGAAGTGTTGGTTTTTGGACAGCCTTAAAATTAAGGTGGGCAGGAGGCAAATTGAAATGAACAAGTTCTCTGAAGTGGGCAGCTTCCTGGAGGAAGTGTAAATCCATTTATCATCACATGCCGCCCCAGTGCGTCTCCAGCACAGAGAGGAAGAAAGGAATCAGTGTTTCCGTCTGGATGCCCACTGGCAGTCCATTCATGATCAGGAGCATGTAGTTTGATCAGTGGCGTACCGAGGGGCGGGCCATGTCCCCAGACACCAGCCTGCAGTGGGGGCACCAGGCCAGCTCTTCATGACGTGCAGGGTTGGGGGGCAGGAGGCCCTGCACCCCCCTCCACCCATCATAAAAGGCCGACCTGGTGCCCCATCTGAGCTGGTGACTGGCTATTGGCCTGGAGCGGTGGGTAAGCGCAGGGGGGTCACTGGCCCTTCAGGATGGGCGGAGGGAGCAGGAGGCTGAGGGACAGCTGCTCCCACTTCCGCTCCTGTGCCTCACCCGCCCCCCCCCCACATCATGACAGGCCAGCCCAGCCCCCTTCCCCAGGCCCGGGGGTGAGGCCGCCCCCATCCAAGTAAGTGCCAGGCTGCGGGGCTGCAGTGGGAGAGGCAGGCACCGGGTAAGTATATGGAGTAGGGGGCAGAGGAGCCAAGCCTACACTTGCGCCCCTCCTGCACCGCACACACCGTCCCCACACAGGTAAAGACCCCCCCTCCCCGGGGCAGCTGGGGGCAGCACCGGGACCCCTCCTGCCCTATGCCGGGGGGGGGCAGGGGGGCGGAGCAGATGTGAGTCTGGGGGGCGCAATCGTAGGCTTGGCTCCCAGGCACCGGAGATTCTCTGTAGACCACTGTATTTGACCACCTTTACCTTAGTACAGTTACCTACAAATGTTGTTAATGGTCATAAAAATTATCCAGCCTTCTTGAAAATCTGGCCACACTGAATAAAATAGCTTTTCCTTTGGACTTTAATATACTGGCCATTAGTCTAACTGAGCATCGCCTTGTACTCATATTATGAGGCAAGATAAAAGTGAGGACTGATAGTTTTTTTAGTATATTCTTCTTGTTATCTGAACATCTCACCGCAGTACACTCTAAATCTCCTTTCCAGGCTAAATGCTTTTTTGTTTGTTATGGAAGCAACTCCACCTTCACTGTGTGCAACCCCACTCAGCTCAATGGGGCAGCACAAGGTGCATGGCCAATGCAAAAATGTGATGCATTGTTTGCAGAAAGACTAACGGAGCGGCAGAAGAACTGATCATTCTCACACCCGACAAAGCCTTTTCTTTTGACAGTAAGATCACAAATGCTTATGGTGGGGTTGTTCAAAGAAGCCTGAGGTCATTTGGAGACAAAATCCCATTGACTTGCTTGGACGTTGGGAACTATCTTAGGCGCCTTTTGAAATCCCAAGTAACCTAATTTGAAACCTTGAAAACAGGGTGAGATTTTCCAAAGGACCTAGGTGACTTGGAGTCACAAGCCCCATTGAAACTAATACCGTACGCCCAGGGATTTTCAATATGATTTGTGCTCCTCGGGCACATAGGTGCTTTTCAAAAATCACAATCAGAGTTTTCATGAAACCACAGTATAATTTAAAGGGATGCACTATGATTGAGTACAATGAAATGGAATAGAATATAAGTATTTAAATGTCTCCGTTAAGGATTATTTATGTTTACACAGGGCAGATTCCACAGTCCTTACTCAAATAGAGCTACCATTGATTTACAGCATGTAAAAACAGTGTTGCAGAAGTATGCAGCATTTTACAGTATTAAGTAACAGATGAAGAAAACAAGGTCCCTGGTCAGACAGGAATGGATTTGTTTTCCTACACATGGTGTAAAGTAAACAGAGATAGATCACCTAATGCTATGTTGTGGTCTCAGCTGCCAACTTCCAGCTTTGAATCAGGAGATAAAGTAGGATTACTCCACCCTGACTACATCTGAATGAAGTTTATTGGATTATGGGGCAAAGTTCCTCTTATAGTAAATAATGTGGCACTTCCAGTGTGGGATACAATATGCAGTGCATCACTGGTGCAGATGATCTTCATCAGACAATGCCTACTAGGCTAGTTTTACAAGGGTAAAGGCTGGTTTAGAAAGCTATTAAAATAGCTCCAGTCTCAGCAAGTTGGCATATTTCAGTCTCTCCCTGAGACACCTCATAGCCTTGCGCAAATCATGGACAGCAAAAACGGTTCAGGAGAATCACAGACATGTAGGGCTAGATGGCACCTGCAGAACAGAGATTCTCAGCCTGTGGGTCAGAACCCAAAACTGGGTTGCCAGAATGTTTCAAAGGGTTGCGTGGCAGCTTCTGTGGCTCCTGTCCCACAGGGCTGGGTGGGCTTGCCTCCCTGCCCCAGATATTGCAATCTCTGGGGTCGCAGCCCCACTCAGGCTTGGTCCAGCCGTCATGACGACGGGAGACCGGGTAGGCCAAATATGAATGAGTGACACTGCAACCCCATGAGCCAGGTCACAACTGCACTCACACGAAGTTGGTCTAGTCAATGGGGCAGGGCCAAACCTGAGTGGAGCTGTAATTTCCAAGATTGCAAGAGCCGGTATGGAGAGCCAAGCCCAGTCAGCCCCACATCACAGGAGCCACTGCTGTGGGGTTTGTGCCAGGCAGTACCCAACTCCCAATGACCTAACCGAAACCACCCCAAGACCTGACCCTATCGACCCCGCACCCCACACTATTTACTGGGTCATGAGAGGCCATAAACATTTACAAATGGCTCCTGATCCCAAAAAGGATGAGAACCACTGCTCTAGAAGTCATCAAGTCCAGCCCCCTGAGCTGAGGTAGGACCAGATAGACTAGACCATCCCTGATAGGTGTTTGTCCAGCCCCTTGGAAGTCTATTCTAGAACTTAACTACCATTATAGTTAGAAAGCTTTTCATAGTATCTAACCTAAATGTCCCAGATTAAGGCCATTACTTCTTGTCTTACCTTAAATGGACATGAGGAACAATCAATCACAGTCCTTTTTATGACAGCCCTTAGCATATTTGAAGACTGTTATCCTCAATCTTCTTCTCTCAAAACTAAACAGGCCTGGGTTTTTTCAACCTTTTCTCATAGGTCAGGTTTTCTAAGCCTTTTTTGTTTGTTTTGTTGCTCCCTTTTAGGCACTCTCCAATTTATCCATGTCTTTCCTAAAGTGTGGTGGGTGCCCAGAATTGGACACAGGACTGCTTCTGAGGCCACTTCACGGCCAAGTAGAGCAGGGCTATTACCTCCTGTGTCTTACATATGACACTCATTTTAATACAGCCCAGAATATTAGCCTTTTTCACAACTGCACCATGTTGTTAGCTCCTGTTCAATTTGTGATCTACTATAACCCAGATGCTTTTCAGCTGTACTACCCCACTTAGCCAGTTAGTCCCCATTTTGTAGTTGTGCATTTGATTTTTTCTTCCTAAGTGATGTACGTTGCACTTGTCTTTATTGAATTTCATCTGGTTGATTTCAGACCAATTCGTCAATTTTGAATTCTAATCCTGTATTCCAAGGAACTAGCAAACCCTCCCAGGTTGGTGTTATCCACAAGTTTTATAAGCATAGTCTCCAAGTCACTAATGAAAATATCGACTAGTATCGGACCCAGAAGTATGTGCCATCCTGGTGAATGAGGATGATCTTTTATGACTAGATATTGTCTTACATAATGGAAATGGCCGACTGTTCTCAGCTAATCATAACAACAGGATAATGTAAAGTTAATAGCCTATAAGTCTGTTCAACGTGACATGTATCATGTAGAGATGTGACAAACCCACTTTTTGGAACTTGTTGCACAGCAAGCCTCATATTCCATTGTATGCCAACTAGAAATCCAGGGAGTAAAATGATTCATATATTTGGTTAAAAATAAATATCTCCTTTAGTCTTTCAGTGCTTCACAAGCAAAATATATAAAATCACACAGCATGTCAAATATGGTATATAGTTCGCATTGCTTCCTAGTGATAGGCAAGGCTCTCAATATAACTATACTGGTATTAACTTAGCCACTGCCAGCTGGGGGACCAAAGTTTTGCTTTATCTGCGAGTAATTTGCACCACTTTGTAACATTTGCTGGGATGGTGAATATGGACTTTGGAGCCTGCTGAGGTATCAAGTGAAGTATTCACAGAGCGTTGGGAGGGAATGGCATTATTAGGTGACTTTCCTTCTGCTTTCAGTGGTAGAACCTTGCTGCCTTTAGCAAATGGATGAGTAACTTAGCTTTACCTATGCAGTCTCATTTCTGCACAAAACAGATCACTATTCTGTATCAAAACACTGAGAGTTCTTGTGGGGAGAGGAAGCGCTTCCTGAAGACAGCTGCTGCCCAAATGCCCAGGACTTTTGTCTGGTGATGTAGCAGGTCGTGCAACTTATTTTGACTATGACCCCTTAAGGTTAATGAAAAATAGTGAGAGATGTTGGCCAAGGGAACAGAGGAGATTGGAATCTCCCTAGCTTCAGCAGACCTTGGTGGAAGTGGCTTAATAACAGAGAGAGCTGACAATCTGTTTGTAGAAGGACTCTTGGTCTCATTCGCCATTGCTTTGTCATTTACAGCTGGACAGACTGGGTATAAAACTACTGCTCCAGTGTGGTAAACTGTCAAATTCAGTTTGGATAGGTGTATCTGCAAGGTAGAGAAAAATCAGGCCCTGTGTATGAGCTTGATCTTCCGCAAAGGCTTTAGTCATGAGAGAAGACTGGTATTATAAAAGAGAGAGATGCGAAGGAAAACCTCTGGTGATGCAAGTTGACCGAAAACCTTTGTCCTAATTCCCTGAAGGCTTTTGAGCCACAGAAATAGTTTCCTCACTGCCAGAGGAGTATGGGATGGAATGCTGTGAGCAGGAGGCATCTCTCAGGCTGCCTCCAACTATGCTGGGGGCAAGTCTACTTGAAAACACTTGGAGAAGTTAAGATGAATTAACTGTTAACGCACATTAGTTAAAGTTAAACCTCCTGTGTAGATGCTCTCTTCAGAAGTAAAGTGGCCTGGGCACGTCACAAACATTAATTTATCTTCACTTCACTGCTGTGAAATTGGGGCGTTATCCCCATTCTACAGATGGGATAATTGTCAGAGGCCCAGTTCCTCCAAGGTGTGTAGGCACCAAACTGCCACTGAAATCAATAGGAATTGGGTGCCAGATAAATGTGGACCACTTCTAGAGAGAGATGAAATGCACAATTTGTCAGTGAGTTTCACAGCTAGTTGCTGACAGCAGAGGATGCTGAGACTAAACTTCAGTCCCAGATTCTGGAGGAGAGTTTTCTCTAGTGGTTTTAGACCCTTTTGCCCCTTTCTCCTCCTTTTTCTGCTCCCCATCCGAGCTCCTGTCCCTGTCCTTTCATGTGCTTCTATCCCCTCTCTTCCCAGCTGCTGCCATGGTCCCATCTTCTGCTCCTATCGCCCAAGCTATCTCTGTCTTGCCTACTGTCACTACCGCTGTACCTCCAGCTACTGTCCACACAGCCTCCACTGCTCTTCACCTTTTGCACACAAGTCAGACAGTTTCCTCCTTCCCTTCTGCTGCCTGGGCACGAGCAGGAGTGCATGTATCAAGTAGACAAGCATGACCATCCCCCTGCTCTCTATTCTGATGCCTTCTGCTACATCTAGCAACTGGAACAACTGCAGGGAAAGTCTTGCTCAGCCCTGGAATGGAGTGTGATCAGGCACTTTGTGGGGATGGCACTTGTGCAGTCTGATCGTACATAGGAGCTTTGAGGGGCAGACTATGCTCAGGGCAGACAGAATTTTCAGGGAATTTTAAGTCCCAAATTTTAACAACCCTCTACTGAGCGTGTGCAAACCGAAATTTTCAAAGAGTTATAACATGGCCAAATTTGGATGGATTTTCACAGGCATGAAACAAAGCACATCCCTGACATTAGGGTCAAATTTCAATTCCCTAATCTGAAGCATGGAAGCATTGGGGCTTCTGAGTGAAACACTTGTAAGAATTTAACATGGACAAAACAATGGATTTCCCTCTACTCTCTTTCTCAGAAACAGCTGAACAATCTTAGCTTAAACTTTCTTTTAAAAATCATCTTGAGACAGACACCCAGCATGGGAAATTTCACCCTAAACAGTTAATGTTTGGCAAAGTTATAAACAATTGAGAACAGGGTCTTATAATGGAAAGCACTTAGCAAGCTTAACTAGTAATTAAAACAGAACATTCAATTATTCAAAAATGTTCAGAGAAAACAACTTTGTTTTCCTTTTTAAATATTCTTCTTTAGCTATATAAGGTCTCGGATGGGTGGCTCTGATCAAATTCTGAGAAACTAAATGATCAGATCAGAACAAACACTGAGGTAAAAACGTATAAACAAAAACATAATTAATCTCACTTATTTGTCTGTTTTATTGAGACAACTGCCTGCAGCAATCTATGACTGAAGACTGGCTCCAAAGAAGCTTGCAAATCCAGTTTGTAATGCCTAGTAGGAATGAGACTTTTACCATATTGTGGACTTACAAATCCTTCCATAGAGTTAGTGCTTCATAGAGGTTGATGCTGCTGTTTTTGAATCAGCTAAACTTCCCTTTGCTCTGCTGGCTTCTGATATGCATGCTCTGAGCTGCATAGGTATTGAGGATTTAGACACCTTTTTGTCCTTGTGTCAGTCGTATAATAGTATGAATATGGTTGATGGTTGTCTGTAGGAGTTTGGCCTTTTCAGCTATATCATTTGACCTAAAGCTGGACTAGTGGAGGAAGAGTATGTTCTCAAACAGCTTGATGAACTAAACCCCAAACTGTATTTCAGTTCTGTTTCTTAGGACACCCTTTTCATTCACTAGGAAAAAAATAGCTTAACCAATGTTTTTTTTGTTCAAAGGTTTGTGAAAAGAGAATTGTGGGCCAGTAGCTGAGGGTTACCTAATCAAATTTAAACAAATTCATTCCTTGACCAAAAGAAATTTGTTTTGGGTGGAAACAAAAGTAGCTGGTTCGTCTAGACAAGGAACAGAAATGATACTATGTCACTTAAGTGATCATTCGCAACACTCAAATCATGAATTTCTGAAGAGTGGATTTGAACACTCATTATGCCCAGCTTGCAAACATTCCATAACTCAAATATGTTTATAAAAACTGTTTGAAAAATTTCAAATAATGAGAAAATTCACCCAAAACCATGCTTTTCTCATAGAGAATTTGCAAAGAGAAAAAGGGGTAAATTACTCAAATAAATTATTCACAATGAATAGGTCAATCAAATCTCATTAATTATCTGTTATTTTCTACGCTGTTGCTCTACTTTAGAATAATTAGGATTTCAGTAGAAAGAAGGGTCTATTATTTCCTAGACCTCATGTAACATGCTGTTAGCCTTTGGAAATAACTCTGATTCTGTTGCCCTCTGATTCACATTGCGGTTGTGAAAAGTACAGGACTATTCCTTGATTAACCACGCTTGGAGATCTGAGGTATTCATGCTGAAGCTAAGGCCAAGAGAAATGGCATTTTTACAGTCAAACACTTGGAGAGACTGGAAGCTTTTAAAGGGAATGAATCCTATGAAACAATATTCAGTCTCCAGCTGCTCACTTGTGCATATGAAATTGGGGTTAATCAGTGATGCTGCTTCAGGAAATCTTATACTGTAAGACAGTAGCAACCATACTGGGTATAATCCCCTAGACTCTTTGCTGCTGTCACTTATACTTGGAGGATGTTCCAGAGTGCTCAGATGATGTAATTGTGCACACATCTGTGGTAATTGTGTGGGGATCATATGCAGACAGTTTTGCTCATACACAATTATATCATTCTAGCCTGAAATGCCTTTTAAGTCCTCATGTCAGTGATTCCAAAACCCATCCCCTGGGCTCAGTAGTGCTATTCGAATTATGAGGGCTAGTCTTTTGAAAATATGCCTTACCATTGGTATCACCTCCATTTGGCACACCCTTGCTCTCTAGTGTAGTAACACTGAATTTGCTACTAGATCCTTCCGTCTTAGGAAATAGAATACCTAGCTACTTCCTAGTTCAAGCTCAATACAGAAACATTATTCTCCAGTGTCCATGGTTTGCCATCATTAGCCAGCAAAGCTGTTTATGAAGGCTCCATTGCCCATAGAGGATTGTTTCCTGCTAAGCCAGTCTCTTCTGCAGCTGAGCCAGCCTTTGAAACGTGGGTTTTCAAGTCATGGAATATTTGACTACTGAACATTTTTATTGCGTCCCTGTGTAGTTCTGTCATTTTCTTCTGTCCCCTTGTTTGTTTAGGTAAGCTAGTTGTCCTGTCTGATCAGCTAGTGCTTCCCTTTGTACCACAGAGTGTTGGGATAATTTCACTGCTGTCATTTCCATAAGAAAGAGGCTCTTTGATCTCTTCTGTTTGTGAGTGGGTTTCTTGAATCCCTTGGTCTCCCCACCATCTCATGGCAGCTGTTAGCAACATCCTCTTTGCTTAACATATTCTAACCCCATTATGGGCCAAGCTGTAATCCCCTTACTCCTTGTGCAGTCAAACTGATTTTAAATAGGACTACTACAGGAGTAATTTGCTAATCCATGTGCTGCAGTCTGGTCCTTACGATTTCCTGGGTGTCTTCACCATTTTATTGATCTTTAGCGAGACTTCAGATTGAAAACTACAGAGTACAGGTGGTATGAGAGGAGCAGAATCCCACAGTGGGCTTTAACACAGCCTTGCTCATGATGGGCCATGTCCTCAGCTGGTGTAAATCAGCATAGCTTCATTGACGTTTATGGAGCTATGTCAATTTACATTAGCTGAGGATCCGCCCCAGTATGACCATGCGGAGCACAAACTTGCCTAATAAATGCATTATTTATTGGCATAGCTTGGAAAGGAGAAAGCAGATTCCAGAGCCTGAACTGCACCAAGTTTACATTCAGCCTGGCTGAGGAGAGCAGAGGGAAGGAAAAGATCTGTGTGATTAACTTAACATTAAATATGGATTGTATTTTTCAGTTTTCCCCCACACCTAGCTTTTTAATTGGTCTAGATAATTCTTATTCCTGCCATGAGTGCAGAGCATGGGACTAGATGACCTCTCGAGGTCCCTTACAGTCATATGATTTTATACTTGTGTTTTATATACACTTATATGGGCGATGGGATGGAGACAGTCAGGCCCTGCAGTTTCTGTATTGAAACTTGTATGTTGGTCTAAGGGAAGATATCCCATTTTCTCTTTTCCACTTATCTAGCAGCAGTCTGTCTTCCTCACTAATGCTGACACTGTAAGTATTTATTAAAGCAATCATAATTATGCCATTCTTTCACCACTTAGACAGTTGTTGGAACGCCTCACCTGTCGCCTCAAGGGCAGTTCCTACTCGATTTCTCAGATTTTCCAAGGGAGTTAGCTCAGGGTGGGGTGACGTGTTCATAGAAATGTGGGCATGTTGCAGATAAAAGGGCCAAAGTTATGCCCTCAGATGTGCAGTGTACCTCTCTCTGTATTAAGTGAAACATTTGAGGGTTGACAGCAGACCCTACAGACATGCTACAGTCTGAAGAATTCTGCCAATCCCCACCAAAAAAAAAAGTGTATGTTCAGTGCACTGATGTATTTATGGAAAGGCACAGTACTGCAAAAAAGCCAACATATACCAGGCCCTTTACTGAGAAGCAAGAAATGTGCCATGCATACAAACAGCTCCCTCACACGTGTTGTCTAATTCATTTCCACTCTGTTATGCCATTTGGTTGGCGTTCATAGGCTTTCAAGAGCATTATACATCGGCACCTGATTTTCAGAACTGCTGACAATCCACTTCAGTTGCCAGTGATCATTGTTTTTGGCAGTCAAGCCCCTGGCGTCCAAGGGCCTCATTCTCCCACCAGAGGATGTGAACAACTGGGCATGACTCGTATCCTGAAGTGGGAGAAATGAGCCCCTGATATGCTAGTTTTCACAGCTGAACCTCTGGTTTAGCTGAAATACATGTAAAACCACCTGAAGCAAGAGAGTTGGCTACACAAACAAAGAAGCCTACTGGGCTCAAGTTAGGAGCTCTGTCATTTGAGTCTTGTCTACATGGGAAAGTGACACCAGTTTAAATTAAATTGAATTTAAAACCTATTCATTTAAGCCACTTTAAACCCTGCCTGAACACTCTTATCTCAGTTTAACCAGGATTTATTTCAGTTTAGGTCAAACCTGTTCACAACTGACTTAAGCTAAATCCAAAAAAAGTCACTATTACATTGAAAAAATATTCCACATAAATTTGCCCTGCTTTAACTAATTCAGTTTCAAACAACATCCAAGGTTAAACAGGTACAACTTTCTCCTGTAGATGAAGCTGTGCTCCCAAATGCTGGCTTGGGTTAAAAGAAGAAGAGGGGTGTCACACATTCCACTCACCACTAGGGTACCTCCTCCTAGATGCCTGGGGATTAACTCCTTCCACCTCTCTTTCTGTGCCACCCAGGGTGCTCTCTTTATGGATTGGTCTTCCGGCAAAGTCACTATACACCTTTGATAGCCTGGAAAAAAAGATCGCCATCTAAACTGCCACTCATCCCTTCACTGCCCAAACTGTCCACTTCTCCAGTAGCTTATAGGGGACCCTGGATCCACCCTCTATTGTGAATTCCAGTCCAGAGACCCTGTGTCTAACAACTGTGATTTCCTTTCTCCCAGACCCTGTTGCTCTTTCCCTGGACTTCTGCCTACATCTCTGGACTCTCCCCCTCTCTAGATTTACCAGCCCAAACACCCTTCTCCCAAGACATAACTGTAGACTACTTAACGCCATACCCCCCAACACACGTCCCTTCTCCCAGGAAGTGGTTGCAACTATATATCCTGCAGCCCCTTTCTGCTGCCAAATTCCTGGCTTTATACCAGCCCCACCTGTTCCTTCTCAGCTAGGTTCTGTCCTCAATCAGTCTTTCAAGCCCTGCTCTACCCCAGGTGCAGCCTATCAGGTAAATTAACCTAATTTAACCTGCTATGCCTTGTGTGAACACCCCAACACAAGGGGATTGGAGGTAGAATAATAAATAAAATAAAATAAACCCCTAGCAAGATCAAATTCTGCAGTAAAGAAAACCAGAGTGTGCCTGGCCCAGCATAGGTATTGATTGGGGGATTAAATGATTCTTCCCCACCATTCAGCCCTGCACAGGGACCAGCCAGTTATCTCTGTGGGGAATGGAGACCCTGGTCCAGATTATTGTCACCAATTGGGGTAGCGTCTCAAAAAGGGGAGGGCTAGAGTGAGACTGAGTGTGAACCATTGCCATAAAATGCCCACAGCTTGCTGTGTCAGCTGATTTGGACTTGTGGGGCTCAGGCTGCAGCGCTATGAAGTTGCAGTATGGACATTCAGGCTCACACTGGAGTGCAGGATTGGGGACCCTTCCACCCCCCTTCCTTGGAATCCCAGAGCCCAGGTTCCAGCTCAAACCCAAATGTCTACACTGCAATTTTATAATCCCACCAGCCAAGCCTGGAGCCTGAGTCAGCTGACATGGGCCATCTTGCAAGTCTTTTACTGCAATGTGGGCATACCCAATGAAGGCCTGGTCCTGACCTGTGTCTTGATGGTCAGTGGAGCCAGCAAACACTATCATTTCAGAATGCACTCACATGGTGCTCTGTCTGCAGTTCTGGATGAGTGCTCGAGAGCTTGAGCTGAGTGTTACCCCCTCTAGAAACCCTCCCATTCCTCTGCAAAGGAAAGCTGCAGCTTTAAAGCCACCATGGTGGACCTCAGTTTTTCCTCAAACTCCCAGTGAAACCAGTGGGAATTTGCCTGAGTAAAGACTGACTAAAATTAAAATAAGAACCTAAGGATTTGGTCCAATGTGAATGGAAATGTTTTTATTTTATTCAAACCTTTTAAAACATTATCCTGCAGTGTACTGTATCCAAACACAACAGCAATGAGCTAGTTAGTTCATGGGAAATGGAAACTGAAATGGACGAGAAAACAACATCCTGGAAAAAAAAATGCTGGATTCAGTTTTTTCATCGGTAATGGAAACAAGTAACCTAGTGCAGCCTGGTGGGTCTGGGGTTACAATGAAAAGGTCTTAACGAGGCAACCAAAATACACAGATCAAGATGCTGCTTTCCATATAAGTGGGTGTATGATTGTATAATATATTCCCCCATCAATATATACCACTTAATCTTCAATGAAGTGACAAACAGAACTAGCTAAGTCTTTATGTTTATACCCATGATTTGTAACTACTACCTGTTTCTGAAGGAAAAGGAATAAGAAAAAATATAGTAAAAAAAGGAAAAACAGATGAGGATATAAAACTTTTGTGCAAATGAATGCCAGTAAAAAGAGCTGGAGGCAAGTTTGCTGAAGAACTATTCCCACAGACATCATAAATGACAGGACATAATATGCAGAAAATGAGAGTTACTATATTTATGTATCTATGTGCATAAACTTGATAGATGCCAAGTTTTAGACAAGACCACAATTACAGCTTATTTTAAACTGGAGTAAAAGTGCAGGAAAGATTGCCAAGTTTCATAGAGACACAGAAATAAGATGGAAATGACGTATCAGATCACTCAGTCCATCCCTCCCGTCAATGCTCCTGACAGGACATTTGCCAGTAATTTTGTCCAGTTTAGTTACAAAACATTTAGTACCTTTTTTCAAAAAATAATAGAAAAAAATGGAAAAAGAAAGAAAAATATAATACAGATATTAAGTTAATACAGCAATCATTATTACTGATGACAGGAGAAAAGAATGCAAACATACAGATATATTGTTTCGTTAATTTTTAGTTTCTTTCTTTCTTTAATTTAGTCCCAGGAAAAGCCCAGTTTATAATCATGATGCTCACTGTATACTAGTTACAACTGTAATCTAAAAACTGGTTTAGGTATAACATCTTGCACCTTGTTATGTCACAACTGCATTAATGCTTCCATGTGACACCACAGCATGTTGCATTTTCCCTCATTTAGTCACTTATGTAAAGCTATTTTCTCCTTTACAGGTTTGTTTGACAATTCTTTCAACCATTCTGTGGAAAGCGGTGGCATTGTCATCTCGAAAAGTGATAGAATCATGATATAATTAACTGGGTTACATAGAGGATTATGGGAGGGAGCCATGCTTCAGCCTCATTCCTTACTTCCCGTTTTGTAAGTGAGAATCCTCCCAACACACACACACATGTTGTTGTGATGCAGTTGAATGAAGCAGCCAGTTTCCAGCTTGCAGTCCCGGGAGCAGAGAACTTGTTTTTGCTGAATTGAGCAGTTGCTTTACAAACATTAGATTTCCATTTTCTGAGTATTACACGTTTTGCTACTAATAGACATAGCTGTATCCATTTCTTGATGTTTGCTGGATGTTTTTATTCATATAATTACACGAATATATTTGGAGTGAGGCAGATTTTTGTATTCACATCTGTGCACGTATAATTCCAGTACATTATAGCAGAGCGACTGCTCTACTATGGTTAAAGACCAGTTTTCTGTTTAATGCATGACCGTTCAAGTGCTCTAAAAGTCATACAGTAAATCAGATTGCCTTGAAATCTGGTTTGCCTCATGAAGGTGTGGGGTATGGTCAGTTGTCCAAATTTGGGGCCATTTGACTAAGGGATTCCTGAGATACAGCCCCAGGAAAAAACAGCCTTTTCTTAAAGTTGACACATTCTGGCAATGATTTTTGCTCATTGCCCTATCACCCTAGAGCCCAGATTTGTCCCTACTGAAACGTCACTGATTTCAGTAGAGTTACAGAAGGAATGAATCTAGGATTGCCACCTGGCCAGTTTTTAACCAGCCTGGCTAGTTTTTGTATTGCCTTACCAGTTAAAAGATTTAATTTGCCATTGTTGGTTTTCTTCAGTTGGGATAGGTTAGAGTGTTCTGCAGTCAGACCCTCAGTAGTCCGGACTGCAATGGCGTGTTAGGATAATGTAAGATAAATGATAAAACAACATAAAATATTCAGATTGTGTCAGGGGGTGTGTGTCTCTAAAATGGTTGTCTAAAACATTTTAATAATAGTTAGCGCTAGTTGAACTAGGACCCTTTTTGTTGGTGGTGGTGGTGGGATGGCCAGTGGTTGGTTTTTGTTGGTGAAGGGGTGGGAATGGTCAGTGGCTGTTTTTTCTGCAACTCAGAAGGGGGAACCCTAGGTGAATCTGGCCCTAATTTACCATTACTGAGTTCCATCTTTCAGTGAATATTTGTAGGTCGGATTACTTCTCCCCAGATGTGCCACATTAGTCTGTGTTTTCTAAATTATACTTCCATTCTATTTTCTGCCCATATTTCTAATCCTGTAGATCATCTTGCATCATTTCTCTGTCCTCCCGTTCCAGTTTATCATCTGTTATTTTTATTAGTGTATGGTTTACCCCCACTTTCAGGTAATTAGACAAGAAACTAAACAGGATGGACCCAACACCAATCCATGTTATAGTCCTATGGATCAGATTACAGGGTGGGGGGAAGGTGGTGGCTCTCTTCCGAGCTCTGCCCACAAGGTAAACTCCACCCACATGAGACACCTCCACTCCCAGTAAATTGTGTAGATATTCAAACATGATCACTCATGCTCTCTGGGTTTGACACTGCCTCCATGAAGTCTGAATATGCTCAGGGGCTCTGCTGGGATCCTTGGGGTTGCCTTGCCTTCTCTCACTGAAGTTCAGATGCCCCACTGGCTTTCTGAGCTTGGCTCCGGAGAGGAGGAGGCCTCGGATGGCTCCCTGAGCTTTTCTGGGCTCCTTGCACTTGGATGAGCTCCTTCTTGGCCGTGAGGTGGAAATAAATGCTAAAAGTGACGAACAATGACATTTTCACGGGATTGCTGAGTTAGCACCCATTGAGATGAATGGGGCAGGTCGCACCTCTCAGAGCTGCTGTTCTGAAGATGCAGGCAGATTTCACTGCATGTTACGTACTGGTTGTGTCCAGTTGTTGGAACTTGTTAGCAGGTAGGTACTTCTGTGCCTGAATTTTGTCTGGGAACTCCACGACCTGCTACTCTTTCTGTTAACTGTTCACAGATTTCATCAAATCATGAGCCTTTAATTGCCTCTGAGCCATCTTCTCGTTATTAGTAATGTCTCTCAGTCTTCCACATGGACCATTGTCATTGAGCATTCAGACAAACAAAACCAAAACCCAACTGGCTCCCTTGTTGTGTCCTGTCATTCTAAGTACAAGGAAAAGTGGCTGTTTCTGTACCTTTCCTCTGAAACATCATTATTTGCATCTTTCCCAGATCAAAGAGAGGCCCTTATATCAGCCTGAGCTCCGCCCCTCTTTGCCAGCAATGGGTCATAAATACACATTGCCCCCAAACAGAGCTTTTAATTAAAAAAAACAAATAAACAGAACTCTTCAAATATTTCTTCTGTTCAGTCACTCACTACTTTAAGTACAGTTGGACAGTTCCTCAGCTGGTGTAACTTGGTATTGAACTCAACCCAACTTCCCAGATTTATACCAGCTGAGTATTTGCAGTATCTATAATTGCTCCTATAGTGCCTCCAGAGCACCAGACTTTGCTTCTTTCTTCCTGCTAAAGACTCAGATTTCATCTTAGTCATCTACTTTGTCATTATGTTGGAATTGAAAATAGAACAGGCAATGAAATTGTTTCATTGTCCAAGATGAGAGCTGATTCAGCAAGGTACTTAAGCACATACCTGATTTTAAGCATGTGGTATCAGTGGGACCCTTCACATGCTTAAAGTTAGGCATGTGCTTAATTATCTTGCTGAATTAGGGCCCAAAGGAAATGCAAACAGCAAATAAACAGCATGCAGTACATGGTTAAAGGTGAATCAGGTTTCTTAAATTATTCCAGCTTCAATAATCAAAGATGCTATTAATAAAATGGGCAAGAACCTTTCTGAATGTGATTTTTGTCATGACTGAGTCCCTCAAACCTTCCTAGGCTGAATTTTAATGCCCTGAACACTCACTCATAGCCATGTATTCCCCCTTTTTAGTAAAAGCATGATAAGGGCAAAGATCCACAAGAATCTGCTGTAATGTCTGACGAAGTTACACAGCAAGCCATCTGGTCAGGAGGAGCCAGCACGGAGCATGACTAGAACTGACACCGAAAAGAGCCAAAAACACTGCACTATTACATATATGGGGCATCATCTAGAGTAGGGAATCAAAGTGCCTGTAATTGTGCAACAAGCTTCCTCAAGCCTTTCTAGGCTGAGGCAGCCCACACACCAGCCATTAGCAGATGGCCACAGTATCTAAGGAATCCATTGTCACACTTATACCGTCCCACCTGGAGGTGCCAATTTCTGCCACTAGCAAGTTATTTCTGCCCAGAATACTGAAAGCTTACTATGAGCCATATACTCACATGCAAAACTGCATAGTTACTCATTAGAAACCTGTCGCGAGATACACCAGTAAAAACCTCTGCTTGGTACTAAGATATCTTAAAACACGGAGCCAGTCCCATGAAGGTCTGAAAAAAGATCTACACACCCCATATTTTGCCAGGCTATTTTTTGAAAGAGTCAAGGCAACATCCAAAGAATTTATCTTGTTTTTCCATATAAGTTACTACAGAAAACTAATAGCGCACTAATAGACTAAGTCTGTACCTAGTGTGACAACATAAATGTTTGAGTGGCTGTATAATCATCAAAAAGGCCATCTGCAAATGGTGGGGGATTTGGTTTTCATCTCAGGCTACAAGAAGCTTCAGAAAAGCTTGGTGCACGTTTCTACACATAGCTACCTACTATAGACGCTGTCATACTAGTTTGTCTAATGCCATGCTCTACATTATCTCCAATACAGTGAGGCAGATTCTTTCACATGACTTTTTTTCTCTTAGCAATGCTTCTGTGGCTCAAAGAGAACAAAAAACCCTGTATCCCCCAATTTGTGTGATTGGGGTAGCTGTGTGATTGGGGCAGGTCACTTTACCTCGCTGTGGTTTTCTTTCCTATCTATAAAA
This sequence comes from Mesoclemmys tuberculata, assembly GCA_007922155.1. Lineage (NCBI taxonomy): Eukaryota > Metazoa > Chordata > Testudines > Chelidae > Mesoclemmys > Mesoclemmys tuberculata. The sequence goes on along the minus strand of ML675614.1, from coordinate 28,373,862 downwards.
TGTGGATATTGATACATTCCTTTACTACAGAAGAACTAAGTATTATTATGAAAATTCTTTTTGAAAAATAGTTACTGTGAACACTTTTTAAAGTCCTGGTACATTTAAACGTCTGGTTTTCATCACAGCCATAGCCATGATGTTATGGTTAATTACAAGATCAATTGTGTCAATTTTAAGCTGTACCACTGCAAAAGCCACATTATCTTTTTTACTCTGAGTTTAAAAATGGATACAGCTATTTTAAAAATTTCTTTTAAAAAAATTGCTCTAGTCTATAATTTCCTCTGCCAGCTTTCAGCCTATAATGAACTACTAATATAAATTCCTGAAAAAAAGGCGTATAATGGAAGTGCTGACATCACTAACAAAATCATTTCTCACATCAACTGTGTAAGATATTGAGCTAATTATGTTCCAAAATATAGGACTTTGATTGCCCCCATTGTAATCACATCATAATCAGTTACATTTATATAGCAACTTTTGTCCTGAAGGGAAACAAAAAGTGCTTTACAAATTATGGACCAAGCTGTGCCCTCAGCTATGCCCATGCAACCTATTGCCAAGGATGTATATAGTAATCACAAACTTAGGCTAATGCACTTTGAAGGTGACACTGATTAAAAAAAAATCACAAAACATCAGACAATGCAAAATTTAAGGTTCTAAAAAGCAATTTTAATGAAGCCACATCCTTTGTTTTATGGCATACACGTCACAAGAAACACGAGCCTATTGCTCTGAATTTTACTCCTGCACAGTCAGTGGGAGTCGTTGTTATGGTTGTTTATTATTTTTAAAACACCCAGAAGTGTGGTAGACAAAACAGGAAGAGGTGATCTCTGCCTTGAAGAGTTAACAAACTAGTATTAGATGACGACTGAAGGCAATAAACATTAGGAAGGAGGTGGCAAAAGAAAGGACAAGGGTTATACTATGATCGTTGCATGGTCATGAAGTTTGGGCATGCAAACAGCTTGATGGTTCTGTTGTAGGCCCTAATCCTGCAACCTGTGGTGTGTGGGCGGAATGTCCAAGTGGGCTGCTAGGCCTGGGCAGATCCTCATAATCTTCAGTAGGTTTTCACATGGGCTCAATAATCTTTCTGTATAATACATTTTGCTGGGACAGGTCATCAAGAATAATAGTAATACTATATATACTTATGGGCTGAATGATTGTTGCAGTTAGAACTTTTAACTCTTGCATTTCCTAACTTTGTGATTTTTATTAGGCCACCCTAAAATTATCTTAATGCAGGTGTTTTTCCAATTTAATTTCCCTATTCTTCTTAAAATGAAAACCAACCTGTGCTTAATATTTTTAGTAGTTAAGTGGTCACATATAGTCCCTTAAGTCTGTGAGGTGAGTGCAATGTGAGAAGGGTGGAGTCTTATCTTTGCTACTATTACTAGTTAGCTAGCAAATGTTTTCTGCAAAGCTGTGTTAAGAAGGCAATAACACTTAAGTTTACACTTTGATGGATTATCTTTGCAATGGAGACAGAGAAACTTATTTTTAAAATATGAAAATCTAGGATTTGCAGAATAGTGTAAAAATTGTGGTGGCACCCAAAAAACTAAGGATGCATGTTTTTTCCTCATTTGCAATTTTATCCTGTATTTGATGTTACTAAATGTTTGCTTGTTTTGGTGGACTATTTTGTAAAGGCTCCAATGCATTTTCAATTTCTCATTTGCAAACTGTCCCAGCAACAGCCTAAAAGTAGCAGCTTCTTGAAAGCATCAGGCTGGATAGTATGTGCAAAGCTGTCGCAAAGTGGGCATGGCTTCCTTTGCGGAAGCAGTGGTGTACCGTGGGTCTCTGGAGCCTGGGCGCCAATGCTTGCATTTGTACACCCCCTCACCCATCCGGAGCTGGCAGCCCGGTGCTCAGCCGGAGTGCTAAGGAACCCCTCCCCCCGGGGGACTCGAGCTGTGAGGTTCCCCCTTTCTCCATGGTGGAGCGACCCGGGAGGGCTGGAGTTTGCATGAAGGAGGCCGTGAGTGCCCCCCATAGAATTCTGACGGGCAGGCCTGTGGCCCCCACCCCTGTCAGTCTGCCACAGCTTTATGGAAACTTCCTCACCCCAGATTCATTTCCCATGTGACTTTCCTGTGGTAAGGGAATGTTCTGGGCCTAGAAGAGGATTTGACAGATGGTCATGAAACAGTCATAGCACTCGTAGTTTCAGCCGTATGTATGGAGTAATGATAGCTACCCAGATTCTTTCTCAGGAACCTACTACCTGAAATGGAATCTATTTATGAGAGCTCAGAATATTATTAGTTTCATAGTTAAAATTCTGTGAATACCTAACACACCCAAATTTCTGAATAAGACCCTGCTTAAAGAAGAAATATTTGTACAATTTCATATCAATCAAACATCTAATTCATTTTGTCTGAATGTGTATGAGACACACCTGATTTTCTTTTTTTGGCAATAATGTTACATGTGCTAAGATCACAAAAGAACTCCCTAAATTTCAATTTAAATAAAAAATAATATGTTATACTTAACACAATGTAATTTTTTTAATGATTTTGCAATGCCGTAATAGAATGGGCAAACACCCCTCTCGCTTTGCTACACAAGAGAGCCATCTGGCACTTCTTTAATAAAATAAATTTTGTACTTACATAGTGCCTTTGATCTGAGGATCTCAAGTGCTTTACACAAGTAGATAAGAAATTAAGTCTCCAGATGTGCAAAACACTTAAGCATGTGCTTATTTTTAAGCATGTGAGTCGCCACTGGACTACTCACATGCTTAAAAGTAAGCATGTGCTTAAATGCTTTGCTGGATCTGGGCCTAAGTGACTTGCCTGAGATCACAAACAGGCCTTGTCTCAATTAGCATTTTTGGTTCTGCTGTAATGAGAGTTAATTACCAATTAACTTGAGTTAACTAACACAACTGTACGTGCTGATGCAGATACTCCAAAAACATTTGTTTCTGGCCATAGCTCATCTGGGGATCAGCCCCCATCAGTCTTTCAATCTCTGAAAAGAAGACATAGACTACCCCAAAGTGAAATGCTCCTAATTTGCTCTTTCCTTGCTCTCCCTGCTTAAGGATAAAGAGAAGGGATTACCTGCTCATGTCTCTGGCTAATGATCTGGCCAAAAACAAATACAGACTGAGTCAAAGGAATTCCAGGGAAATTACTGCTTTCCAATAGCTCAGCCAGTGGAGACATTCCCTTTATATTTGCCTCATCAGCAATCTCACCCCCCAAAGTGCAGGACAATGATGCATAATAATGGATACTTTACTGAGGCTCATTTATGTTCATCAAAGAGAAACAAACAAAAACACTGCACTCTGGGTGACTGATAAGGGGTGCCTCCCATATTGATAATATTGCAGAGGGAAAAATGATTATTCTTCCTCATTTGAACTACAGACCACAGAATGTGGTGTTCTGCCTCATTCTCAGTACAGAGGATAGAATGGAAAATCCCCACCTTTTCTGAGAACATAGGTATTTTTGTGTAAGCAGAAATGACATCTACGCTACAAAAAGCCCCAGCTTTTCTTTCTTGTGTATTCCCAGTTCCCTTCTTCCATTAGGTATGCATTTACTTTCAAAGGAGTAACAAAGTTTGCCTATTTACAGAGATGCATGGACAGCTAGATGCCCACAGACTGAAGAAACATCCAGGTGAAATGCCACACAGTGAATCATTGACAGCAGCAATGTATCTTTATCTAGACTCAAGCATATCAGTGGTTACACATAAGAAGCTATCAAACCTACTCTCTAGACAGCTTCAAATCAGAATTCCCATTTTGGTGCCTGATAATCAGTCAGTCTCCATAAATGTTGATGAATAACTAAAGATTGTGAGTACCTTCTTCTTGCATTTAAAGAAAAGAAAAGAAATCCCCATGACTCTTTTATCTGGTCACTGAATAAGCACTTATCTACAGTAGATTCTATATACATTCTAACATACTTGTATAACTTTGATATTACTTTTTGTACCAGAAGTACATCCCTTTGCCTATTATACTAGTGTAAAAACCGTGCACACAATGCAACTGAGCTGAAATTGTCAGTTCTCTCCCCAAGAGTTGGAGCCTATGTTTTCTTTTCTTCACTTCATTTTCGTTGGTTGTAGAGGAAAAGGGGTGGCAACAGAGAAAGTAACAAAAAGAAGGGACCATCTTTTTGTTGTGTTTGTACGATGCCCAGTGATTGGGGCCTCTATGTGCTACTGTAAAGTAAATAATAAAAATTAAGGCTCTATACATCCTCTGTTTCATAATTGCTTGCTTGTAAGAACTTTTTAGGTGAAAATACCTCCAACACATTTTGATGCTGTCCATGGTTATTTTCCTCCTCTGCAGTTATTAGTTATTGTACATACTTCTTGGTAATGGAAGGTTTTAAATATTTGTTGAAAGGCGATGGCCTACATTTCTAAGATTCTGCATGCCTGGATTATATATGCAAAATATGATGAGTGCATGAAAGTTAGGGATTTGCATGCACATATAGGCCCTGATCCAGAAAAGGATCAAGACAGATGGCTATCCAGCCTCTTTCTGAAAACCTCCCATGGAGGGGGTTCCACAACCTCCCTAGGCAGTTTGTTTCATTGTTCTTCTGTTCTTATAGTTAGGAAGCTTTTCCTGAGAGTTACTCCAAATCTGCTATGCTGTAGTTTGAACCCATTGTTTCTTGTCCTGTTTCTGTTGCAAAAGAGAACGACTTTTCTCCATCTTTTTTTATGGCAGTCATTCAAGTATTTGAAGACCGCTATCACATCCCTCCTTAATCTCCTCTTTTCCAAACTAAATATACTCAGTTCCTTCAGCCTTTGCTCATATGGCTTGCATTCCATCCCTTTGATCATCTGCATTATGCCTGTGAATCCTTTCCGGCTTCTCTACATCCTTTTTACACACTGGTGACCAAAATTGGACATAGTATTCCAGCTGAGGCCTACCATGAAATATTACAAAACAAATTACTGTTTTAATTTTCATTTTTCATGACAATTCAGTGTTTGTGTTAGCTGTCAGACTGATCTATAAAATAACAGGTACATCATGGCAGGGCAAGATTCATGCTGTTGCCTCCATGTGGCCACATGCCTCATTCTGGATGAGCACTCTAACTGTGATTAGGTAGTTCAGCCTCCATGGCCCCGTCAGTCATTCACCTCTCTAATGGAAGTGCCAAATAGGGTGCCAGTTAGGGCCATTTGCAATGGTGGCTTAAATAATTCAAATATCTGTTTAATAGGAATTGGCCTGGGATAACCCGACATACCAAAGAATAAGCCATCGCCATAACCAAAGTTGGGCAGAAAACTCCTTGAAGGAATAGACATTCTTCCACATCACCCATCAGCCCCCTACCCGTGCATGGCTGGGCACCTCCTTTCCTCTGTAGAGTGCCTTTTTACTAATGGAACAGGAGTTTGTATAACTCATTGCTAGTTAATTCTAGCGCAGCTAGTGTCAGCATTAAAACAGCGTCAGCATAAACTTGCTCACACAAGCAATGCCACTCACTAGTAGGATTAAATAGGACTAAGGTGGCATAAAGCATCGGCTTGTAAATTCTGGAGGCTTGCTGGATCAGGACCTTACTCAGGAAAATCCCCAAGGGTTTCTGCTAAAAAGCTGCTATGGAGAGCAGTTTGTCTTAGCTCTACTCTCTTTTTTGCCCAACCACAGTCCTCTAAAGCCCACAGAAGCCCAAATAAATGTACACAAAGGACCTTCCATGGAGTCAGTAGGTGGGAGGGACGATGATGCTACAGAGCCTCAACCCTACCTGAAAGAGGTTAGTGCAAGGGGTTTCTACTCCTTTTGCATCCTCCTTGAGAATTATTGGAGAGGATGATATGGCATAACTTGTAAACTACCGTTGGGGCCGTTGGGTATGAAATGCACCATATTAACCAGAGGAGCCCTCAGAGAAAATAGTGCAAGAAAATAGCCCTCTCTGGTGCAAAGAGTTGGAAAATACACTCCCTGCATTAGCGAGGGTAAATCAGACCATATAAAGGTATGCATCACTACAAATAAAAGACAGGTTAAATAAAATGAATTGGTATTCGGGCCTCTTGTGTACATGCAGAGTTTGCATTGAATTCAGTGTTGCCCGTTCGTATCCAAAACCTGAGTATAGTTTTGTTTAATTTTAAAAAGTAAAAAAAAAAAAAGAGATTTTATTTAATGACATGTTAGGTCAGGAAAAGGGGAGGAGAACAGGGGGTTGTTTTATTTGGGGTGCTGAGCACTGCTATTTCACTTTTGATACAAAACAAGTTTTTTGTTTTTTTCGAAGTACAAACAGTGAGCTGGGCTAGGTTCCATTGACTTCAAGGGAGGTACGTCAGCTCTGAGCAGCTGAGGATCTGATCAAGTGTGTATGTTCAGTGATATGTTATACAGTATACTTTTAAAGGGCTGGGCTCAGTCTTCCTTTTAGAAGGCACAAATGAATAATACTCACAGGAAAAGGAGGCTACATTCTTGAAAATTTGGCTGTGTACATGGGACACCATACACCTCACCTAATTATTACCCATCACACTGGCACTTTACAGGCCCAAAGGTTTAAGTTACTATGCTGTTGCTCTCAGATGGAGCCTCTGAATTTACAAGATTGCTTAAAAGATTTAAGGGAAAGGTATTACAAGTTAATGCATCTAAGTCTCTGTCAATATTCTTTGGGGAGATCAAAAACCATTGTGTAAGGGTCTACATGCTGATAAGGGATACAAGGCAAACACTGCCCAAGCAATGGAATTAATACCTCTACCATACAGTATATAAGTCTCATTCAACTTCCACTGAAGGTAAAGGGAGTTTTCCACTGATTTCAGTGGGAGTTGCGTCAGGCCTGATAAGACCACTTAAAGTTGCAGTCCTGCAAACTGTTATTCATGTCAGTACTACTCAGATGTATTTTTAAGGATTTACAAGATTGGCCTAATTATAATAAGTTAGAACAAGTCTAAATAAAACCTAAAGATCCTTATAATGCAGCAGTTTCATGGGATTTATAATTTTGACAGTATTTAACATAAAAGTCTCTCTACACAGGAACACATGTAAGGTTAAAGGGAACCATGGAGAAAAGCTACTTTAGAACATAGGATTTGGGGATATGAAATACCATAGATTCAGATTCAACTGGTAGTTCCACTGAGGATCTGACCTTCAGTTTCTTGTTGTCAGAACTATTAATTTGGTTAAAACCAAATATAGGCACAAGCATTTCAATACAAATATAATTTTTTTCTGACATCCTAGATAGGACACACTTATGGAGACAATTATTGTTTGTATAGAAAACTTTATTAATACAGAATATAGGAAGGGGAAATGCTTAATAATCTATCATCTCGGCAAACTTTGAGTAACACATGTTCAGATGTCTGTTGGTTTCTGTTTCAGTGCTAAGACGACAGAATCAGAATGTACTGTAAACAAGAGATAACACAGCTATTTCACAGAAGGCCATTTAAACTCCTACTTCTGAAAACTTCTTTACTAACCAGAGAGAGCATTTAAAAAAATTCTTATGGCCAGAAATATCCTTTTAGGAAAATGCCAATTAATGGACAATTTATTCATCTTATTTCTAATAATCACATTCCTCTTCTTTTACTGATCAAGAGCCATCTCATACCATTCAGTTGTACACCTTGGCAAGCAGTCTAGATTTAAATGTAGCAATGCTAAGATTTTCCCCTCCATTGGAATCTCTCAGCACAACTGTAGCAGCTTCCTCCTTGTCTGGCTCCGATCCTTCAATATGAAGTTCCAGGTGGAGTGTGGATCTTCAGTTATTTATGAAGCCTATTTTAGTTCTTTTGCAAAGTTTGCTGAACTTTTACTTCTGAGCATTTACATGTAAATATTTAAATGTGTTTAAAAAAAAAAAAGATCATTGAAGAGCCACTGTCAGAGTCCCTTAGACTGAAAATTTAGGTTTCGTTAAAAAAACTCCTTTGTAGTTGTACTGGTGTGACTGAAAACAGAATTTGGGCCATTTTATTTATCTCACCTGGCTGTTACCCAATGCAATTGCTAATGACGGAGGCATCAGTCATAACAATGACACCATAATCCAGTGGGGCTTTGTGGTTTAGGAAATGTGAAAATAGATTTGAAGTCCCAATAACTGGAATAGTCTCCCTTTGACACAATATGATAACTTCAGCAGCATTCAGATCACGTTTAAGTGTATTATTCCATACAATGCTTTTCCAGAAACCTCTGGTTTTTCAACATTATACCCTAAGCAAGAGGGAACAAGAAGTTGGGTTAAAGTGCTGGAACCCATCTGAGGGGTTCTTCCCAAATATCTGACCAAGTGGACAAAATTATTCTAACTTTATTAATCCATATAGACAGTCATAATTGCACAAATCAATCAAAATTCAGGGTCCTATCCTTCTTACCATCAATGTTATGCAAATGTCCTTTTTGTGGTAATGATGATAAATAATTATAACCATGTATTATCCGTTACCATTATTGAATTGTACCTACCATTTTTCCACTTGCATTTGGCCTCTAATCCGAGAAGCTCCAATATTAATTCATCAGTCATCCATGTGAGGAATTAATGACTTCTCAGAGTTCCACGTATGGAAAGATGACTATATATGGGCCTTTAATATTGGAAACAGAATATAAAAAATTGCACTCTAAAATTTGCACCCCCCGCCCCCAGTAATTCTGTATTCATTATGGACATATATAAATAATCACTTGAATTCTCAGAACATTAACAGGTCTTCTGACTATGGCATTTACTTCTTAAGTAGTTTGCCATGCAATTCATTGCAATAATTTTATTTGCATGATTTAATTAAAATATTAGGCTCACCTCTTTGAACTGTTCAAAACTACACAAAACTGAATGTAATCAGTGATTACCTATTTTAGCATACATTTGGAAATCTGAGTCAATATGGCCATTCTGTGTTCTAGTGCTGGTTGAGTACTGAGTTGAGAATAAATCATTCACCTAAAAATGGGGAAATTCATTACATTACAAATTTGCCAAATACTAATCAAGCTGTTGTGCATTGTAAGATGTACCCTGAGGAATGATAGCCCCAGAAATTCCTTAGATCATGTTCTTAATCACTGCTAAATCCATCTGTTCTTATGAAAGGGTTGGGACAAGACTGTGGCCCAGATCCACAAAGGGACTTAGACTTCCCTAGAAAATCACTTGAACCACTCTGGGATCCCCAAAGTGTGAGTTAGACACCTATGGTCTATACAGTGAATTGAGGGAGGTAGGTACCTTAGAATGTGCTCCACAAAAGCCAGTGCATTAGATAATTTCTTGCCTAAGCTAACTAATGGGAGATGCTGCTGACAGGGGTATATCTAAAGACTTGCCTCTCTCTTGGAGATAGGAATCTATCTCTGCTTACAAAGAACAGCTGGGAACCCCTCTCCTGGAATCAGAGGGCTTAGGCTCCTAAACCATTTCTTGTGAGAATGAGTGAGGCATCAGCCTCAGTGCACACATAATAGCTGGAGGAAGAGGTGGTGGTTGTGACCCTGGGAACCCCTCAGTGCCAGATGGCAGAGGGACCACCATACTGTAACTCATATCAGGCCTGACACACTCGTTACATATTATGCCAGCAGTATGTTGTGAGTGTCTAAAAAGGTGTCACGTAAGGTATTATATGTAAACTGGTGAGACGCTGGTCCTGAAAATCATTGTGTGATGTACGTACAGGTCATGTACAAAGAGTTATATGCGCGTGCTAGAAATAAGTTCTTATTATGTGTTTGGAAGGCAGAGCATAAACCCAGCCTGTCCTAGACAAAGGAATGTGTATTTATTTGTCTGACTGGCTTAATTACAAACAGAGGACAATGAAAGTACACTTACATACAAAGTAAACAAGGCCACCAAACTAACAAGCAGCAAAGGATACAACTAAACAGGCACAGCTGGGAACAAAGTCTGTACCCCAGGATGCATTCCTGGCTCTTGAGGCAGAGACAAGGGACTTTGGGTAACCTAAGGGGAGCAAAAAGACATTTTAGCTATCCATCACTTAGGGGAAATGGGGACAGCACCTTTTGAGCCTGTGAAAGTTGGATACCCTGGCTAGGAGGGCTAGAGATGCTGGTAACTTGGTGTAATTGAGAAAACTGCTTAGAGAAAGATTGTAACTTGCTAAAATTAAGTTCTAAGCATGTTTTCCTTAGTTTGTTTGTTCCTTCTCTTTTCCCTTGCTAAATCTCTGTTCTTTGCTAATAAATTTATTCTTATTTTATAGTGAAACTATCTCAGTTCTGTTACATTGAAGTAAAGTGTGAGTCTTCAGCTAAGCTAACAAGGTGGTCTGTGCTCTGTCTTTCTGGGGGTTACACTGGCAGAGTCTAGAGGAGTTTGCTGGCTAGGTGGACACACTGGAATGTCAGGGAGCTGACGCATAGTTTACCAGCAGCAAGGCTCTCATTTGTTGAGGCACAGGGATAATACAGTGGCCTCCAGTTCTGGGTGCCTTGACCTTATAACTTTTAGCTTAGTGATTAGAGCACTCACCTGGGATGTGGGAGACCTAGTTTCAATTCCTCACACTTCTCGGTGAGGAGAAAAGATTTGAATGGTGAACTGCCACCCTTCAGGAGAGTGCTGCAAGCACTGAACTGTGGATAGCCTGATTTTTTTGGGGGGGTTAAATCTTCCCTGTTGAAGCTGTGCAATTTGGCTAAATAATTAAATAGCCACCGGCAAAACCTAGATGCCTAGGGAACTTTCATCCTGAAAATGTAGGTGCCAAATGAGTTCAGATGCCTACAGGGTTAAGTAGCACCTGATTGGGGATTTTTGTGGAGCACAGCCTAAAACTTGGATTTAGACACCTAGACCCCAGATTTAGACACCTAAGTACATTTGTGGATCTCAGCCTCTGTTTAACTGTGTATCATATATAGCTATGATAGGATGTCCACCCCACACAGGTGAAGAAAAGCTTAATGTGGGCCTGAGAGGTTAATTAAGATACCTGGTTGCATCTGGAGGGTGAAAGAGGCCTAATTAAAGATGAAGCTCGGTTGGGTAGTTGCTGGTGGTGATTATAAAAAGAAGCCTGATGCAGTAAGGGGCTAGTAGGGAAGAGTTAAGGAACAAACCCGGGGGAATGGGGATTGTCTTCATCTTCTGAGGTGAGAAGTCTGATAGGCGTTTAGAAGAGAGACAGAGCGGCCAGTGGAGCAGAGCAAAGCAAATGCTACTGGTGAGACCCGATAAAAGCTCAGGCTCTGGGTTTCCAGGGAGAAAGCCCTGGGAGGTTTTGAATTGAGGAACAGAGCAAAGGGAATATAAATGTCATGAAAGGTCAAGCCTGAGAGGGGTAGAAATTTGGTTTAAGTTTGTACTTGTGCTTTGGAATTTGTTGTGAAATTCCAAGGGGGAGCTCTGGGCTGGAATTGCAACCAACTGTAAAGGGTGGGCCTGAGTTCCCTTGCCAGCCAATGGGGCGATGGTGAGAAGCTGCCGGACAGAAGGATAATTTAAAACCCTGAGAGAAGGGTGTAATGGCCACAGGCCTAAGGCTCAGAAGTAATAACACAGCTTTTGTGCTGGACTTTGTTACCCTAGAAGAAGTAGAACTAAAACATTACCTCAGCCAGAGGCCTGACTTGTGAGAAGAGGCAGACTACCAGAGGACTAAAGCAACTTCTGGCTTTGGGGGTAATAAAGATGAAAGAGCAGCTATGGTATGCCTGATGGTGAGTTACTTTCCCACACTTGTGTATAGCTTTTCAAAGGAGAAACCTGAGCTGATTCTGATCTGGTATTGCCAACTTCAAGCATTCAAAAAGATGCAAATTTTAATGAGGAAAAGAAAAGCCCCCAGTGTATATGTGCCTGATGGTTTGACTCCTTAAGGAGCACTCAGGTCACAGTTTCAAGCTTTTCTTCACAACCATGAGAGCTAGAAATGTACTTTCATTTTTATAAATGAAAGCTGGAATTCTCAAGTAATTTTCTTTTTGTTTCAGTAATAGGGATTTAAAGAAAAACTCACAATTCTGACTTTCTCAATAAAATGGCAAGAGTTGGTGATAACTAGGGTAACTCCTGCTTTTCATTTGTGTAAGTGAGATCAGATTCAGGCCCCGTGCCTTTCCTTTTAAAAAGAGTATTGATGAGAGGACACTGCTAGTGAATGTACTCAGAACAGTGTACCTGTTTGACATCAAACAACTTGAACAGAAATTGATGTCCAAGTTGTATCTGATTTATACTAGAAACTCTACTTTTATGAAGTACTTTGAAAGGGGGTATTTCTGCCTACAAAATATCCCAGCCTTGTAATTTAAAGAAACTTTGCAAGGCCAGTTTCACACACTGGATTGTCCATTTTTAATTATGCAAGCAGGTTTCCATTTCTTCTCTAGTACAATGTTACATATTACAGGCTCACATGTTAGGCTGAAGCTAATGGTACTAGGCATCAGGCCCTACCTGACATATCTTTATGGAAAAACTTATGTATTGTAGGGGAGCTAAAGTAGGGCTCAGTTCTACAGGGTTGCTTGGCACCTGCAGTTCCCATTCAATTCTATGGGAGTTGAGGGAATTAAATTAAATTAATTGTTGACTTAGACCCTTATTTTGTGACTTTTTTTCCCCCTTCAAAGCCACTGAGGGGACATAGATGCCCATCTTCTGTTAATTTCAATGGATACTGGGCATCAAAATCTTTTTAGATGGCTTTGGAAATCTCAGCTGCAAAGTAAGGGTCCAAGTCGAAAAATTTAAGAGAACTTTCATTGGGCAAGGGAGCAGGGGAGCAAACAAATACCAAACATCCTTCCTGGTGATGGGCTTGCTTGGGGCCATGTATAAGTATTTACTTTACTTTATCCTGTATTACTAGGCATCCTACTATAGGAGATGAATTTGATTTACCTAGTCTCTTGAATGAATGATGTGATAAAATCATCAAGAATATGCAAGTTCCACATTTAGGAGAAGCAATACCCATCTGCTGGAGTAATCTGATCACAGGGATGAATGTAAGAATCAGATTTATTTTTCCTTGAAAGCTAGGGTTGGCAGAGATGCAGCCCTGAGGACACAATTCTTTCACTGCAACCTCAGTAGGGTCTTTTCTCCCCGTTCCTCTTTAATCACACCCAAACCTCCAGCACCTACTTTGGCCACTTTCCACCCCTCTTCTTATGGAAGAGTCTTTGACTGGCAGCTCTCTTATGCTGCAGCAGCCTTCGGAAGGTATGCTGACTTTCCACTAAAGCCTCAATCTCTCCTCCAGCTCTGCCCCAGCCACTGCAGCTTCCCCATGTCTGGGCCAGGTGCCCCTGCTGGCAAGAGGCTGCAAATGAAGCTTCCTACTGCCCAATGAGCTGGTACAGAAGCTCATTGGTACCCAGCCAGGGAAAGTAAGGGATGCTGCTTAGTGCTGCTGTATCAAATAGCATGAGACTTCCCTTCAGAGCCAACCAAGATTTGAGGGGAGATGGATATGGTGGGGGAGGGGTGAAAGAGAGGCATTGCTTTCGTCCATTGAATCCATTATTGCTGACTTTCATCACAAGTCTTGTACGAGTTGGTTTTTCTCTTAACACCCCAGCTCCTGAAGCCATATGATTGTTGAGTCTTATTTTCTTTGAAAATAGGGTGACCAGCCATCCCGATAAAATTGGGACTGTCCCGCTATTTAATTCTTTGTCCTGACAGTCAGTAAAATGTAAAATTTGGTGGTGAAATAGGATAGCCTAGCTTGACTAATTTGCTATTTGTCAAACCCTTATCTGTTTGCACTCTATTATCTGCTGGGAATTTTGGTTTTCTGGTAGCTTTCCGGAGCAACACAGTAGAGAGATGTAGTTTACATTTCAGTTCTGAACCACAATCTGTAGGATAGCACAAACTACAGTGGATATGTAATAACACATGTATGCATACAGAGACTAAGTGGTTCTTTCCAGTTGCTAGCTAACAATTTTCAGCTGAAAACCCTGAAATGGCAATGGCAAGTGAGGAGCAGTCAACTACCAAGACACACAAAAAAAGACAGCACAGATACAGGACATTTACACCTGGGTTTGGAAATCCTACCAGTGTGATTCAAGAGCCTTTTGTAAAGCATGCAGGAAGGAAGTTAGTATTTCTTATTGCGGTGAGTCTGATGTTCAGCATCATGTGGATTCAAAAAATCATGAACAGAACACCAAGACTCCCAGGAGCAAAACACTGGTCTTGAATTTTTTCAGCAGGCCAAATAAATCCTTCAGTAACCAGGTTATCACTGCTGAGCTAACTCAAGTGTACCATAGGGTAGTCCATCAACACTCCTATTGCTTATATGACTGAATACAAGGTAGGTGCCAGTTTAAATTCACAGAGTCAATGATTGCGAAGCACGTTGGCTGTGGCCAGATTAAAGTGGAGGCATTGATCAAAATGTGCTGTCGCCGCTCTTGATAGAATTTTTAATAGACCTCAGCAAGCCCGACAGTCCCTATTTCTCAGTTGCCATAGATACTTCTAAAAGGGCAATGTGAAAACTTACCCCTCATCACTGAGATACTGGATGCCCGAACATGGGGTCTGAGATAAACTGTTAGACTTCTATGACCACAGCGAAGAGACTGAAGAGGCAATAAGCAACACATTACTTGAAAAATTTGCAACACACAAACTAGACCTGAACAAAGTGTCTTTATACTGCACTGATAATCCAGACATGAATTATGGAGAGCAACAATCAGTGAAAGTATCTTGTCTACAAACTGCCCAGCCCATGTTGTGCACCATGCCGTATAACATGCTGGCAATATCCTGCAAGTTGACATCAAGACTGATGTTCAATCATTTCAGCAGTTCTGCTACGAATAGCAACACTGAAGGATATGTTTGACTTTGTGGATGTGGAGTATGGCATTTTACTGGCCACATTCCACCACACTCAGTCTAAAGAGGCTTGTAAATATGTAGCAGGCTGTTAAGAATTATTTTGTTTTTCTAGGCAGCGACAAATCTCTGTGGATGCTATTTTCTGATATGGAAAATGGTGAAGAAGGTGAGGGGCTTAGCAAAGCTGAAGTTCATCTGTTTTTCCTCCTGAAGATCCTGAAAATGTTCAGTACTGTGCTCTGTTTGGAAAATGAGGGTAACAGCATATGATGTGTATGCCATAATAAATAAACTGAGAACTAAACTTCAGCAATGGAAGAATGACATTTTCTTCATCTCCAAAGCTGAAAATGCATTAACTGAGATGCTGCCTGTCACTGCTGAATGTCTCCAGAAAGATTTCCTGACATTTTATAGTGTTTTGATCTAATATCTGGAGAAAGGGTTTGGTTGGTTGGTTTGTTTTTTGTTTTGGACAACTGGCTGCTTGTTCAATACCCGTGCTTGAACATCAACGTTAATAGGGAATTTGAATACAAGGATCTGACTACTGCCATGACAGCTGTAAACCTACAGAAAATGGTGGCTCTTGATGAGTACTGTATCATCAAAGACCTCAGCCCCAAGTTGGAGCCTGGCAATACTCAGTTGGGGCGCTCTGGTCTTAAGAGCTGAGAAATAGATGATAGCAATGTATTTCTGAACATGACAAAGCTGGTGTCATACATGCTCAGTATACCAGTAAGCAACACATAACACAAAGCGTGTGTTTTCTATCCTGAAAGTGCATGGACTGATGTTCAGAATCAAAGCAGCATAGATTTGGTGCGGTGTGAAACCCTTTTCAAAATGAATTTCTGGATGAGATGCAATGACTTCTACAACTTTGTGATTGCCCAGGAGCAGGTCATGACTATGGCAGTCATCAGAGAAGTACAAAGCTGACCACTGACAGGTATGCAAATTGTGAAGTTGATTTACTGACTGAATTAAAAAAAAACCCTTTTTACCCATGTTATTTCTTTAGTGCACAAACAAATCTGTACGTTTAAATATGAATTGACTACTCAGCATCAACTACCATTTTAGCTGTTTTAATGTTTAATTATGTCTTAGTCAGTTAGCAAATGAAAACAAGATAAGATCAAACTGTTTTTTAATACAATGGGTTAATTATCAAGCTACATCTACGATGTATTGTTAGCCATGTTCTATCGTAATTGTTGAGGTTATGCATATACCAATTTTATGCATTTATGTACGATATGGTATGTCACCCCATCTCTACTCCAATGCGTTCTGATATTTTACTGTTGTGATCTGGTCACCCTATTTGTAAAATTTAAGTTTCTAGTCATAATGGTTGCAAAGACAAGCTTAAAAAAAGGAACCTTAAAGGCTCAAAACACCCACTAGGCAAATAAAAAAGGAACTCGGGGTATCTTAAGCCAATCTCATGATTTCTGAGTGTGTGGGTTAGCAATACCGTAAACCTTAAAGGATACACTTTTAGTAGGTAGAGATATAAAACATACATAGGGGAATGAAAATTTTAACAAAATAAGCAAATCTTGTTCATGTGAATAGTGAGGATTCAACTTATTGATAACATCCACTAAAGTCATATGTGCTTGTAACCATGGAAATATGCCATAACCAATAAGCTAAATCATATGAGCAGCTAATCATTTAAGCAAGTCAAAATTAGGATTCTTGATTTTTCAAGTGAAGCCATTGAAGCGATACTGGTTTAAGTAAAATACCTTTGCCCTTATTGTTTACATGCTGGTACTGCTGAAACAAAGAACACTTTTAGCCTGGTCATCAATTTACAACCCTATCATCTTTCCAGTGCTGTTTTGGGGAGCCAGATGTGTTGTATGACATGATCGTTAGATGTTGAGTAGAACTCAACATAGCTAAATAGTTTTTGAGACTGAAGTCTTCCCTCCCTTTCCAACCTCCCTGCTTTCCCTCTTCCAGGGGAAGCAGTAGTTCTATATCAGTACCTTCAGCCCAAAGGCAGCACATTGAAGGTGGCATTTTCAAAAATCATTGACCTAACCCTGCTCCCACTGAGGTCACTTTAAGAGTGACCTCAATCAGCACTGGTAGAAACACCACTCTTGGTGTTTTTGCTTCATATAGACAATGTTGTACCATCAGTTCTTAAGCAGAATTTCCCTCTGGATTCGATGGCACAGTATAGCTCTGCTAAGATACTTCTATACTTTCAAACCAGCAAATAGGTTTTCAGGTACACAACTTCTGTTGACCCTTATAGAACTCCTGTGGCTAACTCCAAATCTATGGCTTTGAAAACTTGATTGTGGGTATACTTACTTGCTCTTTGTTGTTGAGTTCTAAAGCTGGGCAAGTCTGGGATTCTATTTGCCTGAGGCTCTGTGGCACAGTTAAAGAAGAAAAAACCTGCCAAGCCTGTCAGGCTTGCCAAGGTTTTTGGGCCATACAGGCCTAACTAGCTCCACTATTTGAAAAATGTAATTGGAGGTTTTAAGTAGGTGCCTGAAGCCTCCCTGTCTACCAAAAAAAAAAGAGAGAGAGAGAAAACACAAACAAACTTTCCCTCACCCCTTCCGCCTCACACTGTATCTTTGTAAAACACAGAACATAAATCCATTTCCCTGTTGTAAATCAACTGCCTTCATACTTCTGCAAAGCATCACTATCAAAATAACACTATCCTGCAACTTAACAATAGGATTGTCCTAGCTGGATAACTAACATTGATATCCAAAATGTGCAACTCATTTAGGGCCTGAGCCAAAGACCATTAAAAGCCAATGGGAGTCTTTTAATTGTCTTAGCTGGATTTTAGATCAGGCCTTTACCTAACTGCACTTTCAATTTTATTGGCCCTAACACGGAGGAATCGTGATTACACAATAGCTTTTAAATGACATTTCAAAACATTTGGAGGCTGATTCTGATTGCACTTAGGCCGGCAATTACAAGTAATGCTGACGTCATTCGTGTTAAAACTGGAGTGAAATCAAAATTAGGGTGTTCAGTGTCCTTTTGTTAACACCTATGAATAATTCCTAATAAGATCAATGAACATTATGAATGTGCAACAGTGAGACAAAGGACTCGAAATGCATTCTTTCCTGGTTTAAATTAGCACAGCTCCATTAAAGTCCATTTACAGTAACAGATTAGGTCCTTTAATTTTTTAGGGTGATGAAACTCAAGACATAAAAGTCATCACACAGGTTAAAGCATCGCCTTTTCCTTAACCAAAGCAACCCTACAATGTAAATGAATCTAAAATAATCTTAGATAAATGGTGCTCTGTTCTTTCCCCCCCCCCACCTACTCATGGAATATCTTTATTCATTCTTATCCCATTGGAGTGATGATTTGTGGTATGCTGGTTCTAGCTTTCTCTCTTCTTTCTTTACAGAGTCTCCCATTTTGCAATGTAATTTCACATCATATTGTAAACTACACAGTATAATTGAATTTAACTAAGACAAATGTTACTTGGTTCAGGAAACCAGTTTCAATTTAAATAGAGGCATCATTCTAACTAATGCAGCACACCTTAGCAGAGGAAAAGAATATGTCGTTGTTAAAGGATCACCGCTACTTTTAGGATCATCCTCATCCCACCTCCATGTACGTAACTCAAAATCAATGTTGTAAACATCACCACTTCTTTCTATGCTTAAGAGCCTGCAAGTCTTTCTATGAGAAGAGCTGATAGGAGGCAAACAGGGGCCCTCTTTAATGGGGTATTCAAGTGCACTCTAAAATATACGGATGGTGTCTGAATATCACCCCTGCATGTAGTTTAAAGGTTTAGATTTTTCTAGGTTCAGCTGCAGTAGTATATTGGTATCTTTGGGCCTGAGCTGATGACTCCTATGTTTCTTGGCAAAACTCCCAATGATTTCAACAGAAGCAGGATTGACCTTCTTTCTGTTTAGATGTTGTAATGAAATAAATGGGCTGGGTACTGGAGCTCCAGTAGCACTGCAGAACCATTTCAAAGGCAACAATTATAATACATTGACAATGACTCTGTCATATTCTTAGGAGGGTTCCTTGACCACAAAAGCTTGTATCAGGCTCAGCATCTGAGTCCCTGAAGCCTTTTGCTCTTTCCAGATTTAAGATAATTTGTCACTTTTATATTCACAAAAGAAAAGAATGGGGGAGTTAATAGTTTTAGAGGCTGTTAAACTTCTGTAATGTAAACACTATTGCATTTTAAAACTAAAATTTGTTAGGCTTTTAATTATTCTAAATTAGCACCTCTGTAGAATAAAAACCACCTGAATCTATTTACACTGATTACTAGGGACCTCCTTTCAACACTAGAATGATGGTGATAGAGTTCTTTGCTCCTGTCCTCCTTCGTCCCTACAATTTAAGTCAATGGGTCCACTTAATGGTGAGATTCAACCTTGTACAAAGGGTCTGTGCAGGCCTATGCATCATTAAAAACCTTGAGGAAGAGACTTTCAAAAGCACTGGAGGGCTTTAGGAGTACACATCCCATTGAAAATCAATAGCAAGGGTGAGCCTAATCCCTTGTTGCAGTTGAAAAATCTAGTGTTCTGCATGGGGGTGAACTTTACCTTTTGTGAGTAAAAACCGCACACATGAGTAAAGGCTGCAGGGTTAGGCATCAGCTTTGTTACTGGAGGAATCTTTTATTGCCATGTGACGTTGCTTGTGTCACCCCTACAGCTTGCACTGCTTTTGCAGTGGCGGTGGAATCCCCACACTAATATTGTTCTGCTTCCTCTAGGAAGAACACTGTTCTTTGGGATGGGCAGGGGTTGGCGATCTCCAAATGCTGCTAAAATATAAAGAGACTCAAGTTTGAAGAGCAATTTAAAGTTTATTTTTTTAAATTAAATTTTACCCCTGAAGGGAATTGAATGACCCACTTTTTAAATAGCATTGTTCTTGCCTCATGAAAAACCCGGCAGTGCTATAGAAGGTCTTGCGTGTAGGCTGCCTCCATTGGAGCAGATCAAGGGGAGGAAGGAGGCTACCAGCTGCACCAACATCACTGGTGCACTGAAAGCTAGGATAATATTTACAGTGATGGCTGGTTTCAAAGTGCAATACGAAGTAAGTAATGTTACACTTATATGGTGCCTTTCCTCCAGAAGGATCACAGGGCATTTCAGCAAATAAAGGTTATATTATGAAAGGAATGTAGCTTCCTTCATTATAGCTATTTAACTGTATTAAATATGAATAATTGCGGTATGGTACAATAACACTTTATGAAAAGCAATTATGTAACTGGCTCCTTTTCAGTGGTGCTTTAAACTTGCTGAATCAACATGTCCTTAACTTTAAGCATGTAAATAGTCCCACTGATTACAATGGAACTACTTGATGCTTAAAGTTAGGCATGTGCTTAAATGGGTTGATGGATTGGGGCCTTGTTTCCAAAAGCATTTATCCTAAAATTTTCAAACAGTTGATCTTTTAAGATGATGCCAACCAGTGAAGCACAAGATCACTAGATAATAAACTGCAGGGAAAAAGGAGAATAAACCCTTCTTCAGTCAACAAGTTGAGTAAACCTCACACATGCGGCTCCAATTTCTGGGCTTCTACTGGGTGAGCTTTGTCAGTACCATGTGGAGATGTTTTCATATTCATTAGTCACCACTTTTCTTTTCAGATAGATCCTAATGCAACAAGCTTGTAAAAGACACATCAGTGTTTAGCATAGACATTTTTCACCTGATACTGTTAGTGGCAAGCTTAAATACTTCACCTTTCTTGTAGCACAGCACTAGGATATCCTCCATATACATTATTACAGTGATCCATTGCAATATTGTAAATTTTTCAACCTAAACTAAGCACACACCTTCCACAAAAGGTGAAGAGAGAAGTTCAGTAATTTTTGGCCTTTTAATATTTACAGGTGCATTCCCAGCATTTTGGCCATCATGTCTTTCTCGAGGGCGTGTTATGGCTGAAACGTCAGGAATGTGCCTGTAAGTAATCAATGCCTTAAAATGACTGAGCTTATCTGTTTAGTAATTTCTTGAAGGTGTACATTCAGTATCTTGAAGTTTCTAAAAAAAAAAACAACTCCAAACCACTCCCCTGAAATGCTATTTTCATGCTTGATTGTGGAGCCCTTTCAACAGGGGCTCTGTTTTTGTGAAGGCTCCAGGACTGGTGTTGTGTTAAAAAATTTTCAAAAGGTGAATTATAAATGTACTCAGTGGAGCTATTTGGATCTATGCCAGCTGACGATCTTACCCATAGTCTGAAAAATGACTGTCAAAATGGCATCCCATGTCTCTCATTGAATTTCATGTCAGACTTGCCCAATTTGTAAGTAAGTGGTTTTTTGTTTTTAAATTAGCTGCCAACTCTGCTAACTAAACATGGGATCTAAAATTCAAGCTTTTCTTTTTCTTTGACATATCACCAGTAATAAATAGTCTGCAGCCATACCTTAGTTAACAACTGTGGCATGACCTAGAAAAGAGTAGAACTTAGATTTTAGAACTCAAAGGGTATCACTATCATTCTTCCCATCTATAAGATGGGGAGACTGCAGCACAGGGAAGTGAAGTGACATGCCCATGGTCACCCAGCAGGCCAGTGACAGAACTGCCACTCAAACTCAGGTCTTGTGAATCCCAGCCAGTGTCTGTTTACTATGCCACACTACCTCCCACTCTTCCTTCCTTAGGATTGGCTCTGCAGGGCTAATGGGGCAAACCTAATTAAAAACTTTTCTTTGCCACCCGCAGTAAAAAACTGACCAAAGTTCACTAGGTTAGGTGGCTCTCACTTCAAGTGTTAGCATTATGTTGTGATACAGTATTGCATTGTCGGGTGGTGATGAGGCGAGAAAAGGAAGAGCATGGGGACAAAAATAAATGCATCCAATGCATGTCCTCAAGCTGCTCACAACCAGCCATATTAAAATTAAAAGAATAAATGCGCATGTAAGGATTGGTGTAGGGGCATTGGGCTGGTGCTCCCTGCAATAAAGTTGTGAATCACAATTCTTTTCATGGCAGTGAGAAGTTTTCCACATGACTTGGAACTTGGCTAACTAAAAAATGGCTGAATTCTTAAAACAACCTGTTAATGGGCTTTGTGAAAAGTGGACAGTGGATATGTTCTAAAAACTATGGTTTAGAACTTTTTAAAAAAAATTCTGTTTATTTCATTGTGTATTGTTTAAATACAAGTTAGAGTTCCATGATTTACTTTTATTTCAATATGCAATTGATTTCCTGTGTTCTCCCCTTTTTTTTAATCTTAGTCAGATTGAAACCCCCCATTGAAGAAAATGAGAGACTGTCTATTGCAGTGGTTCTCAACCTTTCTAATGCCGTGACCCCGCAATACAGTTCCTCATATTGCGGTGACCCCAAACCAAAAAATAATTTTGGTGGCTACTTCAAAACTGTAATTTTGCTACAGTTATGATTCGGAATGTAAATACCTGATATGCATTATGTATTCTCATTGTATAATGATTACACACAAAGCACCTTACACTTACACAGTATTGTGTGTATGGTGTGTGTACTGTTTTTACATTATTAACCTTTTTTACACCAGCAGGCTGTCTCGCAGGCTCTCTTGGCTCTCCACCTCCTAGGCTTCTGTCCTCCGGCGCTTGCTGCGTCCGCCCACTGATGACGTCAGCAAGCGCCGGACACACGTAATGCGCTGCTATGGACTGTGGAGCGTTCCCCCCGCTTCCCCCGCCCCTTAGGCCCCGGACGGATGATGCAATCACGTCTGAGCATGCGCGCAGGCATTCAGTTTGGAACGCGCATCCATAATGGTGTGCGTTCCAGCTGAATAGCGCTGCTACAGATGGTAGCATGACTTCTCAGCGGCTAAAGCCATCGGAAATATGTATTTTCCGATGGCTTTAGGCGACCCCTGTGTTTTGGTCGTTCGACCCCCGCCGGGGTCGCGACCCACAGGTTGAGAACTGCTGGTCTATTGACTGACTTCACTGGGCTTTGGAACAGGCTGTTAAAGATCTAGGAAACTCATTGCCACCCACTGATTTTAATGAAACATTTAAGAATATAAATTTAAATTATTTCCACTCTAATAGAGCTTCTCACCACTATATAGTTCAAATGGGAGCAACATGGGGCCAGAGACCTCCCTGAAGATATGGAGTGGAAACGGATCTCTGATGTCTTTCCTGATTCAGGAGGCCATAGAAGCCCTGCGCAGATGCAGTCTACTACATATTCCCCTTTGCTCCATACAGATGGGAACCAGCAGTAACTGACCTCTGTGCCATGAATCCCATTATAGTAAGGAATGAGTCACAGGTGCCAGGAAAAGCCCAAAGGCTACTGGCATCTAACAACATGCTCCTATAGAACTGTGGTGTCCTGTGTTGTGCAGGGGGATGTTGTCCTTGGGGATAGAGCATGGTTTTCAAGCCTGACCTCCTGCTGCTCTGCACTTTCCTGGACTTTCTGTCTGTTTAAAGAATGACTACAAAGGTCACTTCATGGAGTATCCTCTTTCCTTAGGTTTCCCTGGGAGTTGGTCTTGCCACTCCTAATCGGTTATATTGCACATATATATGACATAATAAAAGCATATGCAGTAATACAAATGCCATGTTTGCCAAGAGGACAAGTTGGCTGTTACTGTGCAAACCAAAGCATCAGCTCTTCTGCCTTCTGTGTTTTTAATACTTGGTCATTTTGTTTTGTTGCTGTAGTTTGTTGCATGGAATATTACATTTGTGAAAATCATAGTGTGGTTGCTGTTTAACACAGTCAATGGTACTTGAAATATGGCAGTATTTCCTATTTTAAGTTCAGGGAAATACCATCTTTTAGGTATCACTGTTAGCAAATGTGGCCTTTTAAATTCCTTATATCAAAAATATAAAAGAGTAACAATGCATTTGGGAATAAAATTTTGTTTCTCTGTCTGAATACTAGTTTGCAGCAAGGATTGTTCCTGGAGGAAAATTTCTGTCTTTTATATGGGTATTGAAGAGTGCCTTGTTTTCATACAGTGAAGCATATAGGCAGTGCTTGCTGAAAGTATGTTTGACCCCTAGAATAGGTGAATGTTTCTGATTTGCTGAAAATTGGAACAGTCTTTCCAAATGTGGAGCATCTATCCCTCTTCTGTTGGCCAGGATTGAGAACTAGTTATTTATACCATCCTTTCTGGCAATCTTAGGACAACTTTATAGAATCTATGGTTGAAATCCTGACCTCTCTGAAATCAGTGGCAAAACTCCCATGATTTCAGCATGGCAAGGATTTCTCGCTTTGTTTGTTGTTCTGAGAATTTATGTATGGCTGACAGAACTTTGAAAATCCTTTATGCTTATTTTCTTTCTTTACCTTCACGACACACCAGCTTCATAACTACCATGCTCCTGGCCAAGGAAAGGATAGGATATATTTTGAAGCCCATCAACTTTCCTCAGTCATGTAGGGCAGTCACTGTTGAGCAGTCTGTTACTGTTCCAGTGGTTTCAGCCCTTGCCGTCAAAGGAGCAAGAGATGTGGCTGCAAATCAGCCACAGCATGGCCATCTAAAATTAAGTTGATAGAACTAAGCTAATAGGTAAGACCTGAAATATCTGTGTTTTACTGTGCATTTTAAACATAGCCAATTTAAATTCTTTGCTTGTCTGACTCTGGAGTCAAGTTGTTTATCCATGTAAAGAATCTTTAGATATCGAGCGAAGCAGTGACATCAGCAAAAATCAGTGAAGGACCAAGAACTCAAGTTAATCTAGGGAATGAATGACTGGTTCTTTGATCCTGCTGCATTCTTTTATCACTTGAAGGCTAAACTTAGCCCTGCACATACAAATTCTGTTTAACCAAGTTTACTTAAGTTTTAAATATTTGCAGTTTTCTTTTGTGTAAGTTCTGTTGTATAAGAAACTGTTGCCACCTAATCAGATTACCCAGGCTTGTATAGCAGCTGCTGTCTTCAGCTGAGAGCAGAATGTATTACTAATATGGAAATACACATGTTGCTTTAAACATGTTACATAAAAAAACGCACTGACCTAACTTACTCTAAACAGCACATGAAAATAGCACGGGGAAACTGCTAACCTTTGAATAATACTGCATCTACTGTAGGCAAAAATGCCAAGTTATTTTCATTAGTGTGAAGTGTAGGAAAACTAGTGACTTTGAGGAAAAGATGTTTTGGGTTTGAGTTGTCTAATTAAAAACATTAAACTGGAAGACTTCAGATATTATTAATGTAATTAAACTGATTATCTTCACACCACAATCTATTTAATGATTTTGATAGAGCAGAGACTTATTTAACTGTACAATCTGAAAACACAAGGTGAAAATGTCATAATAGAAGAGCTTTAGTACTTTATTCCCCAGCTGACACTTAAGCTTGCTGGTATTAATTTAAAAAAAAAATTATTGCTGTTTTTTTATTTGAACAAGAAAACAATGATATAAAAGCTTTAAAAAAAGAAACCACCTTAAACCAGAGGGAAAGAACAACAGTAAACTGAGGGCCTTTGCAGATTTATGCTCCAGTACTCACTCCTGTGTGCTTTTCTCTAGCTTTGACCTGCACTAGAGTAATACACCATCACCACAAACTCTTTACCTCCCTCATGTTGAGCACTCATGGGTGATATTAATATGTAGAAGCTTAATCAAGCAGTGGGAACTGATGGTTGGGGGGGCATTTTTTAATCAATGTGTGGCTGGATAGTTTGGGTTTTGCCCTTAAGGAGAGGCTGCTGGATTTGTGGTGATTGATATGAAAAATACATTAAAGTGGACTGTAATCTTAATTTTTGTGAAATAGCCCAGAGTACTAGATAGAAGCTTCTTCGTTGCGGTATAAATCCAAATAGATAAATAATTTGTGAGAACAAGCAGGGGTGAGAGATTTTTTTAAAAGTCCTGGTTTTCAAATTCTGTGAGCTGGAGGGGACAGAAACAGGATTCAACTTACCAAGCAGCGTTAGGGCTAGAGCTAGCAGTAACTTATCTATTACTCCATCAACATAGTATCTGAATTTCAACCTTAATTTCAAAGGGCCAGATCTACAAGAGTATTGAGGCTCCTCACTGCCAGTGAATGCTTTTGCATGAGAGGCATCCCCTCTCTGTCAAGCTCCTGGTCAGAGGAGTGGCCCTACCCAGTCAGCCACCTGAAGGCCCATGGAGAGGGGTGGCCTCACCTGCATATATTGAAAAGGCAAGAGCTGGTTCATTACAGCTTGATTTTCACGTATGAAAAATGGCATCGCCACACCAAGTGCGCCCAGAACAGAAAAACAATTCCTATAAGATATGGTCTCTCCCCTTCCCCCCAAAAACCTGGGGGAGAGGAGGGACACTAAATAACCACCTAGCCAATGGTTCCAACTCCAGTCACCTTCCTGCCGAACCTGGCAGGTGCTCCAGGACCCCCTGCCCTCGCCGCTCTGGCTGGGAAAGCGCTGCCAAGGGGGAGCAGGGCCCCTGCACCTCCGAGGCAGCCCGACGGCGGGGGCGAGGTCAGCAAAGCGCCCAGCTCGATGCAGCAAGTGATCAGGGCCAGCAAGCGCGGAGGAGGGGAGGGAAATCCATCCCCGGGGCTGGGGAGGGAATTGCTGCCTTCAAAGCCATCGCTGCCCCGCTTCCGCCCCGCGAGGGGCTGCCCCCGTCCCTCGGGGTGGAACGTGCGGCGCCCCGCGCCTCGCCAGGCGCCGCCGCCGCCCTCCCTCGCTCGCTCCCCCGCCGCTCGCGGCGCTGACCGCATCTCGACAAGTCCCGCCGCCGCTCCTGCCGGAGGGAGCCTGGCTGCTGGACGCGGGGGGGGGCCGCGGAGGGAGGAGGGCCCAGCCAGCTCCGGTCCCCATTGGAGAGCCGGCCGCCGACAGCTCCCGCTGGAGCCGGGGCTAAAGAGGCTGAACCGGCCCCCTGCCGCCCAGGCGAGCCTGAAGTTTTAAAGTGGGAACTTTCTTCTGGCAGGGCTTCAGATCTGAGGGGAGCCCGGGCTCTCCCGTGCCCTGGGCGGGCTGTACAATCCTCGGCAGTGTCCTGAGACTGTACGGCCAGCTCGGGGGCGCCCGCGCCGGCCCGGGATCTGCGGCCGCCCGTGCGCACAGGGACAAGCGGCGCCCAGCGCTCCCCCGGGGGGCGCGACGGGAGGGACCGCGGCGAGCCGGGCACCCGCAGCCGCGACGCAGCCCGGGTTGCAGCAGCAGCAGCAGCAGCAGCGGGGGGCGGCGGCGGCGGCGATCATGACCGCCGACAAGGACAAGAAAAGGTACGAGCGGGGGGACCCGGGTCACCGCAGCCGCGGGGACCGCTCCGGGGCGATGCGGGACCCTGGGAGTCTCCGGGGCCGGGTTCGCAAGGGCAGGGGCGCCGCCGCGGGAAGGGTTCGGTTCCCGCCGCAGGTGCGGGCGAGAGGCGGCTCCCCGGCGGGGGTGCGGGAGGCTTTCGGGCCGGAGCCGCCGCTGCCCCCGACGCCACCCGCTGTGGAAGTGCCGGGGGGGGAGCCCCTGTGGCTGCACGGGCGCGGGATCGGGCCCCTCGAGGGGTCGGGGCAGGGAGAACGCGCCTGGCCGCCAAGTGTCCCCGCCCCGCCGCCCCGACGCGGGGGGACACCGCACCCCGCGGCTGCGGCCCAAGGGAGATGGGCGGGCGCCGCGGGGTGCGGAGAGCGAATTGATTCACACGGCCCCGCCGCGGGGGGTTTGAACTCGTGGCCCGAGCGGGCAGCAGGGACGCTGTCCCGAACGGCTGGCTCCGAAGCTCCTCGTGTCCCTGTGCAAACGACCCGGGCCCGGCGTGTGCAGCCCCGGCCCCGCTTTCGCTTGGCCGTTCCGCCGCGTCCCCGGGAGCGCATCTGGGCCATGCGCCCCAGCCCCGCTGCACTGCTTCCGCCGTGCAGCTGGGCTCCCCAGCGCGGTGTTAGGGGGAGGACTGGGATCTAAAACTAGGCGGGGGTCAGTCTCCCGAAGGCCATGCTGGGCGCCCAGCAGGCAGGTTCCGCACACGACTCCGTCTCCGGGGTGTATAGGATCCCCTGGCTGTCGAGAGTCTGGCTCGGTGTAAGTACCGTATGTTATTTGCCCAGTGGGACTTCAGCGAGCGTTGGGGGCAGCAGAGAGATACGGGGCCGACGGCTCATCTCAGTTACATTGGGTGTGAAACCAGATTCACTTCCCTTAAGGGGACGGCGTGACTCCGGATTAAGCCGCGTGTATTTGATCCTGAGCGTTTAGCCCCAGCGTTGAGTGGAACGCGGACTGAGCGGATCATTCTCTGCAGCTGCGGCTCTAGGGAACTCAGCGACCGTCAGTCCCGTTCTTCTTTTGAGGATATGCGCTTTGATTGGTTGCATTGGAAGTGAATATCCTGGTAGCGGGTCTGATTAGAGGCATCGGGAAATGTCCAGCTCTCTGGTTGGCTGCATCCGAGAATTCACTGACACCCAGAGGCTAAAGTCTTCGCCCTAAGCCTGCTTCTGTTCCATTCACTCCCACTTTCTTGCTCCATCCGACTTACTCCCTTCGGAAAAAGCTAGCTTCTTCAAAATGGGAAAGTACCGACCTATCTGGTGGTAAACAATCTTCCTCTTACACACGAGTATTCAATACAATTGCAAATACTTACCTGCACCCATAGCTGGTCATTGAAACGAAAGTCATGCACATACACAGTCAACAACAAATAGCGTTACTAGTTATCCAGTCTTGTTCTCCAGTTCAGGGTCATTTAGGTCGTTAGTTTTCCAGGATTAAGCTAATGCAATTTACAATGTTTATTATCTGTAATGTCAGTTGTTTAATTTTTCAGTTGAAGATGGTGTTTTAGAAGGAAGGAGTTTAACAAAAC
Organism: Mesoclemmys tuberculata; assembly: GCA_007922155.1. Lineage (NCBI taxonomy): Eukaryota > Metazoa > Chordata > Testudines > Chelidae > Mesoclemmys > Mesoclemmys tuberculata. Next base: position 28,345,106 of record ML675614.1, on the reverse strand, counting down.
ATGCTTTGTAATTAGAATTACATGGACATAATTCACCTAAACGTTTATTCATTTTGCATAGCTGATAAATCTCAACATATGATGTAGTGAGGGTGTGTAGATGACCTCATAATTTTGGTGATCTGATAAAATATCAAAATTTAATATAGGACCTGAGAGCAATTAACTGCCAATCATTTCACTTAGGGCTGAGGGCTCTGGGAATGTGCTTAGCAGTTATGGGCTAGGTATTAAGAAGAGTAATGTATAAAGTTTATTTTTGTTGCAAGGAGAAGGGATTTACAGTAATTATATCATAGTAAGTACATATTTACAAGGAAAACAGAAATCAAGGTAATCAAGCTCTAATTACATCCAAGAACGATTTACCTACTGAATCTTAATGAAAGTGTGTGGTGCTCTGTGTTACAGGTTACAGGTGGAAATAAAGGGAAAGAAATCCTTAACTATGATCCAAAACTAGCAGAAACTTAACTCATGTGAAATCAATGAGAGTACTCACATGAGTAAAGACTATCCAAGTGATTAAAAATTGCAGGATTGATCCCTGTGTAGAGCTATTCAAGCTCTTTTATGCGATCAGTGTTTGCAAGGCTGACTTTTGTCATTGAATACAGAAATAAGTAAATAAAAGCTGTAAGTTATGAAGGAAATACCTTATCTTGCCATTGTTCATATATAGTTGTTTCACTTACTGATATACTAAGCTATTAAAAATAGTATTTAATATTTTGTTTTAATTTGTGCACTAGATCATTGGCTGAGCCACATTGTTACTGAGCAGGGTGAAAATTATTGTACTGGATTACTTTTTTTCCATTATATTTTTGGAGCAATCAGCCTATCAGACATTAATTTATTAAGGTTACATACTTTACCCTAACTGCACATTTGTTCTAAATGAAGTGCTGGCTAATCTTAAGTATCCTCAAAATTTCATTTTGAAGAGTGAAAAAATTATGGTACAATAAGGTGTTTTTATAAAAATATGTAGTATGTTTATTAAAGGGATGAAATAATCTTCAGACTGAAAATTCAGCATTTTAATGAAAGATAGTTATATTACAGTTTTTAACAAAAAAAAATCACTCAAACGTATACGGGAGTGAGTGCTGTCTAGTGCACAGAGCACTTTGAAACTAAACTGATCATAGGGTTTGCCTACATTGCAATTAAACACCTGGGGGGGGGGCTGTAATTGCAGTGTAGTTGTTTGGGCTTGGGCCCATTGGAGATCAAGCCAGCATGTCCATACTGCAATTTTAACGCTCCATAATCCTCAGTCAGCTGACACGAACCAGCCGCCAGTGTTTTGCAGTGCAGACATGCCCATAGCATAGATGGCAATTGTCCTGAGATGATGGAGTAATTGCCAAAGCTGTTCAGTTACCATGTGTCAGGCTGCAGCACTGTTCAGTTCTCGAGAGGTAGTCCTTGCCAGAGGTGGTGCAGGCTTAAGCCTCAGTGCCAGAAGTTGAACGCAGTGCACTACTGGTACTTGAGGCCTGTTGCTCTTTGCTCTTTCCTCTCTTTGCTTTTCTTTCTAAAGTGCCTTAAAATATACTTTAGATACAGCAGGTACCTGAAGTTTAAGAGATCTGGGTTCTAATCTCCTGGCTTTGCCGCTGGCTCAAGTGTGGCCTTACATAAATCACTTGGCAGTTTTGTGCCAATTTCCATATCTCAGAAGTGGGGTAGTAATACTTATCTGCCTTACAGGGATGTTTTAATAGAGGTGAAATTTAGTGTTTGTAAGGTGTGCTGATATTATCAGATGAAAGGTCATGTGTCAAATTCAGTATTCTTGCAGGTGTGTGTATTTGTGCATGTGCAGGAATATTCTGCACAGCCAATTGAAACTTAACATATTTGATTTTCATTTGTTACTTTTATATGAATGAATTTATATGAACCTTTAGTTCAGCAGGTGCTACAGTATTATTAGCTTGATTTCTACGCAGATATGCAACTGGACACTCTGTGACATTTTACATTGTGCTCCATTTAAATCAAAGATCATTCTCAGATTCTCACATACGTCAGTCCAATCAAAGAGACCTGAGTAATATTTTATGTAGAATTTCATGTTGTCATTCTCTCTTTAGTAGATGTAGCATGCATTTCCTAAAATAAAAATCTGGTCTGAGTCTTCTATCGTCCACTGTGATGGAAAATGAATAGATCCAGTACTTTAAATTAGCCAGCAGAAAGCTGCTTGCTCTTTGTTTAATATAAATACATGTAAGAGTAATCAATATTGTGTACATTTAATCTTCATATTCCAAACAAAGCCATCAGGAAAGTGATCGTAAATTGTTTTTCATATGATATTTCATTGTTCTGAGAACTTCTTTTCAGATATTTGGAATATCTTGGTTTTTTATTTAATCAGGATTGATTTTTGTTTGTAACAGATTATAATTTTTTTTATAATTACAATTTTTTTATTTAAGACACATTGCAGGACCAAATAGATTTTGCTCTGTGCTTATCAGGAATATAGGGTAGAGTGTTCAGCATGGAATGGTTTTTAGAGTAAAGAGAATGAGTGTAGACAATGTCAAAGCTGTTCTTTTGTTCAAAGTGAACGTTGATGATGCTTGTTCAGTGTTTCCTGATAAATTCATTCAGAACAGATTGGTGGAAAAAATCCACTATGAGAGATTTTTCAGCTGAAAAAATGAACAATTTTGACTATGAGAAATATGTATGTGTCACTGCTGAATAAGAATCCGGCAGTAGTGATTTTTAAGTGACTTTTATATGATTATTTCATCATCCCCTCTCCCCAAGGTCTCCAGAGAAGTCTCCTAGTTAGTGATTGTTAATGGTACTATTCTAAGATCAGACAGATGTTTTTTTAAGGTGTGCAAATGTATAGATGCTGTGAGATGGGGTGGGGTGGGTGTGTGTAGGGAAAAAAAAAATGACCAAAAGAAGCAAACATGTGAGTCCTAAATATCCCTGTTCAACTATGGCTAGATAATTGAATGCTTTATGTTATTATTTAAAGCTTGATGGTGCAAGGTGCTAAGACACTATCATGCGATTTGTGCCTTCAACTCCCACTGAACTCCACCTTAAGGGAGTGATTCTGTCTGCACGACTGAGGACAATGAGAATTTTCCAATTTACTTTAATCGGACAAGGATAGGGTTCTAAGAACTTTACCATCAATAGTAGCCTGCAAATCCTTACTCACAAAATAATTAATCCATTGCCAGAAACCAAGTCCCATGGACTTCAGTGGCACCCAGGTCCTGTTAGAAGGGGTGGTTTCAGTTCCCCATCCACTGTTCATTCCATTCACATACCGGCCAAATATTTGGACTTTTTACAGGTTGAATGGATTTCACCCTGATAATTGTGCAGAACATGGGCATTTGCTGATTTGTGAGACTACTAAAATTGTCTTGGCTTCTACCAATTTATCCATACTTTTAACTTCACAAACACTGTTTGCCAAAGTTTTAAACGCTCACAGGATGAATGCTTAAATCTGGCGTCTTTGATGTGGAGCTCCTCATTTTGATTGCCTGTTTGTAAAACAACATTGCATTTTCTATTAACCTGTTCTCAGCCTCAGTTATCATATATTCACCCTATTTGTATAGCATGGAAGCCTTCAGTACTGGAATTCTGTTACTGTGGTATCCTACATAGTTAGGGACCTTGTCATAAAACTTAAATAATGAATCTCCTCTTACTTTCTGTCGTGTGGGTAATATTATGGGGAAGCATTATCATATCTGAACATTTCAATAGATAGAATTCAAAACAAGGGCTGTTGTTGTGCACTGTGAATATGATAGCTGTGGTTTTAAATACTTTCACTCATTGCCTAAATTTGACCTATCTGAAAATAATTGTAAGCTTCCGGGGAGCAGCATTTTATTTTCCTACCTTTAAGAGTTTTACAAGCTGGGGGAAGGGAGGGAATGACCTTTGAAACCCGGCTTCTGTAGAGCCAGATACTACAACCTTTATTCTTGGAAGTGGTTTTTACTGATTGTGGGTAGTACCATTGAAGTCAACAGAATTACAGCATTTATGGATTGGGCTGTTTGTTACCAGCATAATAGTCTGATTTGCAAAGAGTGAAAGAAAGTTGTGTAATGAATTTTAATTCCTATTTCAAATGTGAGCGTAGAACTGTATTTTCTTACTCAGTTGTTGTTTTTCCAAATGTAGTAGATGAAATACAATGCTCAGGCTCCTGTCTAAATAATTGCTTTCTTTATATTGTGCATCTTGCTATATGACATGAAAAACAGCCTTGTAGACACAAAAAATACTTCCTTTTGGTACATTTGACACCTCTCAAGTTGTGAATATCAGGGTAAACATACTGATGGCCAAAGGTAGATTATTTTAAATACAGTAAATTCTATGGTGAAAAGATGGGTGAGGTAATATCTTTTACTGTTGGTGGAAGAGACAAGCTTTCCAGCTTGCACAAAGTTCTTCTTCAGGTACTGGGAAAGGTACTTACAAGATATGTCTACAGTGGAATAGAACATCCATTGCTGGCCTCTGTGTCAGCTGACTCAGGCTTGTAGGGCTCGGGTTGAAGGGCTATAAAACTGCAATATAATGTAGGTGTTTGTGATCAGGCTGGATCCTGGGCTCTGGGACCCTCCCTACTTCTTGGGTCCCAGACCCTGGGTTCCCACCCAAGCAGGAACATCTACACTGCAGTTTTATAGCCCCACAGCCTGAGTTGCACAGGAGCCTGCGTAGGCTGACATGGGCATGCCACAGGTGTTTTATTGCCGTGTAGACATACCCAGAGTGTCACAGCTAAATAGAAGATGGAACAGATTTGTTTATCATGGGAGTTAACATGTTGTAAGAGACCCATTCCAGGTAAAGTGGGCAGTTAACACTTCTAAACTCACGGATGCAAAACCTGTAGACATATCTCCACTGCTATGATGATCAATATGCCTCACCACACACCTTTCAATATCCATGGGTCCTACACATGCCACTCACAACATGTGGCTACCTCATCCAGTGCACTAAATTCTCCAATAACAACATATGGGTGAAATAATACAGTCACTATTCTTTTGAATTAATTCACATAGAAAAGACAAAAACGCTGTCTCACCAGTGGGCGAACATTTTTCACAAAATGCTCACTCCATATCTGACCTCTCAATCCTTATCCTCAAAGGAAACCTGCACAACACCTTTAAAAGATAAGCCTGGCAGCTTAAATTCATAACTTCATTAGATGCTAAATATCATGGACTTAATAAAGACACTGGATTTATGGTTTATTACAACAATCTATAACCCACTAACCCTCCTGTGTCCTATGACTGGAGAGGTGCTAACTGCCCACTTCACCTTGAGTGGTCTCTTACAACATGTTAACTCCTTAAATTAAACAGTCTTTTCCACTTTGTATCTAGCTGTGTCACTGAGTGCCTTTCCCAGACCTGAAGAAGAGCTCTGTCCGCTTGAATGCTTGTCCATTTAACCAACAAAAGTTGGTCCAATAAAATACATTACATTATCCACCTTGTCTCCCTAATATCCTGAGACCTACACAGCTACAATAACACTGCAAATAGTAAATTCTATACACAGAAATGCTTTTTTTTTTCATTTAGATCTGTTAATAATGAAGTACAGTGATGATCAGAGTATTCTTTTAAATACTAGTGTGCTTATACATCGTACATACATGATGGGAGAGAATTCTGTATGTGCATCTCACTTTATGCCATGGTGTAGAGCATGAAGTATATGCCAATAGTCAGGACACAGCATTATAGATTAAAACAAATGCAAATATAGTACACTATACAGGTGCAATTTTTTATGTTACTTCCTTGAGATAACAAGATTTATCTCTCAGTCTTGTGCTATGTTCAGTAGCTGCTTAAACATTAGCTGGAGCAAAGTGTTTAACTAGCTGGTGCTAGGAAGAGCTTAATCACTTAGAGAAGGTATTCTTCACTAATAGATTTGAAAGATTATTCCCAGTTCCCAATTTTCCTTTCCATATGAAAGAAAAATGTGTGAAACTGTATAATGCTTCTTTCCAACAGCAATATAAAATACAGTATTTGTTTTATGACATACAGTAGATCAGTAGGTTGATAATAGCTAGTTTCCCAAACTAGCCCTTGTTTAATTACACTTTTTAGTATGTTAGCCAAATTTAATTATGATTTTAGCTTTTTGCCTGTATGATTATATTTAGCTCTGGAATTTTTTTTAATTCTTAAGGATTGTACTACAAATAATCCTTTGCAAACTCGGTTTGTGTGCCATTTAAATGTTAAAACAGTTAGATTTATAACTATTTTAGGCTGGGTTTTTTTTTTATAAAGAGTTTGAGGTGGCATAAAATATCCATTATGCTCCACTGTCCATCACATTACATGACACAGCAAAATATTCAATATTCCATTCTATAGAAGCTCATTAGATGTTTTGTCTAACAAGAAGCGAAGTTGCTTTAGTTGAATTTTTGTGTCTGATCTTCAATCAGAGAGATGCCCTTATCTTGACCTTTCCTATGCATATGATTATGTGGCATCAGCAGTTTTCTTTGATTAGGGGAATGTTTAGAGTGTTCCTTCCAAAAGATTCAGTCTGAAAAGTTCAGAAAACTTTACAAATATTCTATTTGAGCCTGTGGGTGTGAGATTATCGGATTATTGCAGTTTTATGGATAAATTCTGTGAATCTGGGCAGAAACAGAAGTAGGTTTGGTTTGTATTGTTTTTAAGGGGGACAGTAGATCATTTCTGTAGTTTTTTTGTTTTCTCTGTTTCATTCCAGCTAAAATTAATGTAGGCAAACATACTCTGCTATGTATATCAACAATAATAATGACCTGTATCTTGATTCTACACTGTATTTATTTATGTTGCAAACCACTTACAAGCAAAGGAGTGATACATCATTTTACATTTTCAATCTCAAATTTCATATTTGCCTTTAAACACTTTAAGAACATACATAGCTGAAACGTAACTAAATGCATTCTTTTTTGTACAAGTCTTCAGTAAATCACTTGTGCACCAAACAAAATGGATTAGAAGAAAACACAAGCTTTAAAAAAATACTGCTCACTAGCTTGTGCCCCTGTCCATTGTCAAGGAGCAATAAGTGAAAAAAACAGTTGGCATTATTAATTCCCATCTATGAAAATAGTCTGGGGTCGTGAGGTTGATATTAGTTGAATAATTCTCAAGGAGGAAAATATTGACATCAAGGGTGTAAAACACTGTCTCTGTAGCAGGCCAAAGTGCAGTTTTCTAATTATGGTCTCTAGGATGAATCTAGAAAATTAAGGCCATTGACTGAATTGTGTACCTAAATGACTTAAAAATCTGGGGCCAGATGCTCAGCCATTATACATTGACTTAGTTCTGTTGAAGACAGTGGAGCAGTATCATTAAGCTTAAGAGTCAACACTTCATTGAGATAACTAGGGGCAATTCACATCTCATAACTGTGTTTTTGAGTGTATGTGCAGTAGTGTGAGGATGGTTATGGCACTTTTCATGAACTTCCTCTACTAAAAAGTTTAATTGAACTAGTTGCAATAATTACAGACACCTGGTGGAGTAAAGACTTAGTGAGCTGAATCCTTATTACTTCAAGAACATCTGTCTCTAAATCTTAAAATCTTTAGAAAAAATAATTATAGTGTATCAAATCCATAAATGCTAGGAAGCTAATATAAGTGCTTAATGAAGATGTCTTTGGACTCCAAGATCAATCAAAAGGATACTGTTTTAATTGATTGATTATTTCTTATAAACAATGGCTAGAGTGTCAATTTAAATTTCTAAAAGCTTTTATTTTACTAATCTGATCGGTATAAATATTGGATTTTATTTCTTGTGGTTGGGGTGTTGCTTTGGTGATTAACCTTCATGTTCTGTGAAGACTTGCATGTTATGAATAGTTCTTCAACTCTTTCAGTGTGTTTTCTCCAACAGCAGTCTTGATTTCAAAGGCAGTTGGGTGCCTGTTCTCCCAGCTGGGCAGGTACACAACTAGGTGATCCTTTTGACCAATGAAGTTGTGTGGTTTATGTTGGTTTAAAATGGTTGCCACAATCCACTTCAATCCCTGTGCATGCTATACTCCGTAGTATCTTGATATTCATGAGAGATGCTATAAAAATAGTCACTGATTTTTCTCACTATCTGATGGCTGCAGGGTCTTTATTATTGTTTTGTTCTTTTCAGAAAATAAAAAGTCTGTATCAGGTACCTAGTAATGTGGAATGTTGTTCCCCTCTCTAAATTGTTGAGCACCATCAACTCCCACTGTGACTTTCACAGCTTTCTATTGAATCCTTTCCTGTTCTCTCTTTTCTATTGTGCAGCATATGGCCAGATCAGAAACTAGAACATCACTGTGTTTTTCATACATTTAGGTATTCCAGTTGCACATATTTAATTGACATTTCTTTTCAAAGTCCTTTCTTTGACAGTGGACATTGAATTTTTGGACTGTCCTTTTTGTTTTAGAAAATTAAATTGTATTGTCTAAGGAAAAGCTCAAATTATTTTTTAATAGAATAACTGCATTGAATCATGGAGGTGTTGCTTAAAGTATCTGTTAGCTAGCAGTCTGAAGGTCTATGTGGTAATACATTAGCAGAATCATTAGATACGCCTTTGCAACCACTAAAATATGAACATTATCTATTGTAAATATTTAAGTACTCCATTATCTTGGTATGAAAACATATTTGGAAGCTGAAGGTAGACAAATTCAGACTAAAAATAAGGCACATATTTGTAACAGTCATGACAATTAATCATTAGAACAACTAACGTAGGGACGGGGTGGATTCTCCATCACTTGCAGTTTTGAGTCAGGACTGGATGTCTTTCTAAAAGAGATGCAGTAGCTCAAACAAGACAAGAAGTTTGATACAGAAATTACTGGAGGAGCGTCTTTGGACTCTGTTATGCCAGAGGTCAGTCTAGATGATCATTTTGGTCCCTTTGGCCCTTAGAATATATGAATAATTTCCTTATTATTGTTAAAAGCTTGAACAAATATGATTGTAAGCATAACATTAAAGATAAATGAACATCATTTGCTTCTGAATATTCTTTCTGAATGCTAAGAGGAATGCAAGATGAAGACCAATGGTGCAAAATTAATGAAGAATCATAGCAAAGTTTCTAAATTAATAAAAAGATAGACTAATAATTCTAGATTCAGTTTCTAGGAATGCAAGCAAGCAAACAAACAAAACTATTTCATACAATACTTATATTGTGATACTTGTACAAATTACTTCCTTTCCTAGGTAAGTTACTGCTTTAGGAAACCTGATACAATGTTATCCACAACCATACTTAGTACTATACACTTGGTACCCACCTTTATTTAGGAGACCACTTTCTTTAAGTAACCGTGTTTTTTTTTCCAGTCCCCTAAAACAGGTTTCCTTGGACATAGTACACTGTAATTTACCAAACAGCTACTTTCTTCTTGAAATAATCTACAGTATTTCATGAAAACTAATGTGCATTACTAAACTCATTTTCCTGCAGCACAAAGCCCTTGCTACTTTATATTCTTGGAGCTCTTAGCAGCTAATTTTGTGTTTGTACAGTGAAAAATCACTTGATGGTCATGAGAATTTTGATATGAATGTGTTTAATATCACATCAATAGTTGCTATATTGTATTTTACCTTTAGAACACACATTTGTGCACTTGCACAACAAATGTTTGCCTAGATATTAAGATAGGGAAGTATGAAGGTCACATCTTAGTAGTTATGAAGGAGTTTTTATAAATGTAATGGAACAAGATTCCCTGAATTTTATTTCACCAGAGGTACATAATGGCCACAATAAATGGTGGCATATTAACTGCACTTAATCTCTCTCAGTTCATTTTTCCTTGCATTTAACAATGCATTTGTATGATAAACCACAGACCAATCCTTTAAATATCACTCTTATTATAACACTCCAGATATTATCAGTGAATCTCCAAGGCCTGTGCATTCGCAATTATATTACCCTCTGTATGAGTGAATTCTTGATATTATCAACTCCGGTTATTGTCATGGTACTTTGAAGATCTTTGATGTGACATTAAAATACATTAATTTGACTGGCTTTCTATATAATGGAAAATGTGCTATTGCCTACAGACCAAACTTAAATCATTGCAATATTTTTAATTCCAGCTGCAACTTGCTCCACACTCTGAAATATTTTCTATTGCACAGTATGTGAGGCTGATGTCTGACTGGATTTTATATACTATTATTGTACGATAGCATTCTTTATCATTGTCAACCTCATATAGAGGGTATAATTTCATTGATTGGAGCCCACTAGATAACTACATTGAGTACCGGCCTCCTGCTGTTCCCACTGAATTCAATAGGAGCAAAAATGGCTTTGTAAGTAATCCTCTGGTTAGTAAAGTGATACCCATGCAAAGCTTCCGTTGCCCGAATAAGTTCTGGATCAGGATTTCACCCTACAATTCTGTGTATGTTCTGTGCAAAGGATTCCGGGATTTGGAGTGGAGGGCTATATTGTGCCATGAATTTTTAAGCAGTACTTTTATTAGAATGAAAAATATCAATAACCAATATGGCCAGAATATTTAAATGACTCATGCATTTTTACTAAGGTTAGAGTGTCCCTCTTGTGGTGGTTGTGGGGGGGAATAACTCTGCTACAATTCTCTTGGAGAGCTTCTTCCACATTGTTCTGGTGGAAGAGAGAGGTTTCCTCCCTTCTCCTGCCCCCTCTCCCCCACCAAAAGGAATGAACTGTAAAGCCCGCCACTAACTAAACTCCACCGATTCCCAGGAGGGGAGGGCCATCAGCGTGAAGGCCTTGTGTCCCTGATTACCTGTGGTTCTGGCTGCCCTTAGGATCCTCCCTTTTAAAGAGGATCCCTGCCATAAAGGAGGATCCATGGGAAAGGTCTTGAAACTGTGCTGCCTCTCTCAGGAAATCTCCAAGTGGCCCTAACCCAGCCACTTCCTACCCTTCTCTTAAGCCAGTTCTAACCAAGAGCAGTCTGAGGAAAGCCAGTGGAGGCAGCTAACCCTTCCACATAGGATGGGGGAGCTCCATGCATGGAGGAGATCCTCTTTGTGGACACTGAAGGCACCATCAGGCTCTTAGACTAAGAAAATGTTTGTGTTTGGCTTTGACACAGCATCTTTCTCACCTGACTGTGATCTTGACAACTAAACCAGGGCTCTTCACACAATGATTCAGCAGCTTTGGGTTAGTGTTTTTAGTCTGATGGTTTGTTGACCCTTTCTCTGGCGGTTGTGTTCAGCCTCTGATGAACTCTTCAGTGCTACAGCTGTAATAACATCATTATATAATTGAAGACTTAATTTTCTTACAGTTATTGTGTTTTCCTTTCAAAGTGATTTGAAGGATATGTTACCTTTCCTAACCAGAGGGATCTTTCTATGAAAACATCTTTTCCATTGTCAAGTTATCTTAACATTGCAGAGGTTTTTACATAAAGGTAGGGCTATATATTCAACAAATGATTTAAAAAAAAAAAAAGAGAGAGAGAGAATACCCTATTTACATAGGCATATACTGATCTGAAAGTGGAATATAAGCAGGTGCAGATGTTTGCAGGGAAACTTAATACTGATCTTTAGAAAACCCCTTATTACCCATAGAAAAACATTGTTTATTAATCATGTAACCAGCCAATATAGAACCTCCTCAAAATGAGGATCTAGTCTGGCACCATAGTGCTACCAAGCTGAGGATGTCATTTTGTGGATTTCATCTCTAAACTCAGTTCTTTGCTCTGCCAGAGGCTCGGTGCTGGAAGCACTATGAAAGGAGTACATCTATGTCTGTTTCTGGATACCCCTTTGGCGGATGCAAGATAAACTCTGACAGGTTCCAGAAAGAGCCATATTTACCACAGCCAGAAGGAGGTTCTTAACAAAAGGCCTTTATGATAGAGGTTTGGAGCAAATGGAACAAGGGTGGATCTGCACTTTCTAAAGCAAAATTTGTCCCTTAACAAGACAGTTCATTGAACTTTATTAAACTACAATCAGGTGTTTGGTTATTTCGCATATAATACATACAGATAATTAAGCACGCAAGGGCCAAGTTCAGAGGTGATGCAACTTCTGGTTTGAAGTTGCATGCTGCTAACGGGTGTAAGTGACTTGTCGAGGGATGCAAAGAGAGTGTAATGGCAGGCAAAGCAACTAAACGTTTCTGGAGAGGAAGATCTCTGGCTAAGGGTCTGGATTGGGACTCAGGAGATCTGAGCTCAGTTTCTGGTGCTGCCACAAACTTCTTGTGTATGTTTTAGAAAGTCAGTTAATCGCTCTGTGTCTCAGTTCTCCATCTGTAGAAGAGAGTTGTAATAGATCCTCACTTCCACCCTTTGTCTGTCTTGTCTATTTAAATGGTAAATTTTTTTAGCGGAGGCACTTTCTCTGCCAAGCGCAATGCAGTCCCAATCTTGGTAGGATCTTCCACAATAAATACTGTTTTGTGTTTTCCGTTTGTATTTGTTTTAAAAAAAAAAATCTGGGAATTTTTTGGTGTTTATTTTCCAAACATTAAAATTGGGTTTAAAAAATAATAATAAACAAACAGGAAAAAAGAAACACAAAAACCCTTTCATAATATACACGTTATTACAGTATAATAGAAACTTCTTTTAAATGTACAAAGGAATTTTTTTTCTCTGTGAGCTAGTAGTTTTTCCAGAACCTTGGTTTGCATACGTTTGCATAATTTTCTTCCAACTATCCAACTCATGTTGAGCCTCTTGCTGTCTTGGAGCTAGTCCAATGTCGAAATAAGCGCTCTACATCAGTAGATCCAGAGGGAGCACTCAGAGGTTGCCGTGCCACATTGCTGAAGTTGAGAAGTGTGTGGTCATTGTTCCAAAAGCCGGCACATTCAGATTCACACTGTTAAGGTTAGGCATGTTCATGTAAATAGTAAATTCCCTTTTTAGATTTGAAATTTCATCTTTAGTGGCAAATGGTTGAAACACTCTGGATTAACAGTCATCTGCTGTAAAATTCACCTTGAAGAAGGGGTGCAACACCTGGTGGGCTTTCTGAAAAGAGTCTTCTGCACCAAACACTTTGGGGTTCAGATTATGGGCCACAGTTGTCTCCCATTTCTTGTTGAGCATTGTGTTGAAGGTTTTGAATGCTCTTTTGGCTTTCTCATATTCCGGGGTCAGAAGGATTTCCAGAAAGAATTCGGTTTTTTTCATCATATGTTTCTTTTGTGCTCAGTTCAGCTGAGATTTTGGTTGTCAGGATCTGGTAAACGTCTGTATTGGCAAATGTGTTGGCGGTAATTGGAGAAAACTCCAGTGTTTTCTGTGTATCACACAGTGTTTCCAAGTTTTCAACAATGAGCGTTACCTTGATGTGCAGAATCTGGCGGTCATTTTGGTTATTTGTCAGTCTCTTCAGAGTCTCTGCATTAGAGCCAGCAAACTCAGGATGATCTCCGAGACTCATTAGCACTGTCCATGTGTTGTTTACATGACAGGCAGCAAAATACAAGCTCATCTACCCACGTGGCACAGCAAGGGTAGGTAGTCGGCAGTCAGCTCTGCACTCGCCTCAAACAAACAAGTTTTCAAGTTGGAAAACGGCTCTGAATCCAATGATGCAAGATTTCATGTCTCTCATTTCTTCTGTAGTCGTAGCTACCGACAGTGCAATGTTAATCAGGTGAGCAGGATAGGGAATGCATAGCAACTCCAGTGTCTGATGGAGTTTAATCTCCTGCGTAAAGTTAGCCATGTGGGGAGTAGAATCTGTTAGTTGTGGCCACGTTTTCCTAAGTGGTTTGGCACATTTGAACTCAAACATGTCAGTTATTGCGGCGTTGACAAAATGGGTGTCAGCAGAGGGGACGAATGTCATGTCAGGACAAAATAGTGTGGGGTTATTTGCCATGAAATCAAAAAACGAAAACAAAAGGCCAAGAATTGGATGGTCGAAAGCATTAGGAGATTTGTCAAAAATCAGACTAGAAACCACATTTCCATCAATTCGTTCCATCAGTTTAGATACTAAAGTATCAATATTTTTCTTTCAGATGCTTATGTGAAAGGATACAATTTAGTTACAGAGGTCACAGATTCCATGACTTTTCCAAACCTCTATGACTTCTTTGGGTTCAGCTGTCACTGGCTGCAGCTGTGCGCCACACTCCGGCCCCCTGATGCAACTGGAGCTTGGGGCTGGAGTTGGGGCTGTGCCTCCTGCCCCCCCCCCGATGGTGGGGTTCAGGCTGTCAGTCCTCCCGATGGGGCTCCAGTTGTCTTTCCTGCCCCACCCTATTCATTCCTCCAACCGTTGTTATTTTTAGTAAAAGTTACAGACAGGTGAAAGCTCCTGTGAATTTTTGTTTATTGCCCATGAGCTATCCATGACCTTTACTAAAAATAACCGTGACAAAATCTTAATCTTACTTATGAGTAAGGTTCTCTATCTGCATTAGAAAGGGTTTTTGCTGCTGGACAGTATTGTCACACTAAGTCACCAGTAGGACCCTCTGTTTTGCCGGACAATCACTATTAATTGCAAAGACCACGCACAGATTCATTGACAGAATCGTGTTGTGTCCTCTCTTTCATTAAAACCCTGGTGAAAACTCCTGATGTTGACTGTTTTTATCCCAAAGTTCACTTTCTTCTTTAAGCTTCTTGTGTCGCTTGCTTTTGACATGCTGCTTTATTCAGTCAGCGTGAACCTTGACCTCAATGGTGCAGTACTTGCGGCGCAATGCACCCTCGTCATTCCTGTCTTTACTTTTCTTGACAATTTCTAAGCATTTTTTCTGATTTTCTTGGTGGTATTCAGGCATAGATTTGCGTTTTCGCCTTACATTTACCTTTTTACCTTATCTTTATCTGTGGAGGACTGATTGTTTAAATTCAGCGCTGCACTAAACAGATGCAAAGAAACAGGTGGGCAGCATCTTCTTGTGAACCAATCATAGCGTGTTATTAATGTTGTTTGATTTTCCAACCTTCACTGTATGTGTATTCTGTGTTTTACACTGAGGAACTGCTTCAAGTCTGAGTTGCAGGACACACAAAGTGTTAGTGCCTAACAAAAATTAAGTACTCCTCAAAAAATTGAGTAGACTGATAAACGGGTGTAAATCAATAAAAACTAAACTTTAATTAAAACAGCTCGTAATTTATTGGTGGAAATCAGTAAATCTGAAAATGCAGAACACTATATATAAATAAGAATAATTAACAGGAGGGTGTCAATAAAATAGAAGGGCTTAAGTTACCTTATGACCTTCTTATTAATTGTTTTTCCTGCTTTACCACTTCCTGCTATCCCTCAATGTGTAAATTGCACCAATTTATGCATAATTTATACCACCCCTATGGTGGCAAGTTATACATACTCTTATGGATTTGGCCCTTATGCTATAAAATCAATGTACAGATTAGGTATCCTGAGCAATTTAGGAAAAAGTTGGTGAGGGAAATAACAAGAGATCAGAAGACAATGAACATATCTTTGAAATGACGAACCCATTGTTGATTTATAGTATTTCATCACATGGCAAGTGGATGGGCAGCCCCAAATGTACCTGAGGCAATGAGAAGGATTTGGGTGTTGAACTAAAGCCAGGGCAATATGCATGGAAAGATCAGGGTAGTTTTACATAGCTGTGCGGGAGATATTATTCTGTTTCAAGGTGTTTTAGTTGCCTAGAGGTAAATTAATAATAATAATGATAGAACTTTGTGCTAGTGACTTTCTTCCTATGTGTACACAGCACAGCAGTACAAATAATAATTAGCATGAAAATCTGATGCAAATTGATCAACAGAAAAAAGCACTTTCATACGAGGTCTGATGCATGGTGCTTTGTAGGAAAAGGTGTGAGCAAACATGACATCAGGATTCTTAACCTTTCGTGCTCCATTCACATTAATCCCTTCACCAAAGGGGGACAAGGAGAACAAGCAAAGCTCTCCTCATAAGACCCCTACTCAACAGCAAGGGAAGTGCTGGGAACTCGACATTGGCCATTTGGGGCTAGATTGTAACCAGACATGGAATAACATGGAATAGGTGTGGGGGATGGGCCCAGAGTCAGGATCACGCCCCCGCTTGAAAAACTGTGTTTATGGTAATCTGAATAACAGCTCCCAGAACTGACGGCAGTAGTTCTACTACAGTAGCTTTTGTGTAGGAGATGCTTGGGAGCAACTGAGCAGTTAAAGTCGCAGCCTACTCCCCATTTAGGGGTATTAAAAACTCCTCCCTTAACCACGGCAGTACATGTACAACACAGAAAGAGTCCCTGGTCCAAAGAGTTTACAAACTGACCGCTCCAATCCTACAAACAGTTCCGCATCTGCTTAATTTTTAGGCACATGAATATTTCCCCTGCAGCCAACATAAATGCTCAAATGTAAAGTTAAACAGTTGCATATCTGTTTGTAAGACTGGGGTTTAAATAAAAGATTCAGTACTAAAGAGCCCCTTGTAAATTTAGATTAAGCATCATTTATCCCTCCCAAATGGTAATTTAGCAATGATTCCACTTGTGTTCAGTCTTCTATATACTGGTGGTTTAAGCAAACCAAATTGTTAGATGCTGTGTAAGGTATGAAGAATGCAGAGCAAAAATCTGTTTTTATATTATTATCTGTGCAGGAAGTAGGTTTTTAATTTACCAAAGTTTAAGGAGAAAGCATTTTGTGGACAAATCTATTTTAACGCATTGTGTGTGGCTTTTTAAAAAAAGCATTCAGCTTACTCTGGTGCCAAGAATTGCTGCAATATTTAAGGCAAGGCTGTTGAATAAGATATTGAATTTGAGGACAAAACAGAAGGCCATCGCTTAGTGATATAAATTTGAGAATTTGGAAATAAATAAGATGTATTTTCCCTAAAGAGAAAGTAAAGACTTTTAGTCTTTGGTGGCAGGTGTCTTCTACTTTGAGCCAAATCACAGCTAAGAATAAACCATATAAATTATGAATATAAAGTATTTTCAGCTGGCTTGACACACAACATTTCTTGTTAGAGGTTTAAATAAATAATAATTTTAAGAGAAGATCAAGCAGCTATGGAGGAGCTTCAGTTTTGATCTTTATAGATCAATGATAGTCTGACATCACTCAGTACCATTTGCACTTGGCGCATCTTGCCAATTGGGATCTGCTAAAAGTGGACCTGGGTAAAGTGCTTTTCCTTGCTTTGGGCATTTCTGGAGTAAATTGTGTGTGTATTGGAGGCTTGGTCTTATGAACAAATGGGAGAAGATATTTGAATCTGGAAGCATCCCTACTCTCTTGTCTGATTGGGATGACTTGTTAACCCTTCATTTTGAGTGGAAGGTTATTCCCACTGGGAGAGAACAGCATAGCCGTCATGTATGGATGAAAGCTAATTGGTTTTCTTAGCTGGAAAATTAAGACTGAATTCTGGAATGTGTTGATCATTGTGGCCATGATCAAGCACTGCAGTACATGCTTAACTTTTAGGGATAAGTAGTCCCATCAAAGCTGGGCGTCGTCATTTTGATATGGAATTCAATTTGATATGGTCCTCACTTGGAATAGGATATTAACTTCTCAGTAACTAAAGTTGTGATCCAGAGATTCCAAGAGTGACGGTGGACATGCCAACAGGGGAATCTGATTCCTGACACAAAACAATTAATCCTTGTTTGGAGGGAGTTATTTTCCATTGGAGCAGTCCAGTTCATTTGTGATTTGTTGTCATGTTCATGATTCATGTTGGTGACTGTTATACTGGTGTAACAATTAAGGCATTGTAACCAGTGTCATTTTCACTTTTCGGTATTGCTGCTTTAAATGAGTTTGAAAAAGTGGTAGCTTATGGGAACCTCTTTGAATGTACTACAGGGAGGATGACAGTCTGTAGTTAGGATTTGTGTGTTTGATATTTATTTAAAAAATGGTCATGATGGAAACAGTTTTAATCAGCTTAATGCAAGCTTGGCAATCCATATTTACTACTCAAGTAACTTATTTCTCAGAATCCTCTTCCCCCTCTTCATGGCAGTGCTATTGTTTGTTTGTATTTCGTTATGTATTTGCTGGAGGGAGAGAGAGCTATTATTGTTTTTTAGAGGGTATCTGGAAATATAAAATGGAGTCTCTTGAGAATTCCAAGACTGTACATGTCACAATTGTTTTGTGCTGTGTGACGCTTAAGTATGTAGGAGTTTTTATTTGGCCATGTGCGTAAATCACCTTTCCACCTCAAACACTTTATCATCAATGTTTAAAGATTAAACCAGGAACAAAAAAGAAAATATCTTCCCTTCATTATACTACCAGGCAATAAACATTTGCAGGATTGAGATCAAATCCTGCAGTCCTTATTCAAGCAAAAGTCACATGGACTTCAGCTGTTGCTTTTCCTGAGTAAGGATTTGATCCTTACAAAGGAAATAATTCATTCTCTCTATTGAGGCACCTGCTCACACAGTGTAATTGGGTGAAGCGTCATATTTTCCTCCATGCAACATCCACCTGCAGTGGCCTTTCTGAAGTGCTAGAAAAATAAAGACGCTGGGATCTGCCCGTATCACTTTGGCAGAAACTCTTTAGGTAGAATATACCTCGAGAGAGACGTGGAGGTGAAAAAAGGGAGCTGTTGCCAAAAGGTTTCCTTCATTGGTCACTTACTGTAGCTAAAATTATAGGGGGCAGAGGTAGTAGTGGTCTGTTAGGACAGCCATGAAAACAAGCCTTTTGCCATTTCTAACAAATATTGAATGAAAATACGTTTCAAATTTTAAAAATAAGTTAAGACTTGTCCCCCCCAAAAAAACCCCAAACAAAAAAAACCCAGCAACCCAAAACCTGAGTTTATATCCCGTCAGGTACATGATGTCCTGGAGCCTAGCCCATTGGCAAAAACATGTGGAGTGTTATCCTTTGCAACACTGGGAATGTTCTCTGCTGAATTTGGCGCCAATGACCGAGGTTTGCTTGTTAGCCGAAGTTCACACAGACTTCTTGCCAGGTCTGCCCAGAATACTGTCTCCTCTAACTTCCTGTGGTCTTGCATAATATTTCCTTGCTTCTTGTGTAACTGTGCACTTGGTCTGGTCACTGCCCAGTTCATTTTAAAGGCCAAAGGAGAGATTAATAAGAGGCGAGATTAATAAAACTGGGACTTTTCAGCTTGGAAAAGAGATGACTAAGGGGAGGATATGATAGAGGTCTATAAAATCATGACTGGTGTGGAGAAAGTAAATAAAGAAATGTTACTTACTCTTTCTTCTGACAGAAGAACTAGGGGGTCACCAAATGAAATTAATAGGCAGCAGGTTTAAAATGAGCAATGGGAAGTATTTCTTCACACAATGCACAGTCAACCTGTGGAACTCTTTGCCAGAGCATATTGTAAAGTCCAATACTATACCAGGGCTCAAAAAAGAATTAGATGTTGTTCATGGAGGATAGGTCCATCAATGGCTATTAGCCAGGATGGGCAGGGATGCAAAGCCATGCTCTGAAGTGTCCCTAGCCTTCGTTTTACGGAAGCTGGGGATGGACGATGGGATGGATTACTTGATGATTACCTGTTCTGTTCATTTCCTCTGAAGCTCCTGGCATTGGCCACTGTCAGAAGACAGAATACTAGGCTAGATGCACCATTGGTTTGATCCGACATGTCTGTTCTTATGTTCTTGTTTTCTGATCCTGCCAACATGCATGTGAGTAGTCTCAGGAAGGGGACGTAAATACTTGCAATTTGGGGTTCTTCGCCAGAAAGTGTTAGCACAGTCTAAACTTGTGTGTGCCATGGGATCTCTGGAGTTTAACCTTACAGAAGGTAGGCTTAAACGAACTTATCAGTCGGTAATAAGTGACTAAGACAAATATCTGTGCTCAGTTCATTAGACGACTTTACATCTAATTATAGTATATCTATGCCTTTCTGGAAGAGAAACACAGACAGGCAAATGTGTAGACTAGAAAATTGGTCCTAATGGTGCTAAAACTTGTAGTATCATATATCAGAAACAAAACAGTCATTTTAAAAAAGAGATCGTTGCCCTTATTTTCTTACCTTCATTTCTACTCTCCTAAATAGGGGTAGTGTCTTTATGATCACTTAATGACAATTCATACTGTGGGCAAAACTGGTGAAAACCATTTTTTGTTTCATGGCAACACAAGACTTGTGCACTTCAATGGAAACATGAGAGTCAAATGTGGAAAAGTCCTGTGGGATTTTAATAGAGAAAGCTAACAGTGGTTCTACATAAATGTAAAAGGTTTCTATAGAAATTACTTTGAACACCTACAGAGTTTTATAGAGAATATAGAAAGCTACATCAGGGTTTTTGAAGCATTCTATAGAAACATATAGCAGAGAGAGAATTCCTTATTAAATTAGTGTGATTCAGAAACTTCTAGATGGCTACCATTTTTTTAAAATTCTGTAGAAAATTTAAGTAAAGAGGAGCTTACATATATATAATGGCTGTAGGGAAAAAATTTCAAAATGCATAATTGGTATTAAGAGCCTAATTTTCACTGAAAGCCAAGGGGTGTCATGCTCTTAACTTGAAAGTCTTCCTCATTTTTTCTAAATTAGACTTTATTTAATGCTTTTGGCAAATGGATTACATGGCAGAATAGTCTCGAGGCTAGCAGAAAAGGAGAGAGAGAATTGGCCACAGTGATTATTTAAATTTAAATTGGACTGCTTTTAATTCAATAGGAGCAAAGAACTTTTTTGTCAAGTGAGAGTGCAATAGTAGAGCAGAATGGACACTTCTTCAGTTCTATGTGCTTTTCATATGGAGCTGTATGGGGGATAGATATTGTACTGGGATATAACCTGTTGTTTTATTACTGAATATTTTTGTGTCTGATTTTTATTTTATTGTTTTGAATTAAAGCTCAGTTTAACAAATATGGAATAGGAGCATCATAACCAAAGAGAATTAATAGCCCAAGACTAAAACTCAAGTTGAACGTATCTTGCAGATGTATATTGTTGTTAGCCTGATTTGTGTAATAAATATAGATACAAATAGAAAGTTACATTAACAGAAAGTTTTTTTCATACAAAAATGTTGACCAGTGAGAACATTTTCAAAGAACTCTGAAATTTCGTTTGGCATTAAAAGGACTCACACAACTAAATCCCTGTATATTGCTTTCAAAATGTATTCCAGGTATCTTTAAATATTTGCTTTAAAAGAGGATTATATTCCTTTGATTCTACCAGTGCTTAATGCTCCCATATAAACTCTTTTCCAGAATGTAAATGATTGCCTGTGGTTAAAATGTGTATGTTGAAGTTATTTAGGTTTGCATTTCAGTTGAAGGAAATTGTTAACATAGAGCTTTGTTTGGTTCAGAGCTGTAGATGAAATTTAGAAAATGTATACGGCTAATGTCTCCCAGTCAGCCTAGCCTGAGTTTATTTCTAGCTAACTTTTGGAAATGAATTCTACAGCAGCTTCAATGTCAAACCACAATTTTACACTATTAAAAAAGTTTTTATACATAAATAAGCTTTGCACATAATTAGTAAACTGTCAGGTAACTTGTGTTAAAAATGGGCATGCATCTGAAATGAATTTTACTATAATTCCTTTTCTAAAATTCCTTGGCAAATTGCTATTCACGTTCTTGACATCCGAATTCCTGTTGTGATTTTTAAAAGGCCAAATAATAAGGGTTGTGCTTTAAATGTAACCCACTAGACTTACTTGTACATTTTTTATAGTTTCCAGACTTTACATGATCTTGTATGATCTTTCTATTAGTTGTCTGCTGGAATGCCCACTTTATTAGTTTTAAATAATATATATGTTTACAGATTAATATAAGAACAAGGCAGCTCTTCATGAATACCTGTCTAAAGTCATTTAAAAGGGACTAGGATTTCAAATTATAAATCCATGCTATTTTGATTAGAGTCTAGTTGTTATCAGTAATGTTTTGGAAAGTGCCACAGAAATGTAACAAATACTATTAATCTTTTTTGGCCACATCTGGCATGACATTTTAAAGTGTTTTCAATGCGAATCCATGCTTTGCTATTGACTTTTCGAAACTTTCTGCACTTTTGGTGAATGGGCACAGACCAGGGGTGCCAGGGCACCCCACTGATCCACTCAGGCAGTGTGTATGATCCATAAACCTGGCTTAACCAGGCACTTTCTGTAGGAGGAAACTCCGATCTGGTCTATACTGAAAAGTTATATCAGCATATTTATCAGCATGTGTTGTCAGGAGTGTGGAAAAAACTCTGCATGTAGTTGCATTCATGTCGATGGAAGAAGGCTTCTGTCAACATAGCTAACTTCATTCAGGGAGGCGATGTTCCTACACTGACAGAAAAACCTCTTCTCTTGGGGTAGGCTGCATCTCCACTATGCAGGGCCTCCATATGGGGTAGGAGAAAGGGTACATTTTACTGGGGTCCAGGGGCCCTGGGAGGCCCCGGACCAGGCTGCAACCCCCATTACCATGAGGAAAAAATTTTTCATGGCTCATGAGATTGTATGTATGGGATAAGGGATTGTGGTATGTATGTGGGAAGGGGCTCGTGTTACAAGTTTGTACTGGGCCTGAAAAAATGCTTGGGCCCTGCCACTGTGGGGCCATGGTGGCATAACTATACTGGGGGGTATATGTCAGTGTAGTCCCTGTAGAGGAGAAATAGCCTTAGCTAATGTAGACGCCACCTCCTCCTGCTGAAGGAGCGAGCAAGGATATCGCCAAGCTGTCTCGGCACGCACCTGGTCTCTTGCTGCAGCAACGGTTCTTTGGGGCTGTGGGCAGACAGCACAACATAGACCTTACTGTGGGCAGGGGACTAATGCCAGGATAGCCCCAGGTTCAGGAGACCTGAAGATAGTTTAAAGCCCTTTCCCTCCTCCATTTTTGGATTGATCACATTCAGCCAGACTAGAGAAGGTGGCCCACAATGGATGAAAGCGAAGTCTCCTTTAAATGTAATACAGAGAGAGAGCATATTTCAGAACATAAATGTCAACCTATTTCCTTTTTAAATGTCTTTTTCTACATTGTGAAAGTTGTCTGAGTGGTTATGAAAAGAAGAATGTTGGATGGGATGGGAACTGAGTTACTGCAGAGAATTCCTTTTTGGGTGTTGGCTGGTGAGTCTTGCCCACATGCTCGGGGTTTAGCTGATCGCCATATTTGGGGTCGGGAAGGAATTTTCCTCCGGGCGGATTGGCAGAGGCCCCGGAGGTTTTTCGCCTTCCTCTGCAGCATGGGGCATGGGTCGCTTGCTGATGGATTCCCTGCAGCTTGAGGTCTTCAAATCTCACTTTTGAGGATTTCAATAACTCAGTCATGGGTTCGGGGTTGTTATAAATGTGTATGGGTAGGGTTTTGTGGCCTGCCTTGTGCAGGAGGTCAGACTAGATGATCATATTGGTCCCTTCTGACCTGTGAGTCTATGAGTCTTAAGAACCTTCAGAAAAGAGTTCAGAGAGCAGGGTGGCTAAATCAACGGGAAGAAACTAAAGAGGTTGATCAATATGTCAAGCTGAGCTATTGGTTGATGGGCTCTAGTATATGAACCAGAGAGTACAGAGAAATCTATAAACTTGTTTGAACCAAAATGTAATTAAGTAATTTGGAAAAAAGTCAAGGGATATGTATGCCTTTTTCCTTCAGATTTTGCTTTTTTACACAAGAATTTTGAATGTGGGATACTTTTGATTCAGAATATTGAACATTTCGGAGCTTGATCCTAAACAGCATACCCAGAAAAAAGCTCCTGCTGACTTCAGTCAGAGTAAACAGCAATGGATTGGCCTTGTACGCATGTTTGCTTGCATAAGTGCTGTATTTTGACAAGCATGTAGTTGTACAAAGTAATCTACTTTTGGACATGGGGAAACACCCTTTGTGGCTTATGTAAGTGAGTTTATATACCCACCTTGAATTCTGTGCAGATTCTTGTAAAGGACTGTGATCTCAGATCCACATATGTCTAGTAGCTTAAATGGAACGATAGATATCTTTGAGGGGTAGCAGCATCCGTCATTCAGCTGTTGTTGCAGTCTGATATTGCTGTCCTCCAAAAGACATGAAAGGGCAGATATGTACTTTTAAGGTGCCTGTGCTCAAAGATAAGAGAAATGGGGAGTAGCCTAAAACAGGATGTTTTTAATCCCACACACCAATTAGTCACACTGCTAAATCTTTACTAACTTTTTAGATCAGCCTTCCTTAGGCAAAACTTCTGTAGAAGCAAATGGGTGTTTTGTCTGAGAAAAGACAGAGTGAAAACTCATTAAGGACTCTAGGATTTGGACCACACTCTGTGATGCTTAAAATATTGATGCATGTTTCATGAGCAAGAATAGTCTATCACCTGGTGGGCTAAACACCATATTAAAGCCTTTTCTGACACGTAGTGAACACAAAGCTCTCTGCCTACTGCAATTGTGATTTCATATATTTTGTTACACATGGCATGTACCGAGTGAAATGAAAAGCATGTCACGTTGGTTTTTCAAATGATGCATGCCACAACCTACAGGGATGTTGCAAATAAAAATTGAACTTGTGAAACGCCTTTCATTTCACAGAGAATCATCTCGGGTCACACCGAATTGCAGCTTATGTAGTGTAATCATCTAAGGTTCCATCAGGGTGAACGGGAGTATGTGTGTATAATTTTCATGAGTGTCAACAATACAGATGTAGATAAAGTTTTCCTGCTCGTGCATAATATTTTCAATATGATGTTTGGAGTTGGAAGGATTTTTAATTTCTCTAGTAAACGTCCAGTTGTGCCCAATGCTGAGCACCTCATGGGAGATATTGGAACACCCTCCACTCCTGCATACAATAGGTGAGAAGGGCACTCAATACCTTACAGGATAGGGCTCATTAATGTTAATGACGGTTAAAATGCTGATCTCTGTTGTCTGGTTAAAAATCCTGAAAGCATACCCAAGCAATATGCCCAACTTGAACAACTTGGAATGGAGCACACCATAAAAGTCCTAAAAAGAAACACATCCATGGTGAGCAAAGGTAACACTGACCATAATTGCCAAAGTGGAGATCTGGAAACAGGATCTGGAAACCTGCCAAGCCAAGCAAAAATGGATGGTATATATTCTACTCCTCTCAGGCTGCTCTTTTGAGGCATTCGGGGCTGATACTGTAGTTCTTTTACTATTCTTTTCTTTTTCCTCACAAAGATCCAATTCAAACCCAAAAGCACAAGTGACCGGGCTTTTGCTAAAACTGCAAACCAAAGAGCAAATAATAGAAACAAAAAATGGTCACATTTTTGCATAGTTCAGTTTTGCCACCTTAAAGAAACAGCCTTCACTATTCCCTCTAAATGTAATAATTAAAAAAAATAAATAAATGAAGTGGGCTTTGTGTGAGAGCAAACCCCAATGTAAGTTTAACAAAGGAGCAGGAGAAATAAATATTTTAAAGCTTGGTTCTGCTCTCTTCACTCACACTGGGTGAAATTTGCCTGCACAAAAAGCTCGCAAGATGTCTATGAGTCCTTACAATAAGGCTCACTCAAGTAAAATGTAAGTAGGGGGTAGACTTTGTGGGCCCCTCTGCACTGGTGTGAATTTCACCCAGTGAGACTGTTTGTGGAACAGGTACACCACCACTTGGGTGAGGACTGGCAGAACCGGACCCCTAGCAGCTAGAACTGCTGAATAATAACTGCTCAGATCAGCTGAATCGCAGGCTGGCCAGCCAGTGGTTTTAATTTAAAATAGATTTGCTGTCACATATACGGGTTCTTGATAGACTTCACTTGTGAAGATAACATGCCATTGTGCCACTTTGGCATATCCCTTCTGAAGGGGTCTTTGAATTTTGCACACAGCCCCATGGGGAGCTCTACTAGATAGGACATGGGTGGGTGGATCTATATTCCTTTTTCCTCTTCATCCCTTCCCACCCTTTTGGGGCACTGTGCTCCACCATGGAAAAGAGAGGAAGCGGACTCTGCATTTTTATGGGATCAGGGTCTGGAATTTCCCTGGTCCTTATATGGACTATGTAGAGCAGAAGGAAGATCCTAACGTTGTTCCTCCGCCCCTCCCACAGACTCATTGACCGCCCACAGCCCGGCAGAATCAAGCCCTAAGGCTCTAGTTTCACACAAGTGCATGTACAAGGCCTTCGCGCAATGTAAGCCTTCATTGACTCAACCCAAGTCCTAAGTAAGGCACTGAGTTTTGTGCAGTAGGGTGAATTACACTCTAGGGGCTAAATCTCCTGAAATCAATCACAAAACGCTTGTTGATTTCAGTGGAAACAAAATTTGGCCCTAAGTACTTCTTGTGCACAACAATCCCACCATTATGCACCTACTATTTGTGTGTATGCAGTTCACAGCCTAATGACTATTAAGGGCTCTACAGCAACAATGATTTTTGTTGCTGCAGCTTTGCTTTAATTGTTTCAAAGGAAAATAAACATTTTCCCATTAGCATGTGTGGTTATTCGTTTTTTTCCAAAAATAACATGTGTTTCTTTGCAGGAAAGATGTTTTATAACCACACTAGAACAATTACAACCGTAAGATTTCCATCTAACCCCAGAGGATTACAGAGATAAGATATCAGCCAGGGCCAGGATCATCTCATGATAAGCAGGGGCAATAGTAAGGTGGAGTGGGCAGGGTTATAGCCTTGGAAAGCCTGAAGAGCCCTAAATGTTTTCTTCTTCCCTTCTGAAATGGGAAAGTTCATCATGGTTGGTGAAAAAAGACCTTGAATGAACAGATGTTTGCAGGTTTGGTGGGTGTCCGATGTTAACCTTTGTATTCATTTTAAATGCTAGTTTCCTACTTCTTAACCATCTGTGCACCGAGTTGTTCATTATTGTTGAGACAATTGAATGAAATGTTTATGAGGGAAATTATTTTAGTTCAAACACAGTTTGCTATTGAACAGTTTTATGAAAGATGAGGGTAGAACTCTATGGCTGTTTTACCGGAGTAAAAGCAACAGGATCGAGTACTTTATTTGTAGATTGCATTTGGGACTTGTTCCAGGAAGGTGAATGGAGGCATTCAGTACTTTTCAGGATTGAGCCTTTTATGTGTATCAGTTGTTGCTTTCTGTGTGTAAAAGGCACGATGAGGCACACGCCCTTGTGTGATCCTTATATTCCTTTCCTGGAATCTGATGGGATGTAGAAGAGATTAATAAGGGGTTGCTCCAGGAGATGTGAGATATTTCATGTGAATCCGTGAGAAGTGTTTTCTGTAAGAAATGACAAAACAGCATCTCATTAGAGAATAGAGATGTGTACTGTATTTATGAAAGCAACAGTTGAACTAGGCAACTTTTTTCATCTTTCATGTGAGTTACAGTAAAATCATATGCAAAGTCAATTGTGGTTATCACTGTTTATATTCCTAGTGCTGTTCTTGTTTAGAACAGCATCCTGTGTCAAAAAACACAGTGTATTTTGGATATTGTACAACACAGTGATATGAAAGACAAAGTGCATGTGAAATGGATGGATTTAATGTAGCTTTGAAATATTAAAAACCAGGGTCCACGTTGTTTCTCTGAGATCTTATCCTTCCTGCCCATGTCAGCTACCTCTGCGGCAATCCTTCCCTGGACTGCCTTGCCCTGTTACAGAGCTTTCCACGAGAGGGGGAAGATGGAACAGGAAGAGTGTGGCCCTGGAGAAGTGTGGGCTGAGCAATGCATCCGCATTCTTACCCCAATGTAAGTTTAACAAAGGAGCAGGAGAAATAAATATTTTAAAGCTTGGTTCTGCTCTCTTCACTCTCACTGAGCTTTCCCCTCACAGCTCAGGGTGTGGTGTATGTGCAGTGATGTCTTCTTTGCACTGCCTTGATGCTAAGCCAGTCTGCACCAAGCCAGTCCCCAGCCCACCCAAATTAGAGGATTTAATTGTGCTGGCTGCCAGTGATTCCATGGGACTCCTCAGGCAGATGTGTCCCAAAGAATCTCCGGTCCCACACCACTTCTACCTGACTGTGCCCCTTCTGCCTTCCACAGGGAGATGGAGGGATGCAGGGCCACTACAATAGCTCTGCTTCCTTTGAGGAGGCCGTGACACAGGGGAAATCCTCTGATTATGCCGACGTGCTTTGCAGCACAAAGCTGCGCTAATGCAGTCCTGAATCTGGCTTGAAGACTGATGCTGTCTTTTGATTTTTGTGTGGTTTTTAAGATCCCTGTAACAATTGAATCATTCCTAAAAATTGCTGTAAAAACAAAAATACCCCCTGAGCAGTACCTTTTCATTTATCATTGGAGGGACTCCCTCACAGATTCTAAAGCCAGAAGGAACCATAGTGATCCTCTGGTCTGACCTCTCGCATAGCACAGGCCATAAAACCTCATCCAGTTGTTTCTAAAAGAAGCCCATAACTTCTGTTTGAATTATAGCATATATTTTAGGAGGACATCTAATCATTGCTTGAAGAGTTCAGGTGACAGAGAATCCACTACATCCCTTGATAAATTGTTCCAACAGTTAATTACCTCTTTGTTAAAATTTGCACCTTACTTTTAGTTCAAATTTGTCTAGCATTCAACCTCTGAATCTCATTTCTGCCTTTTTCTGCTAGATTAAAGAGTCCCCTACTATCAAAAATCTCTTCCCCACGTTGGTGTTATGATCAATTCACCTTCACTTGGGTAAACCATGGGGCCTGTTTGTTCTCTTTAGTCTCTTACTAGAAGGCACGTTTTCCAGACCTCAAATTATATTTGTAGCTATTGTCTGAACTCTTTTTCCAATATATCAACATTCTTTTTGAAGTGTTACATAGTATTCCAGTTAGGGTTTCACTAATGCTATATGCAAAGATAATACCACTTTGCGAACCGTTAAAATGGTCGAATGCTTTGTGTTTCTTAGTTATTGCAAGCATGAAGCCAATTCAGTTTTCAGGACAGGACTCGTGTAGATTTTTATTGCATGAAGACAAAATATAGTTTGAGAATGGGTGTATGTAGAATGTATGTTGAAACACTCAGAAAATAGTATGCAGGAGGGGAAAGTTGGTAGTTATGCATTAAAATGGCAGTTGTATGTGGAATCATATTATACATAAGATCCAAGGAAAGCAGGTGCTTTTTACAAAACCAGTTAACTGGTAGCTATGAGTTAGTAAAATAAAATGTTGAGGAAATAAGAGGAATGAGCCTTCTTTGTAGTTACAATGCTCATTTCCTAGAATGCCTTAAAACACTTGCTTAACCGTCACCTGGTAAGATTTATTCTGGTCATGTGTACTTCCCTGGTGGGATAGTTATGTGCTAACACTATTTGAAAAATATAGGGACCAGATGTTCAGCTGGTGTATACCAGTATAGTTCAGTCAATTTGAGCTTTATTTGAATGACAACTCCCACTAACTTCAGTAGGGCCGGGATTTCCCTGAACAGAAACTGTAGATGCCCCACACTTTTCAAAAGTGTGCATCCAAAATACAAGACCCCTTTTGAAAAATCAGCGTTTATGCTATTGAATCTGTTTTTTCAGGAAGCGAATTTGAGCATTTCCCAAGGTTGGAGAAGTTGTCTGTAAGCTTTTTTCTCTCTCTCCATTCTGGGTACCACTTTCCTTGATGCACCCACTAGCATGAGCGTGGCTTAACAAGCTGGAAATTAGTACAGGGAACTCCCTCCATGTTTAATAATACTTACCATTTTTATAGAATGCATCTTCAGAGTGCTGTCTAAACACGGACTCATTAATCTTTCCAACACGCAGCACTGTAAGAATGATTCAAGAGGCTATGCCTACGCTGAAAATGAAGGTGTGATGATAGCACAGGTAGGCATTCCTGCACTAACTTTAATCTAGCTGGCTGGGATAACTGTGGTAGTGAAGATGGGGCAGCATGGACTTCATTGCAGGCCAGCAACCAGAATAGTCTTTAGTGGGCTTGAACTTGGGTTGCTAGCCCACACTGAAGTCTGTTTCCACATCTTCCCAATTGTTGTTTCCGTGCTAGCTAGATTAAAGCTAGCACAGGGACTTTCCTTTAGTGTGGAGGCATACCCAGAGAGGTTAAGTAACTCAGCAAGGCTGCAGAGGAAGGCAGTGAGAGAGAGAGGGTTAGAATTTTGAAGTTTCTGACTGCTGGCCCCTGTGTTCGATCTATGAAATTACTATGCCTCACCTGCGTGTATAAGAAAATCGAATGGTGATGTTGCTGCTTTAGACGACTGTTTCAGATTTGGGTTAAGTATAATTTTTCTATCCATATAAACCATCTGCCCCCATCTAAAATGGACAATCTTTTTTTTTTTTTTAAACAATTACCCATTCTGTCCCTCAAAAAATCTATCCCAATTCCTGTATTTCAGTAGCACTGAAAAGTGTGTGCTCGTTTTTCTTCAACTGTTCCTATATATCTGTAGAATAAGATTCTGGAACTGTCACTCTGTAGCCTATTATGACTGTGTAAATCAGATTTTTGCCGTCTGTTACTGTCCAACATGTAAATTTTCAGGTATTTTGACTTTGTGAATTATTGCTGTGTGAGAGCAAGGCATGTCTCTTGCCACGCCAAGAGTCCTAGACCATTGTGATGTCAGAGGTGACTCAACTGATCGCTTTCCTTACTCTGCAGCTAATTTGCAGACAGCACTTTCATTGATTGCATGAGGGAGACTGCAAAGGTGCAAGTTTATTTGGCCCAACTGTCACATCTGTGTACCTAACTACCATGCACACAAATCAACACCAATCTCCTAACACAACCCTCCCCAGACACAAATCAACACAATTACCCACATGATAACCCCAAACGCACACAGCCCCTCATGGCAGCACACACCCCTCATTTGCCCCCTGCAGAAATCCACACAATTCTTGCAGCACAACATAACCCACACAACAACACATCCAGTACACATAAATAACCCTAAATATCACTCTGAAGTGTAAACTATCTGTTGAGTCAGTGTGAAGTGATGGAAACAGCTATAAGAATGCCTGAGAGCTCTTTTTGTTTAGAATGTCACCAGATTCAATCCACTGGGATTCTCCGTCTGCTACTATCTGTTTTTAAAGTTCTCAACTGCTTTGGGCTTTTTGACAAATACTACTTTACAAGCTGCACCTGTGCAGTACCTTATCATCTTCCCAGGTATACTTCATTGCATTATTATAGATCTGTAACTATCCTCAGCTTCCCCAGTCTTGCTTGGGGAACAGATGTCTTCAGTTGACTCTAGACCTGTAATCAGGACAGAAATACAAAACATGCAAGTTACTAGAACATCTGTAGCGAATATGCTTTTAATAACTTACACCCATTAGAAAAAATATGCTTGATATTTTATGTCCATTTATCAGAAAATGATTAAATATTCACGGTGCAAATATCTTCATATATATATGTATACATATCAATAAATTCACAGTTTTAAATGATGAATAGGAAACAATATAATCCCTGCAGATGCAATTAAAAGAACTTTAAATTAAAATGCCAAGAATTTTTTTAGCCAAATTCTGCCCTGCTTTATGCCTCGTTCAATCCCAGAGATATGAATGGGCATAGCCTGTGGGGACTTTTCAGTGTACAACACTGGCACTATGCATAGTGAACCTCTGGGAAAGCTCTGACCTTTGAACTTTGTGGTGGATTATGAAGGCGAAAAAATCATAAGAGCCGATTTAGACTCTCCTGCTGGTTAAATATATTCAAATAGCATATTATTTTTCTCTAACCAGGGCCCTCTTAGGAGAACACTGGCGTACATTCTTTGTAATTTCATTATGATTATTACTACGTTGGGTGCCCTGCCAACCATACTTGTAAGAAAAAGAAAAGATTAAATGCTCATGTTTGCTTCTTGAAATTATTTTGGTGGGGAATCTAAGAAATATTTCTCTTACTGTTCTAGATTTCTGTGCATTACCACCCACTTTTAATATACCAATATATTTCCACTGCTGTGACTCCCTCCCAAACAAAAAACCTCCATATAGTTCAGTCTTTTAATAATGATTAGGGAAGTGACTTTAAGCTAAATCACTTTAATCTAGTGTAAATGCTTCCCAGTTTTTATTCAGAGAACAATTATCAGTTTCAATTAGAAGATGAAATGGCACTGGCATTATTTAATTACAATTATAATAATTCAGTATCAATTCATTATTTTAAAACGGTGGCGTTAACACTCCTTATTTTTTTGGTCACCCTTCATAAAAGTTTTCCCTGTTACATGGGTTTCGTGTTTGAAATACTTTATCACTGACTTCAATTATGCATTATACAATAGTACAATTTTTGCTTGGGTTGCATTGACAATTTCAGATTGTGCCATCAAAATATGTTGGCCAGGGGAATTTTTTTTTTTTTTTAACAGTCTTTACATCACAAATAGCAAAATACCCTCAATACTATAATTGAGAAAACAGCCATTTTAGCAACTGCTTAAATGATCTTCAAGGTAACTCAGAACATCTTTCTTACTGTCAAATCACAAATTCTTGAAATTTTATTCCATTAGAGGGATGGGTTTGTAAAGTATTTGGTCAGAGGAAATTTCACCCAAGAAAGGGAAATGGATTTGGCACTTCAGAAAATCCCTTGTATACATTTTTAATTGTGTTCTCAGCACAATATAAATCTGCTTCTTTGGATTTATAGAACAGAGTGGGTGGGTGAGGTTCTGTGGCCTGCATTGTGCAGGAAGTCAGGCAAGATGATCATAGTGGTCCCTTCTAACCTTATAGTCTATAAATCTATTACCCTAAAAAAATTGCTGCGATTCAGTCATTCTGCCGTTTCCTAAACGGGAGTAATAATCTGTTTGAGTAAAACAACTATTTAGTTAATCAGCCATTATTTTCAGAAATGAATTTCTTTCAGACATTATTTACAAAGTAATGTATTTCTCCTCTCCATTGAAGAAGACATTTTAACTTATTCGCATAAAATAGAAAACCCCATGGGCCAGATTTTGATCTCAGTCACAAATGTAAATCTGGAAAAATGCCATTCAACTCAGTTGTGTTACCCTAAATATACATCAGTGGTAACTGAGATCCAAATCTAGCCCTGTATATTTGACAAGCTACAGAAACGTACAGCTGCTGGTTTACAGGTTTAAATCTTTAGAGCATCATAAGTAAGCTAAATAGAATGAAAGCAAATGATCCAACCAAACAAAGTGTGTGACCATTTCAAGCTCTATCCATCTCAAGGTTATTTAAACATATGACTTTTGTATAGGAAATGTTGCCTATTATGTCTGCATTTGATACAGTAAACTTTTTTTTTTGGCTATTTATTCTTATGGATTAAAATTTAGAAATCCTCTTTCTTAAAACAAGTCTGAAATAAAGTATAAATATAATGTAACATCCCTTCAGTTAGGCATTGGCCAGCAAAACTTTTGTCACTCAAGGACATGGAAAAACACCCCCCTGAGCAATATAAATTTTGGCAGCATAAGCACTTGTGTGGACATAGCTGACAGAGCTACTGCCTCTCATTTAGGTAGCTTCATGATGTCAACAGGAGAGATCCTGCGGCTACACAATCGCTCTTACAGCAGCACAGCTGTATCGATACGACTGTGCCTCTGTAAGGTTTAAGTGTAGACTAGCCCGTAGTTTTCTCCATGTAATGACTAATCTTTTAATCAAACCCAACTCCTTCTTTGTGGTTTCATAGAGTTTTAGTTGAGGAAAGAGAAGGCGGGGACTGGGGGGGAGGGAAAAAGCAGAGTTTAAATCTTCAGATGGCTCATCATCACTAATGATTGTTTCTCACAAAGAATTGCAAATATTGGTGCTCCCTGCTTATACTTAAATGATATACAAGTGTTCTCTGTAGGCAGATAAAACTGAAAAATGGAAAAAAATTATAAAAGCAGACTGTTTTTTTTAAATATTAAAACTTCCATGAAGCTCACAGAGCAAATAAAAGCATTAGCTTGTGGTCCGGTCTCCCTTAGAAACACAGCCGAGTTAGACAGAGTACTCAGGGCAATGCGTGTTGAAAATGTGGGCTAAGAGCTTTAATTTGCCTTCATCTGTCAATGTTAATGGACAGAACAAGTGCTGGAGCTGCTGTAAAACAAACCTGGTTTTCCTTTTGTCTGCTGTGCTAGATAATGAAATAAAAAGCTAAATTATCGCTGATAAAAGCAATTTGCAGAGAAGCAATAATACAAATATAACAGCAGAGCTTGCCATTAGCAGTTTAAACAGATAATATCCCCTGAGTGACTGTAGCCCACTCCTGTTCTGTTTTTACTTGGTACAGGCTTTTTCAGCATAAGCCTAGGGTAGTAAGAAGTTGTCTATTCTAAAATCTCCAAGCAAACTTCCAGTCTTTTAGTACTATTATTGTCCTTTTGTAGTCCTGTCTTTGTAGCATAATATTCTATTGTCAAAGGGTGTGGGTGATTTGAAATAATACAATTAGTGTGCCATAAATGGTATTAACACGAACTATCCTACTCAAGGAATGTTTGTTATGATGTAAGCAGTTTGAGATGATGATATATTCTGTTGTAATGACATCAACTCTTGCAATCTTATCATGAGTGTTACAATATTTAATATTTTTCTTGAAGCCCTAGCTCCTGGACTCCTGTGATGAAATGGGAATCCCTGCTTTCAGTTTTTTAATGAAGTTTTTAGCCCTTGTGATTGCAAAGAAAAGTGTTAAAATGTGACCTGAATGCACCCGAAAGGCTCACAAACCAGAAGGCAAAATAAAAAGAATCAAAATGCTATAATTTTTTTAAAAATCTCGTGTTTAATACCAATATCATGATTTTGGTTAGCATGACTCATGATTTTTGAATACGTAGAGTTGACACTATTGCTGTTGTGACAGGAAAATGGTGTCTACTGTAAGAGTATTACCTGTGGAGCGCGGCTGTGTGGCTTCTTTCATCTTACAACTGGACAGCCTAATTCACTGAAATTGTTTGTTTTGTAAAAATATTCTTCTTACTTGCAGCTGTTATAGTTTGCAGAGGGAACAACTGCTAAATTCTGTTTCCAGTACATAGAACTATTTTGAGTTTGCAGCCTGGAAACTAACGGACAGTGTTTGCCAGCTTGCAAATGTCAAGGACAGTTACACTGTCACATTTTTTATGGTCTGTTTAGGACAGTCCTTTAGAATGACTGTCCTTTCTGAAGTGCTACTTTTCCCAGCTACTACTGTTATTTATTACTTAATAATTGAATTGCAGTAGCACCTAAATTTCTCAATCAGGAGCAGGACCTCATTGTGCTAGGCATCATACAAAAGTATATGAAGACAGGGTCTCCATCCCAAAGAGCAAGAAGTCCAGTAGATTATGAAAGGTGGGAGAGAGGCAAAAACTGACTACGTACAAACTTCCATAGACATAATATATATGTATTATAACAGCTAATATAAATAGATAAAGGTCCAGATCCTAGAAGGTATTTGGGTGCCTAACCTGTCATTGATTTTAAAAAATGCCTTTATCGTTCGAGCCAAATTGTCTGCTATTCCGATCTGCTACACAATCTAGGGATCCCTGGTTACATGGTTTTTTCATAAGCACCATGGAATATGAATGGCAATTTAGGCAAAATAGGCATGCCTGACTTTCTATCTAATAGTAGAATTCTACTATTATTGTAATGTTTTATTATAAACGAATACTTTGGTTTCCATGAATGCCACAGGAGAGCTTCCCTACCATGAGTGCCATAAGAGTGTTTGAAAGTGTAAACATTTTCTAGTGTACGTTTGTGTGAAAAATACATTCTTGTGTTAAAATCATTTGAAACCACTTGTCTGAGATTGTTCTGATGTTCATTGCTGTGTATTGTACTTGAATAGTGATTATTATAAATATTATAGATCTGTATCTTTCTTAGATCATATACCGTATCTGTATCTTGTCTATATCTGCATTCCTTGTGGCATGTGTAACGCCCATTGGAACTGTAAAAGGTTTAGGAAATGTATAAATAAATACTAGAACAACCATGAGTCGGCTTAGTCTACTGGAGCTTGCAGTACGGTATATTGAAACAGGACAAGATTGAAAGATTTTGGTAGATTTCATTTGGTAACGGTTTTATTTATGGTACTTACTGGTAGCAAAAATAGAATCCGCCTCCTTCAGAAATGCATTTGGAGTGAAATGGTTATTAGATGCAATTACTAAGAATTGTCATGTCGAAATGTGTAATAGCTGAACTGGGCACGATGGGGTACTTGGAGAATAATGTATACCATTATGGTACTCTGTTTCAAGGTGGTTGGCACTTTTTTTGTGCACAACATCTTCTTAAAACATTTGGCTCTGTGTAAGTAGAGTGCAAATAAGTCACAGCAGATTACTATTAATTATTAGTTGGTATGGTTATTTATTTGTTTAGCACCAACAGTGTGCTCAGTGTTTGAATTTGTTTTTACCAGACTGTTTTGGGTAAGAAAAACCTAAATCTCTTTACAGAGATGAAATGAGCCTGTGAAGACAACCTGAGATCAGGGTGAGAGAAAATCTGGGTTACCAATGTACAGTAGAAACTGTATATGGACTTCTAATTATAAACAGGCAGAACTGATTTATAAGATGAGCATTCAGGGACAAGTTTAAACTGCCATGAAAACAAAGAAAAGCTATAAGGCTGGGGAGGAGGGCTGTTGTTCTTTATACACAGACACAATATTTATATACTTCTATTTCAAAACAGCAGCGGACAAGACCCAAAGCAGAGTTAGAAGACCCAAAGACCCAAGCAGAGTTAGAAACAAAAGCCACAACACAAAATCTAGATTAGAATGGGTAAGAATAAATAACAGGTGTGTGTGTGTGGGGGGGAGAGAATAAATAGCAGGTGTGTGTGTGTAAAATATATACATTAGAGCTGTTTGGAAAATGGTTTTTTCCCCTTGTAGAAAATGTTGACTTGTTGCCGAAAACGTGAAACATTTCAGCCAAGGACTGTTGCAAACTAAAACTTTTTGTTTATCTGATGAAATGTTGGAAAACTTTTGAGGAAAGCAGACACTTTTTCTTCAAAAAATTTCATTTTGTTGATAACTTTCTTTCAGTGGAAAACTGGGTTTTCAGTCATCCCTAATGTACACAAAACATATGGCCAAATCCTGAGAGCTGCTGAGCTAAGCTAAGCAAATCCATTGACTCCAATGGGAGTTCTGGGTGCTCAGCACCTTCTTTGAATGTGTATCGATGGTAGTCTGTGCCAAGCTTGAAATGCACTAGAATATCTGCAGCTAAAATGCACTAGAATATCTGCAGCTAAAAGTGACAACAGCAGAGAGCCTGACATATTCAAGTGGCAACAGAGATAGGAAGGCCTAAACTGCGTGTAGTGGTGGTTTGCAAAATAGTATCCATACAATTCATCAGTGGATAGAGCACAGGACTGGCTCAGATCCCAAAAGATATTTAGGTGCCTAACTCCCATTGACTTCAGCCTCTCTGAGGATCTTGTTCTAAGGCCATATCTGCATAACTAGGTGATGTGAGTAGCATCGTTAGAAGTGGTGGCAGTATGCAGAGAGATTGGGGCTAACTGGGTGTGGTAAACAAAAAGAAGTGATCCTTCTTTCCCTCTTACCACCCGAGTGTGTTATTTGACCTTGCAAAAGGAAAAATAAACCTGTTCCAAAAAAAGGTGAGTTAAAACTAGTTACTGGTTTGAGAGCTTCTCCCATCAGATTAGTTAATCCACCTCCCCGAGAGGTGGTAGCTGTGTCGCTGGGAGAAACTCTCCTGCTGACATAATGCTGTGTACACCAGAGGTTAGGTTGGTATAACTACGTCACTTGGGGGTGGATTTTCACACCCCTGAGCAATGTAGATATACCAATGTCAGTTTGTTGTGTGGACCTGAGCTAAGAGTCTTATTCCTGGTCTGTTATGTTCTTTTCACATCAAAGGGCTTAGTTTTCAGAAAACCTAGGAAGTCTGCAGTAACGATTCTACATCATTAGTCTGGTGGGAGAAAAAATGTAAACCTTCAAAATGAGGAAAGATATGTCACACGACTACAAGCTTAGTAGGATGGGTAGCTCCCAGAGAGTTGCAGATAGATGGTCCAGAGAAAATATTCCAGCTGTAGGAATTGTCTGCATATTATTGTGTTGGAGGTGTACACATGGCTCTTGGGACGATAAAGTAACAAGACTATTTAGATTGGAAATAGAAAACTTGACTTTTAATAGGTTAAAAGGATAGTGTGTGGGTGCTCCTGAATGGGGCAGCTCTAGTCTGAGGCTTCCTGATCATCCTCGCATATAGTTCCATTAGATAAATCATCCCCCCAAATAGGGAGTAGGCCCTGAGGCAGTTTATTTTAGCTCTGTCAGACATTAGAGTCACTTAGAACACAGATTGGTTGCCTCTGCAGAAAAACATTTACTCCAGTTTACTGAAGCCAACACCCGCCTGGAGGGAAGGCCTAGTTTGTGGCTGTATTCTTTATCCCCTGGGACAGATTTTTAAGTAGTGTACCTTCCCTGTACCTCTTCTGTATAAGACCCTCTGAGAAATAAGAAAGACAACATGTGGTTCATTCTAGTCACATTGAAGTGGTTTTACAGCTTGGTAGAGACATTAGCAGATATGTTCAGTTCTTTAATCTTCTGTCTAGGGTGACCAGATGTCTTGCTTTTGTTCAGGGTTTTGTCTTATATAGGCACCTATTACCCCATCCCAATCTTTCGCACTTACTATTTGGGCACTCTACTTCTGTCCCAAGGAACAGAGTTAAACTGTCCTGCAGACTCCTCTCAAAGCCAAATTAGGACAGTTTGATCTTTCCCAAAACTAACTGAACAAAACTCCAGATGTTCCTCTGCTTAGTCACATTATTGTACATGTAGGAAATTCTCCTCTTGGTACATAGCAAAGAGCTAAGAATTGACAATACTACCTCTTTCACCCATTTGTCTACTTCAAGATCTGGTCAGAAAAGGTCAGTATTTTCAAAACCCTTTCAATGTTCCTAACTAGCTTTTTTCATTTTCCAAAAATCTGCTGAAAAATGTTCCCAATTAGCAGGTCCCCCATTTTCTGACTAGCTTTAGCTACTTCCTTCAGAAGGGATTCAATAAGAGTCTCTCTCCCAGTTCTCCTCATCTCCATGGCTAAGTCCGAAGCGTTGTCAAGGGCACAATTTAATATTCATTGTCATTCCATGTTACGTTGTTTAAAATAGTATCCTTCACAAATCTTCCTGGGAGCTCTATTTTGTCTCTGGAATTGAATATAATTGCACCAAGGCTATGTATGCCCCTATAGGAGCAATCAAATCCATCCTTCTTTGTTTATTGGCCTTCAAAGTTATCTGAAATTGTAATATTTTTCTCTTTCAGTGGGCATCTCCTTGGCTTGCAGAACTAGTTGCTGGTCCTGCAGACCCATATTTGGTGGCGGTTCATGAAAAGATAGTACTAAGGACTGTACGCACTTTACTTTTTAAACCTTTGTCCTAGTTTTTTGGAAACCAACTTTTAAATAGAATTGATAGAGAAACTACGAAGGTCTGTCTAATCTCAATTAGAGAAGGCTTTATTTCGATTCCACTGGGATCTCACATTCTGTTGAGACATGTTATAGACTGATTCGTTATTTGTTTTATGGGAGGGGCACAAGACAGAAAAAGAGACTTACAATAACTTGATGGGTTAGGAGACGATATTTAACATAAAGGGCCTGATTCTACGCCCATTTCCACTATTTAGTGGAAGGTATCCTATGGCTGTCCAGACTATGAGTTCACTCAGCTGGGGCTGTCACATTTTCCTGGATTCGCAGAGGGGAAGCTTCCTTTAAGGAGCTTTGTAGGGTAGCAGTCTAATCATTCCACCTGGGTCCTTTCATGTCCTTTTGCTTTGCCATCAGACAAGAGCCCCCAGTGTTATAATGCCTGCTTAAGTTTCAGATTTGTTCTTCTTCTCTTCTGCTTCTTCTGTTCCCTAGTTGGGTGTGAGCACGAATATTCAGTTTGGACTCTCTGTGCTGAACTGGTGATCAGGGTTCAGGTGTAAGCAATACATACCAAGTTTGATTTCAAGAATAAGCTTTCTCCCAGCTTTTCTTTCGAGGTACTACTTTTTATAAATTAAGCATGTAAGAAAGAAGACTAAGACTCAAGTGAGAATTATATATCGATAACCGTGGAGACTTTTCCATAGGAAAAGCACAATTTGGGCAGTGGAAATGCTAGTTTGCCCTGCCGGTGTGCCTCAAACCTGAACTGTAAGGGACCCCTAGCGCATGTTCTATGATGATTGAATCCTTGGCCTCTCCAGACAGTGAAAGAAAACACAGAACACCGAATAGATGTCAGATGACAACAGGCTTTTCAGTCACTATTAACATGGGCCGGATTGATCCACTAGTATCCTTTCCTATCCTGAACAACTTGGCTATAGAAATGTTTTCTAGACAGTTATCATGGCAGGTGGGTATGCGTGAATGGTGTAAATCTGAGGACACCAAAATTTAAAGCGACATTTGGTGGTTGCTGCCCTATGTGTGGAGGAAGGAGAAGGAAATTCCTTCCATCTGGTTGAGCAGTGTGGACAGACGAACATGGACACACACAAACACACACACACTCTTGCAGAGAAGAATTGACACTTCTTTCATAGGGTTTGATCATTGTAAATCACTGTAGTTAATCTTTCTTGTCTCTTCTTTTTTTTCTATCCTCTGTTTGGAGTTCAGCTCTGGTTTGTAATCCTGCAGTCCTTTCTATTTAACATGCAGTTCACACCTCTATCTTAACATTTTAAACCGCCCCAATGAAAGAATAGTATTCATATGGAAAGGCCCACAGATTAGGAATCTGTCCAGAATCATAGAAGGTTGGAAGGGACCTCATGAAGTCATCTAGTCCAACCCCCTGCTCAAAGCAGGACCAACCCCAACTAAATCATCCCAGCCAAGGCTTTGTCAAGTCTCACCTTAAAAATCTATACAGAGGGAGATTCCACCACCTTCCTAGGTAACCCATTCCAGTGCTTCACTACCCTAAATCTAGGTTCTGGAATGGATGCTGAAGGTAACCCATTCCAGTGCCTCACCACCCTAACTCTAGGAGCTAGTATGGAAGCTGAAAGCTGTACAACACTGGGCCATCATATCTTCCGATCTAATACTTGACTATGTCTCCAAGAAACCTGTGTGGTTTGTTTCATTGAGAAGCATTCAAAAGATGGAAGGGGGTGAATCATAAGTATGCTAAAAATAAGGGGAAATGCAAAATCTTAAGGAATTTAGGCAATGGAAAATTCTGCTTTGATAAGCAAGAGGAAAAATAAAGTGTTTGCTAAACAGACCTGACACTGGAAAGACGACTTTGTAAATCATTCTCCTCACAAAGCTGTCATTAGCTCAGAGCTTCAGGGTTAAGGTGTCATTTTAAAAAAAAAAAGTAAAACATGCTGTGGTCATAATGACTGAAATTCATCCCTGTGCACCACTTAGGTGGTGGTTGTGTGTCTTAAATGAAAATTTAGTAAATACAGTGAGCTTTGGTGTCCTTTTGTGCAGGGATGAATTTCACCCAATGTGCTTTCCAGAAGAATTTTTTCCAGCCTTAACAATTTTAATCGTTGTTCAGTATTATAAAGCTGAACAGCAAGATTGTTTCTATCTTTATTGCTGTGACTGTTATAAACAGTTTATTGAGATAATCTGTGTATCTCTCCAGTATTTAGATACACTACAGAACGTGCTATATTTGTTACACTTTTTGAGAGGCATTATCATGGAGGGTTGAAAAAGGCTAATAAAATGGGGAAACAGATTTTAAATACTTGACATCTATCAAATAGATATTGTTGGGGAAAAATGTTTAGGGATGTGGACGAGTTCTGCTATCAAATCTTCTTTAAAATATCTGGTGATCATCTTCCAATCTTCTTTTCTTTGTTTGGGTACAATTTCCGTTTGAAAAGCTAGCATGAAAGTGCAACATAAAGAGCCATTATACGAATGAGGAAGTGCTAACAAAAGATGGAGGAACAGTTACTTTTTATGTATACTAGGATTTATTTCAATAACGCTGAAAAAAAGTGAAATGAAAGGATGGAACTTTTAAATATATAATAGTTGTTTTTCTGAGGTGTTTTATTCATGAACCATTCATTCAGTGAGAACTACATTTTAAACTTCTAAGAAAAGTGGTGTTTGTACATACATTAAGGCTATTTTTCTAACTTTGCCTTTGATCATTTTCTGAAATTGTTACTGAAACTCATTCAGCAATGCAAATTAGCTGTGCAAAAAATGAAAGAGCTCAGAATTCCATCTCTTGCACTGTTGGTGAATGTGCCAGTGTTGAAGGATTTAAATAAATATTTCTTCATTTAAAAAAGAGAGACTTCATTTTGTTTGTTTATAAAGCTGTAAAAATATAGCTTTTTCTCAGTGCTGTCTTCTCTAGCAGCTGCAGCATGTCCTGTGCAGCATAGTTAACTACACCACTATTTGAATATAATTCAATAA
Organism: Mesoclemmys tuberculata; assembly: GCA_007922155.1. NCBI lineage: Eukaryota > Metazoa > Chordata > Testudines > Chelidae > Mesoclemmys > Mesoclemmys tuberculata. Next base: position 28,302,597 of record ML675614.1, on the reverse strand, counting down.
GATTATACCAGTACCAGCAGTAATACAAGATAAATCCAAAAGTACCACCCTATGTACAGTATGCACTTCATATGCCTGGAGTTGAAAATTCTTTTGCACTTCCATTTCAAACAGGAACCGTGGTGCTGTTATTTCTCAGCATACCCCATCTTAGCTCTCTACAGTATCCCAGTGCTGTTTCCTCATGACAAAATAATTATTTTTGGCACTGCACGTACTTTCTCTAACATTATTTTTCTTTTTTTTTTCCTTACTGCTTCTCTTGAGAAGCAGTAGTTTTTGGACCAAGTACGCAGGCCAGATGATTAAATAAATAAATAAATAAATAAATTTAGCAAAGAACAAGAGAAAATAAGATATATATTTATTTTTTCCCACCAAGCCACTGCTGCCAAATTTTAAAGCAAAGGAGACCCAAGGGGTGCATGAAAAACTGCATGTGCAGTCTCTGTGACTCCATGTGAATGGGCACATTTGTCCTTTTCTTGGAGCAGCCCTCTGTTCTGTGCATAACTGCAGTAAGTGTGTGTGTGTGTGTGTGTGTGTGTGTGTGTGTGTGTAGGTGTAGGTGTAGGTGTGCAATTACATGCACATTTCTGTGTGTGGATCTCAGGCTGCCCTGTTTGAAGTATGGCTGTTACACAAATTAGCACTGAAATATTCTAAAACCAAAAGATTTAGGGCCAGATGCCCACCAAGTGCAAATTGGGGTAACTCGACTGAAGCCAAAGGAGCTATGCTGATTTACCCCAGCTGAGGATCAAAGCCATTATTTCAACATTTGTGGGGGATTTTTTTCTCTATTGGTGCTGAATTTTGTACAGCATCTCAACCATGAAATACAGGTTGTATTTTAATTAATTAATTTGTCACTCATTGTGGGATCAGGGCCTAAATACAGCATTATTCACAACTAGTTAATTTCATGTTCAATTATTGTGTATTTTAAGGAATGGTCTGAATAAAGGCCCCACCCGCACAGAGGAACAGAATAAACAAATTTACAGACAGAAGACTTTGCACAAGCCTTATACATACGATGGGCCTAATGTAATTTACATCAAATCTGAGACCTCTTTAAACTTCCAGAGTGGTGTAAATGGGCCTTAGTGTAAATGAGAGTCAGCAGGGTTACCATCTTTGAAATGCAGAAAAAAACCGCAGCATCCTCACCCTCACAATCCTGACCACAAGGGAACTCTGCCACCCCCCTTCAATAGCCACTTATCTGGAGAGATAATACATATAGATAAGACTGATAACATCACTGATAACAAATGAGTGTTTGTTTTATCAGCACCTTTTGCCAGCCAGTCTTTGTAGTCTGTTTTGTTTAGCCAAAGTGTCATTGAATGTGCAGTTTCTGCTGCAAGCTTTCTTTTTTCAGGGAGTCTTCCATTACTTAATATGCCTTATCGAATGCCTAATCTTTCATTATTTAATATGTCTCCTCACTCTCACATGACTCAAATCCTCTCTCTCAAATGTGTGGTGCTCTTACAGCAGTTGTCTGCCCACCAACACGCATTTTCAATAGTTTTTTTTAATCTATCACTTAAATTGTGGAAGTGGGAACACTGCAGCGTCTTTAGCTAGACACAGAAACTTTTAACATCAGATATTCCATGTACTGTGATGATAATGCAAATCTTTAGACCCCCATTAAAAAAAACCCAGCAGATTAAATTATTTTTCTGGCAACTGGCAAGTCCATAAAAAAAACTTGCCAGGTGGGTCATATATATGCCAGGTGCTAACCCGAGGTCCTAAATGTAAGTATATGCTCTCGTGTTTATTTAGCATTTGCAAATGAAGCCCCGAAATGAAATGGTTGCAAAATATTCTTATTGCCTTTGCACACAGCTGAAAAAAATTAAACAAAACTCTCCCACCTCTGACAAAATGGTATGATAGCCATGCTGCCGTGTGAGACCAGAATTCTGGAGTAAAGTTGGGTGTTTGCTTCTGGTACTGGTGGAACCTAAGTAATACAGCATGTTTGATCTCCAGGGGAGAGAGAGAGAGCAGGGAGGTTCCAAAGCAAGTGTTAGTCTGTTGGCCACTCGTTGGTTGGAGTGGCTTTAAAAGAGATTGCACCGAATCTTCCATCTGGAGGGCAAATATTGCAATGGAATACACAGCTGGAGAGGGGGGCAAGTGGCATTTTTAGGGTATGTCTACACTAAAACAGCTATAGTGGAGAAGCTGCAATGCTTCAGTGGAGACACTACCTACACCAATAGGAGGGGTTCTCCCCTTGGCATTAGTAATCCACCTCCCTGAAACCGGTAGTCATGCCAACGGAAGAATTCTTCCATCAGCCTAGTGCTGTCTACGCTGGGGGATAGATTGGCTTAGCGATGTCTTGCGGGGTGTGGCTTTTTCACATCACTGAGAGATGTAGCCGTGATGATGTAAATTTCCAGTGTAGACCAGCTCCTGAGTCTGTGGTGCATGAAGAGCCTCTGAAGGCAAAAACATTACACTGATTAAAAAAAAATAAAACTCAATGGCTAACACTGAAATGTCGGTAGAAGTCAATGGAGCCCGTCTGATTTACACTATATGAGGATCTGGTCAAGTATTTATTGACAGTTTCTATACAGTGTTATCTGTATTTCCCTACACTCGGAATAGGATCTGTCTCTGGAAATGGGCAAATTTTGAGGTGGTAGCTGTTTCTTATTTCAGTTTTGTCATATCTACAATGTTTAGCTCCTGTTACTATTTGATCTGTATCATGTGTTTGCATAATACCATTTCTACCTGTGCGTTTATACTGTACTCATCACTATGGTATTGATTTCAGTAGGTTTGCATGGTTGTAAGTGTGGACAGAATTTGGCCTTCTGTATTTAAAAGAGTACAATTAGGAAGGGTGTTTTTTGTTTTTGTTTGCTTGCTTGTTTTTTGGATTTCCCCCTGAAAAGAATTCCTTCAGGGACAGGGACCAGTTTCTAACTTTGTCTGAATGAATAATGTAAACATGTTCTGTTGTCAATTTGCTTCAGGTAGTATGCCAAATATTCATGGACTCTCTGCCAGCAAGTAACATTAAGCTGTCTACCCAAGAAGGGTTAGAAGCACTACTTGTTAAGAATTTTGCACAACAGTCCTAGTTTTTTGAACACTGACACTGTGCCCACCTTGCAGAATAGGAAATAATGATAGAGGAAGAGAGAGAGAGAGACTTACATATTGGAAAAGCCTTTAAATATATCAGACTGAAACACAATTCTTTTTACCTTCCACATGTTTTTTTTTAGAATTTCAACTGCTGACTTTACTAATCAACAAAACTGTTGCTGTAACCTATCTGGAGTATGCAGGGACAGTAGTAGTAAAGTAAATGGAATTGCATCCACCCACACCAGTAATGAACTTGGCTCTCTGTATTTAACAAGGCTTCCCCCTCCACTTAGAACACAGTTTCCCTTACTCCTTGATCTTGCAGTAATCATAATGCTGAATATGTCTAGTCAATCATTGTAACACACTAATGCAATGGCATTAATACATCACTTCAGGATGGATTAGAAGGAGAAGCTGGTCTAACAGTGCAAACACATGTCTTTGATAAATAGCAGAGAACACAGAAAATATAGACATGTACATTCAGTTTTTATATACACTAAATGTCTCTTTCCCAGATTTGCTCTGTTTAATTTCTCCTTTTACACTGCTTTACACTATATTAGTTTACTGAAGATGTGCAGAAATTTAAAGTTGTTAAAACAGGGTCATTCAAAAAAAATCAAGAAAATGACTCTGCTTGCATTTGTTCACATTGCCATACAGTTTAGGCTGCCTTTATACCCTCGGTCCTGTTGAAAGCTTTTGTGTAGAGAATAATTATCCTGTTTTACAGGAGCCAGCAACCCAGCTCAATGAACCAACCCCTAATTTTTAAAATATTCGAAATACTGATATTAAGTATATTGAGGGCCACAATAGTTTATTCTTTAGTGCTTTAGTTTCCACTTCACTCAAACATTCCTTGCAGCGCCAAATGCTGAGAGACAAGTCAACAATAAAGAATTGCTTAAATGCTCATCAAATTTTGAGGGCAACTAAAATAATCCATCAGTTTTAAGGCGTTTTTTGTGTCCTTGCTACTTGTCTAAAATTCTCACCAACTTTTTGGTGACTTCGACTCCACTGTTGTGAAGATGAACTTGCAGACAAATTTGTCTCTGTTGTAACTCCATTGATTTCATTAGTTGACCTCAGGAATTAATTTGGCCCAATCTGACTTGCCTTCAACATAGCGTGTTAAGGTTCATATCAGTCTGAAGGGTTCAGAGTGGAGGGGAGTGTCTTTTGTTTCTCATCAGTTGTCTTTGCATGCAGCACAAGAATGAGGTGAAAATGCTAAAAAGAGGACCATTTTCTGTAGTCATTCTAGCTGGCACAGTCAAGCCGTTGCCTAAAAAGCCAGCTAGCCAGCCAGCCAAAATACTAAACAGCTAGAAAGGAATAATTAAGCCTCTCTAGAATGTGGGGAAATTCTGATCCAAGCTTTAAATCCAGGTTAGCTCTTCTTACTTCAGTGAATTTAGCCTGGGTTTACATCAGGATAAGTGAGATAAGAATGTGACCCTATGTGCATAGCTTCCTCCCTTGCAGTGGTCATTTCCACCCAGATGTCCCTCTAAACTACTATATAGGATGTATTTCTTCTATTGTCTCAACAAAATGGTGACAGATGTACAGTTTCAATCTCACATTAGTACCTCCTAAAATAAGGGTAGATCAGTAATGGCTTTTCTCTCAGTTTCCTGGTGGTTTAATTTAGATAGAATGGCATTGACCACTAAAGAAATACATACGAGGCCATAGCTACCTGAAAAAGGAAAACCAGGAATTGATGGGGAGACCCTAGAAACCCTTGTTCCACAGTCCTTACTGAGGCAAAACTTTCATCTTAAAATGTAGAATGATGGGAAGAAATTAAGAGCAGAAATTTTTGTCAGGATATGCTTCTTGATGGTGGTCTTTAAGGGAAGTGGAAAATACCACATTACTTGGGATATTCAAAGTTAGAATGGATACATTATTATTCTAGAAATTATTTACTCTGACTGTTGTCAGGGAGATAGACTAAATGAATAAATCTTGTGCATATCTTGAATTGGGATCCTTGGGTATTCATGCTCTCATCATTAATAGCTATAAATGAATGAGAAGAGCATAGAGAAACCACACATTTCTGTGCAATCAGCCAGTCAAGAATATAATCAGGGGGCAGATATTAAATGAAATTTCACATTATTGCATGAAGATTTTCTGATCAGAAATCTTGTATAAACTTTGCTGTTGTTCTGGGGACTTCACAGGCTCTAATCCTGCAAAGACATGCAGATGTGCTTTATATGACACACTCTTGAGTGAGATCTGCACCCCCGCTCCAGCCTCTTAATGCCTGGTAAAAGGGGCTGGAATCCTGTAAAGGGGCCATAAGAGCAACTCTGGTCAGGGGAGGATTTCCCCAGAGCTGGCATTTCAGAAAACTGGCATAAGGCCACTTCTGAAGGACCCTCCTTGCAAGCCTTGGCTCAACGAGCATGCCGGGGCTAGGGATGGGTGCTGTAGGGGTGTGTTGGGCTGGGAATTCTTAGCAGAGCTGAAGCCCATATGGCAACCATGAGGAGGCTGTTTTAACATAGTCAGTGCTGTCTAAGTTACTCTGGGGGATGTCTGGCCAGTAGAACAGCCCAGGATATAAAATGCCAAAGCCACTTTAGCCTCCCTGCTCCTGGGTTGTGAGTTCTGTTGCATAAAATCTCACCCCGTGAGTAATCCCAGTGATTACATGGATTACTCACAGGGTGAAATCCTGGCCACACTGAAGTCAGTGAGAGTTTGCCACTGTCTTCAATGGGACCAGTTTCACCAACAGTGAAATGGGGGGTTGAGAGCCCTCAGCAAATTGCAGGATTGGCTGTTGATACCGTCTTGTTTATGAAATGGTGATATTATGGTGGAAACAGCAGGATGTGGGGTGTTATAAATGCTTTTCAAATGCTTTCCTTTCAAAGAGGTTTCTCTCAGGTCTTTTGTGGTCCACATCCATTCTGCTGTTCTGCAAGCCGCTCTCTGATTGTGGAAAGAAACAAAGACATCTGGAGTAAAATTTTAACCTGACTGTATGCCAGTGGTATCAGATAAGAGCTGATGTGGGCTGCAAGTTTGGGCCTGCTAGAGTACTAGTAATTTTAACCACGGGTCCCACAAACCTCAGTTGGTATTGCCCACATTGTAGGATGTGTATATCTAGGATATGTCACAGATTGAAGCAATACTTTCTTCAGTCATTCATAATTTGGTGGTCTTTAGGACAAATTTTTGCCCACGTTTGTGCAGAGCTCACATTTAGGTAATCTGATGGCAGAATTTAGCCCTTAGCCTTAAAATAGTGGTCAGAATTAAAAGGAGACATGCTGATTTACCTGCAGATCTGTGTATCCCAACATGAAATGCTCTTGAACTGAGCAACCTTCATCTTGGCTCAAGAAGGCCTATCACATGCTGGGACATTGTCAGTACCTTCATCTAAAAAATGAGGGTGGTTGGGAGCTGCGGAGTACAACCTCTGGAGACACAAAGGCCTGTGGGCTGCACTTTGTTTCTCTCTTTAGTAGAAGGTAAGGACAAGGTGAACACACATTTTGGTATGTGCATTCAGATTAGGTAAATAGTTGACTTATCTGAAAACACATCTTAACAATACTTGCTGAGCGTCTGAGTAATGATGTGTACAGACCTTTAGATTAGCTGTCAAGATTGACGTATTGCTACAACCGAAAGACTGCTGTGAGATTAGGATCTTTAATCTTTCTGAAAACAAATAATTGATAAAGATATAGTGCCACATATTGACAAACTATCCTCAGCTTTATGATGTGATTCCAGTTCCTATTTTATTACAATTAACATGGATTTAAAAGCAGAGGCCGTGTATACATTACCACAGAGAAACATTTTGTTGCTTGGAAAAGCATATTTACAAGGTGGGTAGTGCAGCTGCAGGTTCTCAATGTCAACCTGCATTGAAACTGTCCTTGCTGGACATGTTTCTCAATGGCTGTTTTATTTGGCATTACAAACAACCTCAGAAGGGTTCTATATGTAATTGTAGCCATGTTGTGCCCAATAGCTTAACTTCAGATTAAAAGAATCGATGATCCAGAACCATGGTTGTGGCTGAGTTCTTGACACATCACTCAGGAGAGTAGGGTATAAAAGGTGGCTCTGAATTAGCTTTGTATTTCCCTGTCCCAAGGCTGGCTGTGGCTTAGGCTTGTTTTAACCTCCAACCCTCATAGAAATTAGAGACATCTGTGGGCTACTCTGCATTACAAAAATTGACAATTGTCCCAAGGGACCATTACAGCAGTCAGGAGTCATTTTGGTGCAGCAAAGCCCTAGTCATATCCCATTTACCAGTAGCCATATCCCTTATTCTGGCCATAGCAAGTGAAGGTGGCATAGGATCCAAGCCTACAACACCACAATTTGCCCCAGTGCTGGAGCGATCGTCCTGAGACCACCCATGTTGGCATTAAGGTCTCTTTGCATCAGTTGCACATTGCCAGGAATTTTAATTAAAAAAAAATTACAAATCCAGTAACCCTCAATTATAAGGATGTATGTATAATGTATTAGTGCTTCATACATGAGAGAGGATCTGTCCCTTCTGCAATTTAAAACAGTGCAGAAGATTACAAATCTGTCTTCCCCAGAGAGTTGTTCTGTTCATTTTGAAATCAGCACAGCTGTGGAAGAGGCCTTACCCATTGCTGTGCTAGTCTGGGTCACGGAGATTACAATGGTGGCATGGACTTTGTTCACTGTAAAAGTGCTCAGGTTTATTTGGTGTATTCTCAACCACCCCCACATAAATCCTATTTCTCCCGTTCCACGTGTCCAAATGCCACTGTTAATGAAGCCCCAAACCATGGTGCTAGGCACCTTTTAAGAAGAACTATGATTACAGATAAAAAGCTGAAAAAAGCCCACAGCATGTTCTGATCTCTGCCACTTACCCAACACCTCGAGTATATTTCACTTCTGCCAATTCAAATTCACTTCCAAGCTTAACCTGTACATAGAGACCTGGGGCCAAATTCAGACCTAGGATAAGCAGGGTCCTCTCCATGAAAATCTTGTTCTGAATTAAACTTTGAGGGTGCAAACTGGAAAGCAGAATTGATATAAGCAGTAATGTGATTTAGCTTGCACCACTTTGGGTGTGTAAAACAAGTGTAATATACCCAAAGGCCAAAATGATGAGGCACAGTAGAACGAAGCAACCTTAAAGGAAGGAAGGACATAAAGTAATGGATACAACTACTTCTTTTGCACCCTCTGTGAGTGGCTTTTCCTGCTATACCCAAACTTCCATTCCCTCAGTATACAATTTAAAACCTTTTGGTGTGGACCTTGCACTTGTTTTGTACACCCACTGGATGCCAAATCAGTGCAAGTTACACCACTTTATTACTTATATTGGTGTACACTTGTTTTAAGGCAGTTAACACCTGGTGTATAATTTAAATTCCCATTTGTGGCTCAGCCGAATTTGGCCACGTGCATCTGCTTCTGTCTTTAGAATAATTCATTAGTGAACGCCTTTCACCAGAAAGTGTTCCAGGCAAAACCAAGATGAGACTATCTTGTCAACTTTAAATGGGTTGGAGTTACACTCTTGACCTCCATATTTTTGGCCCCAGTTCCTGATGAGTGAGTCACCTACTGTTTAACATGCACATTTCATTTACATCCAATTTTATTTAATTAAACGGGCACCGTCAAAAGGACAGTGTGATGCTCATAGTGAAGGTTATTTTTGAACATAAGATAGAGTTGTTACAAAACCACATTATTAAAAATATTTGAATGAAATTTAAAAACAAAATAAAAATGACAGCTACTTTTGTACATATGTTAAATATTTGATTATAGAGCCGGACCAAATGTTACAGCACTGGGTTAGTGTAAAACTAGAAAGTGAAAATGACTTTGAAACAGAAGAGAAACTGACCCCAGTTTATAGTTTCAGGGCTATATCCTATGCTGATTTACACCAGCTCGGTATCTGGCCCTTATTATCCAAACTAAATGAAATGCAAAATGTAAAAAAGTGGTAAGATGTGCATCTGATTTTTAATAGTTCTTTATCAGTAATGTAAGATTATATTAACCATGTAGGTAATTACTTTTGGATTCAGATGACTTTTATCCTAAAAACAACACTTTATATTCTTGTTATTCTACATGAGGTCGAATCTTTTTGGTCAGCCACTCTGCGTACAATAAATCCTTCATATTTTATGTTATCTTTTCATAGTTATTCTTGTTCTACAAGTTAACATCTGAAGCTTTGACTGTAAACATTGAAGCCAGCATGTATTACTATAGATATTTTGTGTGACAGTTTAATTAATTGTGGATTCTTGACCTTTAATAGTGTTGGAGCTATAAGTACTTAATAATGAGTCTTACAATGTAAAGTAATATGCCTGTTACTTTTTAAGGTTAAGAGGTTTACTTACACAGCAGTTTCAAACAAAGTCCAGAGACACAAAACTAATTAAGTAAACTGAAGTAAGCCAGTCTGAAGCTATGTAATTCTAAACATTTTATAAATTTGCAGTACAGTAGATGTTGTATCAGTGAAAGCTACTATAGCTAAATACTAATGTCAGCTCTTTTGGTACTAGCTGCAGAGGCCATGAGGCTTCAGTGGTCTAGAACCTACAAAGTTTAGTGGTATTTCAGGGTTATAACATTCTTCAGAACTAACCTGTTTGACTAGGATGCTAGCCCTAAACATGCAGACATGCAAATTCTCTCCTGTCTTGCAATGTCCACACACATGGACTTGTGTAAAGATAGATGATGACCAACTCTGGTGACACCATGTAGAGTCCAGTAAACAAGCTTAAGGAGTCCACTGATGTCCATAGCAGAAGGAGCAATCTCTAAAGCTGATTGCCAGGATACTAGCTCCTAAATAGCCACCAAGAATTTTGAAGGGTAGATGTTCGTAGAAAGGTTAAAGATGAGATATGCTGACTGAATGAGGACAAGTATTCCTGGTTGACAAAAAGCCAGTTTATTGATGGGGTTGGACAAAAGAACAAATATGGATGCACCAAGCTGAAGTTTGTACATCAGTGTTCTAAAATCTACAAAGTTTAATTGTATTTCAAGGTTATAACATTCTGCAGAACTAACCCAGCTCAAGAATGGATTCACTTTATTTAAATGTAGAGGGCCAATCTCTATTCCTTGCAACCTCTCCTGAAATCAGAGGGTGTGCATAGGCATAGCCAAGGGCAGAATTTGTACGTCTAACTCTACTTCAAACTAGTGAACACTTTACACAAGTGACAGACAAGAGTTACTTACCTAGTGCAAATGGATTTTAGTTATCCCATGAATACATTTTTTTTTTCCTGCTGAACTTTTGAGCATGCAAGACGATGTTGGAAAGATATGTTTTCAAACAAAAATGTATCTGTTTTTCTGAAGGTAGGATGCTATACACACAGTTACAATACCGGAATAAGGGTTACTTCTTAGGGCCAAACTGTGGTCCCCTTAACTCATCCGGACTCTGCAAACACTCCCACTGACTTCAGTGTGACTGCTCTGGGGCAAGGAACTAGTCCTCCTGAGAAAGGCATCCTGATTGCAATCTGGCCCTTAATTCTGTTCTGGGCATAATGAAATCATTGGTGCTCATCTTGCTGGTGGAGTTCCGCTCTGCGTTTGTTTTTGTTTGTGTGGTTGTCTTTGGGGCTGATCTGTGGTTTGGGTTATTCTTGGGTGTCTGGGAACCTTTTGCTTCTGAAAATTCAAGCGATTTCATGAAGAATCTTGAATAGTTTGTTGTCTTTGCCCCGCATACAACAGCATAACTACTGTTCTCAGAATCTAAACTAAACACACTTAAGAGTGACTGGGGAATCATGTAAACAGCCTTTGCGGGGCGAAGCAAGCTGCTTGTGTTCTATGGTCTGAGAATCATACACATTCTCAACACTTCCTTTTCCTATGGGTCAGACCCTGTATTAACTGTGTTCGTGCATGGCTAAACACGGCTCCTGAGCATCGTCAAACTAGGAAAATCCTTGCTTGGAAGTGGAACTTTCTCTTTCTTCCACCCAAACAACCACGCTACCATCACCCCCTGAAAGGAGGCTGAGGAACTCTGGTGAGGGAGCCAGCCAGGCCTGCTTCCTGAACTGGGTGATTTCAGTTTTTTCCTGAAGAGGCTTGGGCTTCGACATTCCTTTCTCGTTGTTTTATAGGGAAGAATCATACGGCAATTACAGCACGAGTACTTACGTGGATGGGGAAATAAGGGTCTAATCCTGCAAGGTGCCAGGCCCTCTGGAACCAATGGGGTTTGAGGGAATTCGCAGGAAGCAGTCGGCGCCTGGTAGGCGCAGTATTTGTGTGTTGGGGAAAACATCATGATGACACATTGTCCCTTTAAAGTCCCACAGACGTTTGGATGAGCTAGATCCATGCTTTTGGTTGAGTCACTTTCTCCGGGGGATGACGTGCACTGGTGCCAAACAGCTCTTTCTTTTTCACCACAAAAGCGGGTGATAGCCTGAACAAAATTTGTTGGGAGGGAGTGATTCATGAGTTTGCCAAGTCCTGCCTTCTCCCTGTCTGTGCTTTTACTACGATGAGGTATAAGATTCAGTGAAAGCACTTCTCCATGCCTTACTACAAGCCCGTTGTTGAGTAGTTACGGTTCTACTCTCCTGACATAGGTGAATCAAGCCACAGACTGGGTAAAATGCTCCCCCACTGAAGTCAACAGTCAGCAGACAGATTTGGCCTCCAGGATGCAAATGAAAACACTGCATGTTACTGCGGTCTCTATTTGCTTGATTGCAATTGCTTGTACAAGTTGTTCCATGAGGAAAAAACCAAACCAAACCAAACCACACCAGCGATTTTTGAAGCCTCACAGCCAGGAGTAGCAAGCTTTGAGTGACATTCTTTGAAAGAGTTGTCTCTCGGAAGCAAATAAACAAAGAGTAGATAGAGCTTTGTCGTGTTGTTGGGATTCTCTGTGCCACTAGAAATGGCTGGCATCACACCTGCGTGTGTGTGCACTGAATGTCTGTTTGCAGTAGTGATGTAGCTTCAGTGGGCCATGTTTGGGAGAGAAACCAAGAAAACATATGCATGGGGAGAATATTTCAAGCAGCAGTGTTTGCATTCAGACAACTTATTTATTTAAAAATATAATAGCTGAGCAAATGAATTCTTTAAAAGGTAGAGAGTCTGCTTTTCTCTTGAGTTCTTAGTGTAAAGAAGGGACTTGTGTGAAGTATGTATCTTTACCAGCTGTCTACTGCGAAAATAATGACTCTGATCAGAAACATTGTAGGATAGTGTAATTTTTAGTTTGAAACAATGACTCTCTAAGGACAGAATCTTGGGCAACCATAGTTAATGAAACCAGCTTGCCTCATTAGCCATACTTCTATATTATATTTAGAAAGGATTAAATATTTTTCTTTTTGGTTTGAAAAGCATCATGAGGTTGCCTGTCTTACACAACCCATTTTTAATTTGTGAGTTGCGACATGGCAAATGTCTTATCCTGTGTTTGTATTCTGTTTAGAATTGAAATGAAAGAAGGTGTTTTGGTGGGCATGCTATTTCCTACCATTCTGATTGTTCTGTCTAATTTAGAACCAGTTAGAAAATTGCGGGCTCTAACATGGAGCTCAAACATTTGTGGTTCAAGTTACATTTCCAAGATGCAGTTGGAAGTTCTCATAAATATTGCTGCATGGGGATGGGGGTTTTCTGTTTTTGTTTTTTATTTTGTTTCTAATCTTTATTCCCTTGGTGGACTGGCTCCTAGAGATGAATCATTCTGGACATAGCATAGGCTTACTTTAGAAAGAAAGAAATTGGGTTTAAAAAACATAGTTTCCTTGAGAAAATCATTAGTATAAAATGTTTCTCCTTTTCCTGCTATCGGGAGGAGGACAAAGAAGGTAGCTGAAACTCCTGCACACAAATGCTACAGGAATCTGGGTGGAGGGACTGACTCTGTATGGGCAAATAATTTGACTCTTATTAGATCACTGTTAAATTACCTTTAATCCCGTTTTTGTCTTGGATGCCTTCTACTGCACCAGCTCAAAAACTAAAATATTTGCTATGTAGGAAAAATGTTTCTATTACATGGGCTGCTGCCCTACTTGCTGGGCCAGTCAATAAGACAAGAAAAAAGTATGTGAAAGATAGGTTCCTTATGACCTAAATGAACAAATGTATTTCTAACCCTTGTTGTTTTATTTTTGCATTTGGTTTTATAGGTTGTGATTTTAAAAGTGTGCTTGATTTTGGGAGAAGAGTTGATTGTTATCTTTTGCATCTAAAAACGTCTGTATTTTACTGAGCTGTGTTGATTTTAAAATTCTTATTGATCTTCTATTTATTTCATTGTGCACTATGGTCTAAGGCTAAAATGCACTACTAATTAACTTGTGTTTGTTAAATTACCATTAGTCACATGAAATGAAAACTCCAACCAGTCACAGTAAAGAATCAGTGTTCCCTTTTAGACCCTGTTACTCATCTAAGCAGTCCCTTTCAAGTAATTGTTAAATTTCTATGCGACTGCTATTCCCATATTTGCAGCATCTCATAAACACTTTTCATAACAGCCTGTTTTTTCCCTCAACATTTTAGAATAAATTCTCCTGGGGAAAAAATAGTTCTGAACTAAGCTGGCTGGAGATCAGTCTCAGGACTTGAGATGCATTTCTGAGGCTCCTTACTCTAGTAACATACCCATCAGCACGCAACTACAACCTCACCCATAAACCTTTGAGCCTGTGCCCAAGTTTAAGGCTACAAGTAGTCCCACTGAATTTATTTTGACTCTGCATGTCCTTGAGATAGACATGTGCTTACACACCATTCTGAATTAGGGTTCTGCTGTTATAATGTGGACCTCACCATCATCTTGATAGATAAATTTGGGAATACCACCCTATTTAGCCCCCTCTAGAGACAAGCACCTGAATGTAACTCTCTCCTTGTAGTTAACAAGTACCTCGATTCTCTTACAAGCTGACAAAGCCATCTGTGATTTCCCTTGTGACAAGCACTTCTAACCTGTCCAGCCACCCAACTCCTCCCACTCGAAATATGCTATTGTGCAAGTTCACAAACGTCTTACCTCATAGAAAGTCTAAAAAATGAGAGCCTACGTAGGTGACACTAGAAATGTGATGCACACTAAAAAATTACAGCTTCTGAAACTGGAGAGGTTGACCTTACATATCACATCCTGTGCTCATCCAAGCCAGGTCATTTAAAATGACTGCTCTGTTATAGTTTTCTGACCAGGAAATGGAGTAGCAGATTTCACTGCACACTATATAATAACCAAGGAAGGCTTGGAGCCATCAGCTGTTGTAAATTGATGACATTCTACTGAAATCAATGGGACTACACCGATTTATACCAGCTGAAAATTTTTAAACACCTTTTAATTTATTTGCTTTTGGGAGAGGTACACCCTGTGCGCTGTGGTATAAATACATTTTGTAAATAGGCCTGACAGAATTCAATTTTAAAAAAATAATTTTGACAGATAATATTGGTTTAATTGTAAGCATTTCTGTTAGCTCTTTATTGATTTTAGATGTTCACAATGGCATGAAATTATTGGGGATGTCAGACCATTATTTTATGATTGTAGACATTGATATTAAGAAAGTTTAACTTTTTAAACTGTTAATACACAAAAACCTCATCTGTCAAAATGTAGAAAGTAAATATGCTTAGATCAGCAAATCATACCTATATATTTGCTAGTCCATCTGTAACAAGCCTAAAAGTCTAAATCACTGGATTTTTACTCAGATAAATTCTCAAGCGGTGGTTTTTTTACTTTGCCTATCTTTAAATTTTGATTATTATAGTGGAAATATTTTTTCATTTGTGTATGTACAGTGAAATTGGCATTTACCAGCACTTACTGGTAAGAATCTAATCCCTCCAAGGCTATTATAAACTCCTGCATAAGAATTAATTAAGTTTTCCCTCAACAAACTTGCCCACTCCAAACTGAGAGCAAATGTGGTTGTGTTTCTTGCTTCCTTAAACTTAGCATTGTGCTTCCTGGTGAATTAATTTTGTCTACTCCCCATTGTAAAATATCTTTGCCCTTTCTTATTTCTTGTTCTCCTTGCTGTGTAGAGAAGGCTTGCTCTATTGGCTGTATTTATTTCACTGGAGAGATAAACAGGAGAGAGAAAGAGACTTTACTAGAATATATTTTGCCAGGAATTGTCCTTATTTCATGCTATAGTATTTTTTCTGTTTGATATATTTCAAGGTAAATAAATGGATGCTTTTTCATGTATAACATCAGGTTTAGAACTGGGACAGTTATGTAGACCAACACAGCTTGATGGCCTACTGCTTACTAGTATTGACGTGCAAGGAATGGCCTGTTCAACTTACTATATCTAGGAACCGTGCCACACTCTCTGAAATAGCTGCAGCTCTAAAACAGGTTGCTGTGCGCACATTACCCTGGTGCACTGCTCTCTGCACTCAGTACCAGGCAGGATTGGATTCATTGTGCGAGGTCTGTAATCAGTAGTAAAATTCACATTATGAAGGTGTTTTTTCTTTAAGATCTATTCCATATGACAGCACTGTAAAAGTTCCTTGCACTTTAGGCAGAATTATCAGAACAGCTTTCCATGAAAATACTGTATAACTCCATACTTTATTTCCTATAGTTATGCAAACTGAAAGCTTGTGGCTACAATCCTGGCCCTTGTACAGACAATGTGAGTTTTGCCATTGACTTAAATGGGGTCGGGATATCACCCAGTTTATTTACAAGGCGTTCTGAAAGATATTTAGGTCTCCAAAGACACTAAAAATAACCTGAATTCAGCTTATTTGAAAAATCTAAACAATTTTTAAAACCGCCTGAAAACAAAGTATTTTAGCAAATCAGATTAAAATAGAATGATGGCAGCACCCGTGATTTGCTGTATCTTTTTAAGTCTATCCCTAAAGGTCACATTTTGCTCCCATTGAAGGCAATGACAAATCAGTGGGACCAAATATTGACCTAAATAACATTTCAACGTTTTTTTTTTTTTTTTTTATTGTGGCGTCACTTTGCAGAAGCTTTTATAAAGACTCAAAATGCTGTCACATCTACTATTTTAAGCCAAATGGCTCAGCTGGTTTACCGCTGATAAAGATTTTATTCTTGACAGTTAAAGTCTCTGAACACAGGAGCTGCTTCTCAAGATGTTTTTTTTTTTTCTTTGCTCACCTATAGGAGCAGCTCAGAAAGGAGGAAGGAAAAATCAAGAGATGCAGCAAGGTGCAGAAGAAGCAAGGAGACTGAAGTATTCTATGAATTAGCCCATGAACTGCCCCTACCCCACAACGTTAGTTCGCACCTGGACAAGGCATCCATAATGCGGCTGGCAATCAGTTTCTTACGCACTCACAAACTGTTGTCCTCAGGTAAGGCCTATGTAAAAGAAGAGGTCAATATTAGTTGATATCACAAAGGTATGCTTGTTATTTTCTAACTACAGGAGATTAAAGGCATATTGGGACATCTCAGCATGTGTTCTGAGAACTCAGCCTAACATCAGGGCATAGCTTTTCATCAGGACAATGTGGTTGGGTTTTTTTGTTTGTTTGTTTTTAAAGGCTTAGAGCAAATTGAGCAATATCAATCGTTATATTATGCAAGCTATTAATTGTCAAAATAATAACTGAAGCCAAATTCAATGCCATTTCATATAGGTAAGCAATTCATCTAAAATTGGCCTTGAAAATGGTTAATTAAAATCAATTAAAAGATTTTGAGTGTCAGGGGTTTAATCATAATTAATATACCTAGATTATAAATTGCAGAAAAATTTTCATGCTGAGATAAGTAAATCCTGATTTGGCATGGGAAACACATTTGCATAAATGTATTTAGAAGGCAGCTCTGACATTCTGAATGTCCAAAAAACATAGTTTAAAAGGATTAACTGTACTGTACGCTAATGGTTGGTAGATAATAGATGGTATTCTGCTGGATCTGAGGCACAATTTGCTAAAATGGTTAAAGCCACAACCTTAAAATACTTGACCTGGATGGAGCGATTCTGTTAAAATCAAAACCACCCACTTTGCTCATATCAGAACAATATGACAGTATGCATATGGTGAATGGGATTCTCCGTATGTGTAAGTTGTGAAATATATTTCAAAAGTTTTTAATTACTGCAACCACTTCTGAGCGTATGCTGCTGTGGGCGGTCACTTTGGTGGACATTTGTGGCTCTAACAACCTGCAAGATCAATTAAATCAACTGTAATAGCAGTTTCCATTCTTCTTTGAGTCTGAATTGCAGCAGGGGATAACACCTGTATTTAGTTTTATGACAGAAAGAATCAGGGATGTGGAATGGTAGAGAATTAATCCCTTGATGTTTGGAGGCATGTTACTCACTACTCATTACCTACAATGGGATGTGTAAGGAATAATTACAGCATCTGAAATCAAAGGGTCACTTAGTTCTTTGGATTAAACACTGTAAGATCTAGGGATGTTAAAATAGTTTGGTTAAAATGAAAACAGACCTGAATCTTTACGCATTCTTCCAAGTTAACCATGTCTTCAAGATTCGCATGTCACTAGTCTTGATCTTTCTGGGGTGATTTTTCATACAATGACTTCTTAAACGCTAAAACTATAACATTAACAATAACTCCTACAATGCTGGAGTTAAAAATGAAATCATGTGGGTGAAATCCTGGCTCCAGTGAAGTCAATGACAAAACTCCCATTAACTTCAATGGAGCCAAGATCTCACCCACAGTCTTTAAGAAAGTTGACAAATGGGCTATATAGTAATACTGCAAAACAAATGTTATTAGAAAGCATCTTATTTTTTCTGTTACTTGGTGAGGATCTATTTTAGCATGTGATTTAGTGATTACACTCCCTGATGATTGTGTTTATCCATCAGGTCAAGTCAGATTAAGTCAAATTCATGCACTTCTGTTGCCAGGTAGTTATGGGGTGCCTGTTTTTTACAGTGGTGCCTTTCTACTTCCTCAGAACTGATTTAAGAGTTTTTATTCTTGGTTCATAGAATTTAATTTTCTCACAATTATTATCTGTCTATTATCTGTCTGTTCTTTGCTGAACAGCAGTTGCATATCATCTGTGGTTTTGTCACCAGCATTCCATAGTCAAGCAAGTTGCATAAAATAAACAAACTTTCTTCCCATTAAAAACTCCATATGTCATGCCAACTAGTTACCAGTTAACCAGTTTTAAAAACTGAAGATATTTTTTACACCTACAGATTGTGAACTATTGATTGGTGTAGAATAGACTAGATTAGTGGGTATACAAATTTCTTTTTTCACTAAGGAGAACCAGACAGATGATGTTGTTATATTAGAAGGATGTCTTTGAAAGTTAAAATTAAGTAACTTCCAATTTGTTGTTCTCATCATCACAGAAGGACACCAGATTCATCTAGCAATTACTAAAGCAAAGTGAACTCTTTCAAAAAGAAAGCAATCTATATTTCTTGGAAGGATAAGAAATGGATGAATAAAACGTGTGTTTTAGTGCCTTCTTACATGTCTGGCTTAAGTTTATGTTGTTTGACAGTTACAAGAGCTGATACTGGCATGATATGTCTGTATTAAATCAGCTTTTAAAACAACAGTGTGGCGAACACAACTGAATCACTTTGCCTGGAAAACCCCCAGACCCAGTAGCTAAATGAACCTGGAAATAAGTCATCAGTCACAATTGTGACAGCCTGTGTTTTAATAATTCAACCTTTTATCTTCTAAGCCAGATATAAATTTAACTATAGATCTAGCAGCAAGTCAGAGGTTGTTCTTCTGTTTGTACAGCAAAGATAGTTACATCTTCTAACCAAAATCTGAGTTGTTACTAGATAGAATGCATCTTTAGACACCCAAGACATTCAGAAGTTACTAGTTATTTTGGGTGTCTGTGCTTTTGAGTGCACACCATGAACACCTTAAACGGGCCTTATTTTCAGAAAGTGCTGTACGCCTACTCTCCAAAAATCTCTGGTGTCCTAACCTAAGGTGTCCCAAACTAAGCATACAACAGCCTTGGTCAGTTCTGAAAATCTTGGCCCATAGCCTCGTTCATCTCAGGTGCAAATCTATTTAAGTTAACAAAGTGATCTACGGATGAATTTCGCCCTGAATAGTTGAAACAAATATTTAAAAAACATTATTGGTTTTAGAACACAACAATATTAATGACTGCAAAGATTTTTGAAATCCTTTTAGATGAGACAAAACTTTACTTCCATCAACCTCTTGCTTCCTCTCATTATTCACATGTAATTTCCATTAAGACCCATGGGAAGAATGCATTGCAATAAAAACGTACCAGTACATTTCCAAGGAGGAAACATATCTTTAGGAATTATATATTGAAAGAATTATCGTAAAGTAAACCTGTACCCATTTGGAAATTATTTCTTGCCTGAATAAGCGTGATATTTTGTCCCTCAAGACAAAATGGCGGCTAGCTAATAATATGAAGAACTTAACTTTGTTGTATAATAATTATGTAAAACAGTACATAATTATGTAAAACAATAAAGTGCCTAGCTTTTCTCATCAATTAAGGTAAAAGCAGGATGCGAATTAGTTTACCATCTTTGATACTGGGCTCCTTTGCAGTAGATACAGTTTTAGCAGTAAGGCAGCTGTCATCAGAAGATGCTGAAATGTCACATTTAATGGAAAACTTTAGTTTCCAGTAAAATTTGTGGCTTATGTATGACCAGGATTGCTGCTCATCCTGCAAACATTCTGAAAGTAACGTGGACCAAAATGGAAGGTGGGTTGTGTGATACTTGACCACATTCTGCTGTCAGTCACACCAGTCTCAATTGAGACTAGCTGCAGTGTTGAATAAAGTTACCCTTGATTTATGCTGATGTTCTCAAGAGCAGAATTAGGCCCTTTTATTACACATGAGGAACCTAATTCGAGTAGGGTAGATTGATAAAATGATTGATAAGAGGCACAGAAGTTAATGTGGCAGCTGGTCTCTCTGACTGTTGACCTTTGAATGAGAATTTAAAAGACTGCAGTCTCCATGAAAAGCAGCAGATCATCTCAACCCAGGCTCCCCCTTTTCATTTTATCTTGTGTTTTTGGACACAACTATCATTACGTACGCTAGACATTTTATATAAACTGGACTTGAGTATATTTATTTTGTAACTGATTAGAACTGTGAAAATATTTGCTGCATTTATGTACTCACACTGTGTCAGTAAAAAAAGCTGCCAGTTCAGCTTAAAAAATACTTTAAAGGGAGTCCAGTGCAAAATATTGCTTGCTTAGCATTTTTGTTATTATTCAAGCTTAAGATTGTTTTTACCAAAAGCTACAGTCATTTAAGAAAAAAACATTTTGGTATTAAAATATTTGCAACATGTGTTCTATGGGCCTGGTCTTGTCAGGACCTGACCTCTTTAATTCTCATGTGACATGGGTGAGAATTGAGGGTGCTGAGCACCTCATTGGGCTGGATCCCACATGTATGCTTTAGTGGTGATTTTCAAAGGGGCCTAAAGCAGATAGATAGCCAGTTCCGACTGAAAGTCAATGGGCGTCGAACTCCATCATTAGCAATAATACTAAATAATTAATAAATGCTTAATAATAAACTCAAAGTGCTTTACAGTGGAGGTCAGTATCATTATCTCCATTTCACAGATGAGGAAAATGAGGCCCAGAGGTGAAGGGACTTGCCTATGGTCACCCAGTAGGTCACCGGCAGAGCCAGGAATAGAATTTTGGTTTCCTGAATCTCAGTTCAGTGCTTTGTCCACACCACCTCCTCCATTAAGGCCCTGCCTCTGTGTAAGATGTTGCAACGCCACTGAAGTCAATGAAGGGTCTGAATTTGGCCCTTTGTGTCCTATCACAATAGGAAATAGCTGGCTGAATATCTCAGAGTTCAAAAGGGTAAAAAATACCAGGTTTTGCTTTTATAAAAGTTGTTCTTTACTTAGTAACACATTTCCCTTTGATTTTCACAGTAGGCAATTCTGTGTGGGAATGCTGGAAAGGAAGTCTTTAACATTTAGAAATACAGGCTGTAGGTCTGACAGCCTGATTGAGATCAGTATCAAAGGAAGCAAACTAAAACAATAGTTTTATAATTGTTTCCATGTTGTGCAGAGACCAGTACACAATATTACTGGAACTCAGTAGAAATTTCATTTAAATATGATTACCTTAAAGATTTTTCAAGCTATCTTCTAATTATATTGACAGGACAAATTTTGTCATTGTTACATTAGCAAATCAGTGGGATTATTTTAGAATATATCTTGTTTATTCCAAATTAGGATCTTGATCCCTGCATAAATTGATTACTGTGAGTAGCTGAGTTGAAGTCCAAAGAGGTATAGGAGTTTGCAGAATCAGTTTTCTAGATTCTTTAAAACATAAATGAAATGTGATGGATTGACACTTGCATATACTGTATATCCTTTTGGTCTGTAAGATTTGTACAGCATTTACAAAAAGTAAGGTGGTGTACAAGTCGGAGTTATAATCCTAGGACTTCTGCGCATGAATAAACTGTAAAAGAAGTCTGGCTAATGTCTTCTCCCAGGGAATTTGTTGTCTCATCTAATTACTATCATGAGGGATGCTGCCAAACCAAAATATTAAAAATATGGAGGCATACACACATTGCCTTCCTTAAAGGTGCTGGCTATGCTCTCTAGGGATCTCTTGGGCATCTTCCCAACACTCAGACAGCAGCAGAATAGAGTCCTTTTTAGATGGGCTACTTAAATATCAATTTTTATATTAATATATGTTGCGATTGTAACAACATTAATGGAAAAAAGAAGCATCGCTGGGGTCAGTGCCTCACATATCCAAACTCTCTTTGACATTAGTGAGTTATGTGTGTCAGGACCATGTAATATAGCGCACATTATGCCAGACACTTTCATTAGTCTAATCAGGCAAAGATTGTTTTGTCAGCTTTTCCCCTGCTCATTCAAAGTGTACAGGCACCTGGGACGCTTTTCTGTGTAGAAACCCAGCAGTTGGCTGGAGGAAGTTGGCTGTTGGGAGTTGTTTCTGTGGAGAGAGACAGCAGAAGGAATGGGGAGGGAGCTGGGAAGCAGACGGGAAGTTGTTTCAGAGAAGGGAGGCAGCAAGGAAGTCGGTATGAAGTTGTTTCAAGGGAGGGAGACAACAGAGCCGGAAAGCCAGCAGGGAGCAGAAGGGAAAAAATAGTTTTTCTGTATGATTTTAAGGGATAGCATAAACCGTACAGAGCACTGCTCTGGGTATTGTTTAGTACGTCTGGACAATCTGAGTCCATTGTGACATAAAACATTCCTTAAAAAATAGCATGTTTGTTTGCTTTGCTTAATTGAAAAAATAACTCTGTGTCGACCCCAGCCCAACCAGTGAGAATGGGAGAGAGAGCCTGTTGAATGGTCCATTGCCTTCAGTGGCATCTCTCTTGAGAGAACTCATATCTGACTTACTCCAGCTAAGGGCCTGATACTACATGGTGCTGAGCGCCTCCTGAACATCTCCAGTTGATTGCCATAATGCTCATTACCTCACAGGACTGGGTGGCCGCGACTGAATATAGACACTTTGTCATGAGGTTATTAAATAGCAAGAAAGCAAGTATTTTCTACAAGTTGTTGATGTGCTTATCTGTAAGTGAGCCCTTCAGGAAGCTGGGAGCTTTTCTAATGGCTTTTTCTGATGCATCTAAATTGCAGCTGTTATTAAACAAATGGAGAATGTCTTCTCAGACATGAGAAGTGTTATGTCAGGACAAAGAACCACAGAAAGAGTCAATTTCCTCTAATATGGAACAAGAAACTTTACTAAAATAAAACAAACAATACTCTTCTTAAAAGCCTGTCAGATAAAAGCCCTTTGTCACCATTTTAGGCACGGGGAGAGCAGTAATAGTTGTTGCGCAGCGTGTGACTTCATCTGTTGAGCGTGACATCCAAGCCACTTTCCGAGTCCCGGACTGACCCAGGGGAGGAGTTGAGCCCTGCAGGTTGTGCCAGTGTAGACAATTTCCCATAGACCACATGTGCACTTGATACTTTTAATTTAAAAAAGTCACATCTGAGCAAGATAAAAGGTGTCCGAAGGAACACAGGCCCTTCTCTCAGATGGGATATGGCACTTATTTACACTTGAGCTGTTATATCTTTCAAGGGAAATCTGATTTTTCGCATTCAGATTTGTTCCAAGAGGTTGGACTAAAGGAAATGAGCAAGCATCTATGGAAAAAGTGTACTAAAGCTTGGGAACAGTGCACATCCTGACCGTGGGAATTAATCAAAGCTTGTTTACAAAAGCTATTTTTAGCATAAAAGAAGGTTATGATAAACATTACAACAAGCACTTGCTGTAACAGTTCAAAGTTACTGGGTGATCGATTGTTTGTACTTTTCTGTGGGCAGAGGAGAATTGATTAAACGCTGTAGAAGATTTAAATTTTACCCCAGCTAGGAAGTACTTTCTCAGGGGGCAGAATGATCCAGTAGCTAAGGCATTTGATGGGGACTCTGGGCACCTGGGTTCTTTTCATGGCTCTCCCACAGATCTGGTGTGTATAACTTTGGGCAGATCACTTCACTTCTCTGTGCTTCTGTACCCCTTCCCATCCTTTGTTTTGTCTGTTTTAGATTCTAACCTCTGTGGAGCAGGGATTCTCTCATAATGGTTTGTACAGTGCCTAGCACAAAGCAGCTCCAATGTTAGTTGCAGTCCCTAAATACAGCCATAATACAAATAATAAGTTGTTATATAGTATGAAGTAATCTAAAATTAAAGAGACCAATGAGTAAAATGGAATTTTGCACTCCAGTCTCAATTTTATTATCAAGGCACTGTAGCCATGCCACAACCATTATTAAAGGGGAAATGAAAAAGGCTCCATTAAAAATGAAATACTCGTTTGTATGATTCTGCAAAGGGGAAAATGCCTGTCATGCTTCTTTCAAAATTAATTAGTAATTTTTTAACATTTGAGTCAATAATTGCCTTCCTAAACTTCTGAAAAAGCTGGAAAGGAGAGGCCACATTACCTCTGCCAAAGTAAGTGACATCACAGCTACCGTAAACATAAGTTGAAAAATTCATTCCATTCTAACCCCCTATTTTCATTCCCTCCCAACTTGCTGAAACATTTTCCTTTGGGGCTGAAATAGCTTCTGCTTATGCTTCAGTTCAATCCACTGGTAAATTGTCTAAGAAAATTTTAAAACAAAATTAAAAAATGGAGTCGTTTCTGAGGTATGCTTGAATTACAAAGTCTCTCTGTTTACCTTCCTATCTGTCCGCCAACTTGTGCTTCCATTGGAGTGAATCAAATTTTTGCCATTGATTTGGGACTTGTCTGTACACAAACATTGTATCACTTTAACTATACTAGTGTGGTTCAAGTGATACAAGCCCCTAGTATGGAGTGGTCACACTGGTATAAAGATGTTTTAGATCGGGATAGTTATCCCCCATCCAAGAAGGGGTATAAGCTATACCTGTATAAGGTATCTTTTATATCGGTATAGATGCATCAACACTAGGGGTTGTACTGGTAAAACAGTATAAGTAAGAAATCCCACAGCTAATCAATATAGTTATACCACTGCAAAAATGTGTAGACCAAGATTTGGATGTGAGCAGCAGCAGCAAGCCCTCTAAGGTGCTAAGTGGTTATAGCTGAGAATTCCCGTTAACTACTGATGTTGAGGCTGCCCAGTGTCTTGCAGGGTTGGGCCATTCTTTCTGTACTAAAACAATTTTAAAAAAATGGTCTCTAAGGGTCCGATTCAATGAAGAGCTTAAGTGTGTGCTTAAATTTAAGCATATCCTTAAGTGGTTTGCTGAATTGAGGCCTAGGGCTTGATTGTGCAGCTCTTTGTGAGTGCTGCTGTGTGTGTGTTTGTGACATAATACATATGGAAAAGTAACATAATTATCTGATATTACATGGAAAGCATTTGCCTTTCACTGTTGGTGGTACTGAGTATTTAGGAATACAGAATGCTTTGAAATAGTCTTCCTGCATTTGAATAGTGATGTTTTGCTCATGTAAACGTAATGACCTGGGAAAAAATAGAAGAGCGAGGCTTCAGTTGGAGTTGAAGAGTCAAGAAGATTAGGTTTGCTGTGAACTCACATGGTTTGTTTTGGGCTACAGCCATGGCCCCTGCTGATTAAACTATTTGCTTCCAAAAGAAGAATCTTGACATTCTGTATGCAGCTCTTGGGAGAGAGATGGCCACTTACATTAATTGGTTTTAACTGGGCATTACGGTCCAAGTGAATATTATTCAGATCTGTTGTATATGTTCTATATTTTCAATTCCATCCCTAGTGGAATGCCTTTGAAATCAGTAGAGATGCACAAGGGAGGAATTAGGCCTTGCATGTTTGTTTTGTCTAAATTGATATGCACAAATGAAATGATATTCACTCTTTAGAGCTCAGGCCTGTCTTGTGCTCGGAGTGGTGGAAAGTGTCTGAATGGTGACTCCACTCCATTGCTTCCCAACACATCAGGGCATGAAGCCTAAATACGCTCTCCAGGGAGCTCCAGAATTTGACCTGAGTCTTTTCCTATTGGGCCCTTTGGGTATGCAGGCTGCTGGCTATAGGGTTCGGTCAATTCCAGTATGTGGGAGCTGCAGTGTATGACCCATGGAAATTTCCCTATCCATACCTCTCAGTGTATCCCCATGCCTCACCCAGTGAAGTTGCAGAGAGTACAGAAGGCTTGGCTGGTCAATTGACAGATCAAATAATTCAGTTGGCCTGTCAATTGACCGCCTATTATTTGACCATTGTCAAATACTCCAACAAGAATGCTCTGAATTAGGCAGCAGACTACCTTTCTGAATGTATCATGGTGCCATCTGTTAGCAAGCCTACCTAAATATCTTGGTCACTTACGTTACTATGCCATGCTAATGCCACCTGTTGGGGGCGGGGGGAGTGAACTAATTAAAAGTTGAGCATTTTGATTGTCTGGAATCTTCCAGAACAAACGTATGTATGTATGTATGTGTATTTGTATTTGGATACAGACCATCAATGTACATGGCAGATTACAAAGCACGTTAAACAAGTTAAAAGAGGCATTCCCTGCTCCCAAAGCGCTTAGACAAACATACAGAAAATAACTCAGAAGGCAGTGGGGGAGGGAAGTGAGGGTTCAGAGTGATTAACTTCTCTCTGCAATGCAAAAAGAAAAGAGGCAGAGCCATTAAGCTGCTCACTGAGTTGGCCTGCTGTCCACGTAGCATAAGTGCATTTTAAAATGATATTTTTCTTTTATAGTTGCTTTGTGTTTGTTTTATTTCTGTTTAATTTTTTCTCCTTTTGTCACTGTTCTGTCTTGAATAATGTTCATGTTCAAATGATAGCCTGACATTGCTAGAAAAGGTAATAATAACTTCTTTCATTTATTAGAACTTGACATTTTTCTGACTTAAAATATCTCACTTAAGTAATTTTGTTTTTTGTAATTGGGAATAAGTATGTATCTAAAGCTTAAGCCTACTGGAGACCATAAAGTCTGTCTTTTTTGTTTTTACTGTGGTTACTATTCTAATAAATTAATGCTTTAAATATTTGACCATTCTTGACATTATCTGACAATATTTCACTTGTCAAAGTGGATTGATCAAAGTGCTCAACCCTATGTAAAAGTATGATTTACCCTTTAATCTTAAATGATTAACTCTTTAAGTAGGTTAAAATAAGAACAACTGAGTTCAGTTTCTTCCCTGCTAAAATATATGAAATAGATAAATATATGTGTCTATAAAATAATAGCTGCTTCAGTATTCTAGCAGACTTCCAAAATCAGTGTTTTCAGTAGAAATGTGAAGCAAAAGACCCTGAGGATGAATCTATCAGTATAGGGATGGGGGGAAAAGGATAATTTCCATTTCCATTAATACATGTTTCATCTGTACCAGAATAAGGAAGGGATATAGTGTGCAAGCTGTAAAGGAGGCTTCTGTTAGCCAGCCATCTTTTGTCTTAAGAGACCAACCTAAACTAGCCACAAACATATTAAGAGTGGTTTTGTTTATTAGATGAACATCTCCTGTAAGCAAATGATTTTTATTTGTCCCTTGACTGGTAGCTTATGACTGGTTTCACTATTTAAATGTAGGGAGAGAGATTCATACAATATAGATATGCACTAACCTGCTTGTACAAATGGGTACTTCGCTGTACAGATCAGCCACATTTGCTTCTGCCATTACCCAGTTTGAATGCAGGTTCAGTAACTGCAGGTGCAAATCAGGTGTCCACAAATGAAGGCCCTACATTTCCTTAGTATTAATAGGCACTACATGTACTCATTGACTGGGGAATAGACGTGTGTTGAAGTAGTAATATTAAGCAACAATAAAGAAAACATTTAAGTGCTTCTTTGAATGCTTGTCCACGTATATTCCCCTGTTGTGGGTCATGCACCCGGCACACTTGAGTTTAGATTCTTTTGGTCAGCTGTGTCCATTGGGAGCTGTGCATGTGCCCTGAGGATATGTCTTCACTGCAGCTGGAAGCGTGTCTCCCAGTCCAGGTAGACAGATTCACTAGCTCTGGTCGAATGAGTGCACTAAAAATAGCAGCAGTATCGGTTAGCTCTGTGAGTACAAGCCCACCCAGCTCCTCGGGTCCATAGTCAGGTGGCTAGCCCATGCCACCACCCATGCCACAGTGTCCACACCGCTACTATTAGCGTGCTAGCTTGAGCAGAGCTAGCATGTGTTGGGCTGCCCAGGCTGGGAGCTGCAATGTAGACATACCCTGTGTATCTTCATGCCTCCAGCTAAGGAAGTAAAGGGCAGGGTAACTCCAACTGCCCTCAGTTCTGTCTCATGGTGGCAGTCCCCTCTTTGCTCACTGTGCAGTTTACCCATTGTTTTGTAAATAGATAGATAGTCACTTAGTGATTATTGTTAGTTTAGTCTTTTGAGAGCCTTTCTTTTCTTCTTCAGCAATAAGAAAGTTTGATTTTGCCTGATGTTTTCCCCGATAGCAGGGTCAGTCAGAACGACTGAACACAAGTTCCAGGCTTTACCAGTTGCCTTTCATTTGTGGCAGTAATGTCCCTCAAGGCTTGTCGTCTCTGAGCGAGCAGCACATCTCACAGTGATATGCCATCTGTGAATCAGTTTCTAAGTGAATCGAAAGAGCAATGGAGTCTCACCTGAAAAAGTTCCTGCTGAATAGATCAGTGAGTCCCCATCAAGCCCTGGGATGCTTTGGGCAGAAACCTTTGAGCACTCAATATCTAAAAGGGCTCCTTGCTAGCTCCTCTACTTTTTGAGTTGAAACAGCTGTTCCTAAAGATCCCCCTTGCCTGGTAAAATCTCAGGGGACAAGAGGGAAAAAAAAGCAGTCCACAGAGGGAAGAGATGCTAGATCTCCTTCATCAAGTCCTTCCTCGGGAGCCACACATCCTTTCCAGTCTTAGCTGAAAAGAGGCTCACAAGGCACAAAAGGGTACCTCCGGTACCCAATCAGGCACCTATCAGTGGGTCTCTAGACTGGCTCCTTTTGGCACCACTAAAATTGCCTGGTACCAACTTTCAGCACTGAGGTCCCCAGTACTACCTACCCCAGTACTGATGCCATCCTCTCGTCTGTCTTTGGCACCAACATATTCAGTACCAAAATCTTGTACAGAACACCTGCTAGTCTCTTCAGTACCAGCTTCCCTGCTATCAGCAGTAGTGCAGGTGCGTCCCCCGCTACCAGCCATTGCTTCTACACTGGTACTAGATACGTAAGCAGTATTGAGGAGAGTTCGATCTGAGGGTGCTCCCAGCACATTCGCTGGTACAGTTTCTCCTCTCTGAGATGACTATTCATTCTCCTCCTCAGGTTCTGAGGACAGTAGGGAGGTTTCGCTCATTTGTTCCCAGGAGTCTGGGCATTCAGGACACTATACACCTGAGAAGGAGTCAAAGACTTCATTTAATTCTTTGAGCTTCTATGGGCTAAGATATCATAGTGTTCCCTAGTATCGTCCCCCTTGGTCATCTGCTTCTGGTGCTATCCAGCAACCTTGGCCTTATTATGTTTCATGGGGAATAGGCCATGCTACAAGGCCAATGTCTACATCCCAGTCCGGGGCCAAGTCCCCTTCTCCAACTCACCAAGGGACTCTTCAGCCAGCCCAGTCTGTTCCACTGCCAGCTGAACAGAGTGGTCAGCGCTCTGGTGAGGAGTCAGACAGAAGATCAGCTCGTCTTAGCACTCATCGCATCCACGTCCCCTACAGAGTCTGTAGTGCCCGTGTCATCTACCTTGACCCAGATGACTACAATACATTCAACAAAAAGCAACATCAAAAGACAAGGAACTACCCAAAGTAAATTTGGTTGTACAGAAAAAATCTACATCACGATTCCAAATGAGATCTGCCAATTACCAGGCCCTATTGGTGAAGCACAATTATTTAAATTGAGATGCTATATCTAAATTTGTGGACAAGCTTCTCCAAGATAATAGGGAGGAATTTAAGTCATTGATGGCCAAAAGTCAACTTGTGATGCATACAACCTTCCAAGCAGTCCTTCATCTTCAAATTCAGCTCCCAGATCTATGGCTACCTCAATTGCCAGGAGGAGATCCTCTTGGCTGCAGTCATCAGGGATCCCTAAAGAGGTACAAATTACAACCGAGGATCGTCATTTGAGGGATGTGAAAATGATGAAGCTTTACACTTATAACAACAATAATTCCAATTCAAGGGATAATCCTGGTATAGCTCCAGCCTGGCTAAGGCAGTTTTGGTTCTTGGACCTAAAAAATCTCTTCATCCAACCTCTAATACAATTGCCTCTTCAGCCAGAGGTAATATCTCAAATGGCCTATCTTTCACAAGAGAGATTTCAAGACCTGTGCATCTACCTACAAGTTCATTCCAAGATATTGCTGAGGATTTGTCTCAGACTTTTAGGACACCATGGTTTCCTGCACCATGTAACGCAGCATGCCAGATTTAATCTTCTCTGTGTCAGTTAAGTGGTCATCATCTGAAGATTTCAGTGCAAGTTTCCGCAGAACAATATAGGGGTATTCCACATTTTCATGCCCTCCGGTACTTTAGTTCCTAAAAGACCTCATGAAGGTTTATCTCCCAATCAGAGAATGCCCCACTTCTTGGGATCTGAATACTGCACTAACAGTTAATGGGTCCATCCTTAGAGTTATTAGCTGTGCGATCCCTATTTTATCTTTCCATCAACACAGCCTTTCTGGTAGCAGTAATATCCTGCTTGAGGCTAAGAGAGCTACAAGCACTAATGCAAAGGCCCTCTTTTACAGTTTTTCATAGAAACCAGGTGTCCTTGGGACCTCACCCAAAGTTTTTTTACCAAAGTAGTCTCTGACGTCTATCTAAACGGAGTTTTATATACCTACTTATGTTGTCCCCCAAACCTCATTCAAACAAAGGTAAAGCTAAGCTTCATGCCCTCCATGTTCTTAAGCATTCTTTAGTAGACAGAACTAAGCCATTTTGGGTATCCCCCAGATTGTGCCTTACTTAAGGGGATAGAGGCAAAGGTCAGGCCATTTCAGCACAGATACTTTTAATGGGATTTCTACTCCATATCATATTGTACTATGAGTTAGCAAATATAGACACCCCCCCCCAGTGAGATTGAAGCAAATATAGAACCACCAGGGAAAGTGACAGCTCAATTTACAAGAGTGCCAGCAGCTTCTGTTGTGGTTTTGAGAAATGTTCCAATACTAGAGAAATGTAGAGCAGCTTGGGGTCTACTGCGCCTGTTTAACCACCATTATCCATAGTGAAAGTGTCAAAATCTGATGCTAATTTTAGTAAGACCCTTTGTTCATTATTTGGTTAGACTGCTAGTGCCCATCTCTTATGATCTAAGCCATTGCTAGTGAGTCCCAAGAGTGGAATATATAGAGGCAAGCACTCGAAGAAATAGTTACTTCCCTTATAGTAACTGTGGTTCTTTGAGATGATGTGTTGGCCATATCTATTCCATGATCCACCCTCTTTCCCCACTACAACAGAGAGTCTGACAGCACCTGCTTTCTATACTGGTGAAAGAACTGAGGAGCAGTTGGGGCTGCCCCACCCTTTATGTCCTCAGTTGGAGGCACAAGCACATTCAAGGTTCAGGCGTGACCCTCAAAAAATCTGAACGTGAATGCATGGGGTGCTTGTGTGCCAACGGTGGAATAGATATGGACAACACAACTTGAAGAACTGCAGTTACTGTAAGGTAAGTAACTGTTTCTTCACCTTTACAAAAGCTGTCTTTTCTAGTCCTATTGATAAGCATCTTCCCTTCACACCCAATGCAGATGGCCCACTCACTTGCCCTCCTCCTCAAGAGAGTGCACACAGAAGGGTTTTTCTATTGCCAGCCTTTTGGCATCAGAAAAGCATTTTGCTATTGGATGTGATTGAACAGTAAGCAGAAAAATGACGGCTCTGAACACTGATTATTTTTGGCCACTTTCCCTGTATTTCAGTATGTGCTGACAATGAGAGTGACAATGAGACAGACCAGCAAATAGACAACTTGTACCTGAAAGCTTTGGAGGGATTTATTGCTGTGGTGACGCAGGATGGAGACATGATCTTTTTGTCAGAGAACATCAACAAATACATGGGCCTCACGCAGGTAACCTGTTCCCTACCACTTTCAAACAGCTGCCTTTGAAACGTAATTCCTAGAAACCTTAACACAATTTCTCTGTCTCCACTGTGCTTCTGACAAACTCCATTTTTGCTTAATAAAGCTACGATCTCATTCACTGAAAGACACACAGAGCAAATGTAGCCCTGTGTGACACTGCAGCACTTGCAATCAGCATCTTAGGCTGTCAGCCCTCAGTTTAAAACTGGCTGCAGGGTGTTCTCAGAGAAGGGTTCTCTGCTCTGGAACACCACTTCCCATTGGGCCTGCTAGGACCCAGATTTGGGGGCTACAAGATTGGCCTATGTTCCCAGATTTTGTGGTGGAGAAGAGAGAGGGCACTGATTTGTGTGGTGACTGATTTGCTTTAGGGTTGGGGGGAATCTATTTAATGTCATAGAGTTTAACTCCAGAAGGGACCACCAGATCATCTAGTCTGACCCCTTGTTTATCACAGGCCACCAACAGCACCCATGCACCATCCCTAACAGCTGAAAGTAGAATAAAATATTACAGCCTGCAGTGAGACCAAACTATTATGTGCGCCAGGGAGAGAATAGGAGGGACCAAGGTGCCCCAGAGCCTGGGGCCCCTGCAGTGGCAGGGAAAATGTCCTTTTAACGAGTTGTACATTTAAACATCTGCTTTTGCTTTACCCTTTGTCTCTGCCCGTGCTAAGATACACCTGTGGTGTGGGGGATATGACTTCGTTAGGCATCGGGGGTGGAGTGGCTGAGCAGAAGTTGCTCTGCACCACATGTACCACAAGCAAGGGGACTGGCCTTGCAAAGACAGAGAAAATGGGCCAGGGCCAAACAAAGCTAAGGACCGTAGGATCCATCTTTGTTCTAATGCATTTGTCCTTACATGCCTTGCAAATGGCGCTCAGGAGCTGCAGCTGCAGCATGTGTGGCAGAGCTGTGGTGCCATGTTCTCCAGGCCCCTTGCCCTACTCCCACCCTCTCCCATATACAGTCCGATTACTTAGATGTCGTCAGTTGGATCCAAATGCCATTGAAGTCAATGAGGTCTTTCCCTTGACTGCAGTAGACATTGGATCAGGCCCTACGCAAGGGTAAAGTGAGTCACCAGTCTCTTTAAAGGTTAAATCAAAATGCATAAATGGATCTATACCATATAGAATCCAAATTAAGAGTGGGTGCAGGAGATTGGGCTAAAATTATTGCTAATGTGACACACGCCATGACAGTTGCACAAACCACAGTTGTATTTGGCATGCTGTGTCTTGAATAGGCTGCCTGTCATGTCTGTATTAATGTTTTAGGGCCAAATCTTCAGTTGATGTAAACAGACTTCATTGCATTGACTAGTTAGGTCATTGAGGATATCTGGCTTATAGTTCTAAGATTAAGAATTATTTTCTTGTTACCCAAAATATCCTCAAAAATGCCCCAGGGAAACCCATACCGTAGGGAAACACGTAAAAGAACATGAAGGACTGAAATGATCATCAAGAAAAGATCAGGCATGTTGTACTGCTTTTGCCCTTTCTCTGATCGTGTTGAATGAATCAGTGTTCCAAAATAATTTTCTCTGTTAAACTTTCTTTAGTCTTTTCACTTTTGGCTAAATATATGTACTGTTTTTTGAACAGGTGGAATTAACTGGACACAGCATATTTGATTTCACTCACCCATGTGACCATGAGGAAATTCGAGAGAATCTGAATTTGAAAACTGGTAAGAAAAAAGTTAAAATCTTTGATGTATTTTTCTTGTTTGCCTTTTAAAAACCCCAATGAAGCAACTGACAGAGAGCAGAAGTTGATAGTGCCCACAGGCAAATGAGAATGTTAATGCCTGGAATAGTCTTTGGCATCATCAACAACAAAAAGTTTTAAAAACAGTGGAAATATCGGTTAAATATAACAGCACTAAGAACTGTGTGTTCTGGTGCTTTTTGTTACCAGACTAAAAGAGGTGCAGCATCTTTACTTGCAATAGTTGGAAAAGATGATGCACCACAAACTAAAATGCAGCTTAAAATGTACAGGGCTCCCATACCATTTAAACCTTTACACTCCAAATCTGTGCAAACTGCTCTGTGTGAGTGGACCATTTCTAGGGAAATACAACCTAGATAGAGCTACTATAAGGTGGGCATGTAACTGATTGGAATACCATTCCCAGAGAGTATTTATCAGTGGTTTGCAGTCAAACTGGAAGGGCGAATTGAATAGGGTCCTGCTGGGATCAGTTCTGGCTCTGGTTCTGTTCAATATCTTCATCAATGATTTAGATAATGGCTTAGAAAGTACACTTATAAAGGACAAATGCAAAGTATTCCACTTAGGAAGGAACAATAAGTTGCACATGCATAAAATGGAAATGATTGTCTAGGAAAGAGTAGTGCAGAAAAGGATCTGGATGTCATAGTAGATTCCAAGCTAAACTGACTCAACAGTGTAACACTTGAGGAAAAAGCAAACATCATTCTGGGATGTATTAGCATAAGGGTTATAAGCAAGACACAAGAGGTAATTCTTCTGCTCTACTCTGCACTGAATAAGCCTCAGCTGGAGTATTGTGTCCAGTTCTGGGCGCCACATTTAAGGAAAGATTGGAGAAAGTCCAGAGAAGAGCAACAAAAATGATTACAGGCCTAGAAAACATGACCTATGAGGGAAGATTGAAAAGACTGGATTTGTTTCGTCTGGAGAAGAGAGGACTATGAGAGGGGACATAACAGTTTTCAAGTACATAAAAGGTTGTTACAAGGAGGCGGGAGAAAAATTGTTCTCCTTAATCTCTTAGGTCAGGACAAGAGCCAGTGGGCTTAAATTGCAGCAAGGGTGGTTTAGGTTGGACATTAGGAGAAACTTCCTCTCAGGTTAGTTAAGCACTGGAATAAATTGCTCAGGGAGGTTGTGGAATCTCTGTCATTGGAGGTTTTTAAGAGCAGGTTAGACAGCCACCTGTCAGGGATGGTCTAGATAATACTTAGTCCTGCCATAAGTGCAGGAGACTGGACTAGATGATCTCTCGAGGTCCCTTCCAGTCCTATGATTCTGTGATCGCACCTGTGCAGAGCATTGTGTGAGGCTGTGCATGGGCACAGGAGTCTGCCCACATGAAGTAGTTTGCAGGATTTTGGCCTTAGCATGGAGTTGAAATGGGATTTAAATGGTGGAAAGAGCTAATAATTCACCCTAAGAGGGGATTTATTTTTCACACTAGTGCTAAATATTACTTAAACAAGAGTGTGCAGGGCACAGGTCTTGATGTGGAAGGTAACAATTTGAGAACCCAACAATCTACAAATCTTTTGTGCTTAAAAGCAAAAGAAAGAATTTTTAAAAAGCAACACACACAACTCCACCTCTTGCAAAAACATTTATTAGCTAAGCATTTGCCTTTTCTCTGACCTTAGGTCTAGGCTTTGGAAAGAAAAGCAAAGACATGTCTACAGAGCGTGACTTCTTCATGAGAATGAAATGCACTGTTACCAACAGGGGCAGAACTGTAAACCTCAAGTCTGCCACGTGGAAGGTATCGCATTTTAGCCAGAATACGTTTTATTGATGAAAATTGGACTGACTTTTCAGATAGCACATTTTAAACTAATGCCTTATTATGAAATCATTATTTGTTTCAGGTCTTGCACTGCACTGGACAAGTTAAGGTGTATAACACTTGTCCTCCTCACACCCTGTGTGGGTATAAGGAGCCTCTCCTCACCTGCCTTATAATAATGTGTGAACCCATTCAGCACCCATCAAACTTTGATATCCCACTGGACAGCAAGACTTTCTTGAGTCGCCATAGCATGGACATGAAATTTACCTACTGTGATGACAGGTAAAGAGTCTACTGACTGTTCCTTGTCTAGGAGGTTTCTGATTTGTCTTTATTGACAAAACAACCAATAAACAGGAAACCACAATCTTCCTTCACAATGTTCTTCATTTTTGAACAGGTTAAATTACTTCACACTAACAAGGGTCAAATTCTTCCACTGGCTGTTCCAGCAGTTCTGGAGAGGACTCAGTAGGAGCAGTGTCAATGCTTTGAGCAGTGTCAATATCCATTTGGATTTCTAATTGGAAATCCACAGGTTCAGCCAGGTTAATTCTTTTGGTGGGTGGCTAGTTTCCTACACCATAGTTCTCCAACCCACCCTCAACACTAGGAGAGGAGTTTCTATAAGGTCTCATGGAGTGGGGGGGACAGTGCTTTACCGTCATAGTTGTTCCCATTCCTTCTTCTCCATAACTACTGCAGTCTCCACCAACCTTGGAAAACTGTCATTAAAATTTACCGATCTAGACACAAAGGGCCAAATTAGGAGGTCATGCACAAGGGGGAGATTGTAAAATCCATGTTGTTAAGTGCATGTGAGATTATGGAGGTGAGTCTAGCATGAATCTAAATTGGCATAACACGCATGACCAGAAAGGACTGGAAGGAGGTATAATGCACGCCAATGTAAGTGCCCTCATGATTCACTTATATTCACTTCTGAATTGGGGCCAAAATCTATTCCCTGGCCCTTTAGCATGGTGATTGGTGATGGGAAATGGGAGAGAGGATGAGATTTTACTGTCACATTTAAAATTATTTTCTCTCTTGGTGAGTAGAATATTGCAAGATCACTGGTAGAAGATGAGCCAATTTGGAGCAGTAGCATTAGGCCTTTAGTTCTGAAGAGCTCTAATGGTAATAGAAATCCTGTTGTTTTTTAAAAAAGAATTAATATATGGGCTTGCTCTTTGAGCCCTTACTCACATGCTCCTCCCGTATTTTGTGGATACAAATTAAGTGCTGTTTTCTGGGTTTCTTGGGTCAGTATGTTACCAGCCACTAATCCAGTAGGTAAAGTATTCTCCAATGGAGAGTTTGTAAGAAGTCTATCAGGTTTGTTGCAGCTATAAAGCAGAGTTATGTTTCTTTTGCCAAGTGAAAGGGCAGTTCATTTTTGTTGGTTATTCCTCCCCTTTTAATTTTGAAAGATCATGCATTTAAACTTTTCTGGTGATTCTGACTTAATGACCCTGGTGCAAAAGTCTTGTCTCAAATGTTCAACTTCTGGGTTGGTATTTCTGCTCTCTGCCGACTCTGACACCAGGTTATCCTTTACATTTCAGGATTTGATCCATGGCAGTATGTTCTGGTTGACTGCGTAGGCCCCCAATACTGCAAACACTTCCGTGCATGCATGCATCACAGGAGCATCCCATTGAAGTCAGAGTGGTTGTCACTGGAACTATACACATGCTTAATGTTAAGTACATGCGTAACTGTGTGCAGGGTTGGGGATTTAGTTAATTTCTTTGGTGCGCCGAAGACTTCTAATGGGTGTGAGTAAGGGTTCTATTACTTTAAATAATGTTAGGAAGCAACCACAGGAATTACTAATTTTGGCAGCTTTGAATGAAAAAAGATTAGAAATGTACCCATTGACTTGTAAAGGCAACTTGTGACTGAATTCATTGCCTCCTTCGGTAGCAAACATGTCATCATTAGAAATGTACTCTGAAGATTGCAACTTGAGTCTGCTCAGCTTGGGTGGTAGGCCGCTGCCTAACTTTCTTTTGTTTTTAAAAGAAGTATTTTGGAATTCTCAGAATGAATGCAAGAGCTGGGGTTAATGATGCATTGCCTACCAGCAGGGCAGAGCAGACTGAATGTGAAGCACACATGCAGATGAGCACCATGCACATGCATGTATCTAATGGTGGATCAATGGGGAACTCCTAGAATTAACAGAAAGGGCCGGATTGTCAAAAGAGAATTCTACGTTTTCTTCAGTGCTTCTACATGCACTTGATTGTGTGCGTGCACACACACCCCATTCTCATGTACTCACAAAAGCTGAGCTTCCATAGGGGAAATTCCTTGCATACAACTTAAAAAGCTTAAGGCACCTTTAAAAATTGCGTCCAACTTAAGGCACCTTTAAAAATTTGGCTCATGAGGTGCTGTGGGGAGATCACTCCAATATAAAAAATGATTTGAAAACCTAAGGATGTTGCAGTATCGTTTAAAAACAAGACGTCGCTATTGAAAAATGTACAGAATTGACTCGTAAAGACCAACATGTCTCACAATTACCAAGGTTGTCAATTCATTTTAGTGGCAGGCCTGTGGGAACTCTCCACTACATTATAGCATCCTCCTGTCTTTCCCAGATTTTATTTTGTGAGACCTCAAGGTATTGATATTTTCCCTTCAAAGATTCACTGTCTTTAAAATTAGGCCATATATAGACAAAATTCACCTCTTGCCTTGGTGCTTTCAATCCTGCCTTACATAGCAGGACTTGCTTTATAGGGCAGGTTTTGGTTATGCTACCTTAGTTACACAACAGCAGGTGCTGAGATCACTGATGTGCTGTCTCCTCCCAGCTCATTTTTCCTTAGAGCATTTCACGAGAGACACTGGTTTCTCTGAAGACTGGGCAGCAAGGCTATACATATGTTAGTGGAGGGTTATTTTGTGTGTGGTGTTCCTCTTTTATTGAGGTGATGATAATAGAACTATTAGAAATGTGAAATGTCATCCCAGACAAATGATAAGTGAGAAACTTCATACCGAGCATGTATCAGTTTCTCCTCAGGAAATCCTTGTGGCTCAGTTTTCTTGTCCAGTGGTGGGTAAACTTCATCCAACAGAAAACTCCTCAGCAGCCCCAGAAGAATGAAAAAGAAGCAAGAATCCCTGCCAAGATGCATCCGAAGCAACAGCCTGGGCAAACTGCACAGGGGAAAAACTCACACAAGGAAGTAAATCCAGTCCAAAAGGAAATTGGAAGAAGAGGCATGTGCCAGTGCCAAACCTACTCACCTGCAAAATATCCAGATCAGGCAGTGAGGCAAAGAGACTGGCCCAGCCCGTGTCGCTAGCTAGCCTTTATGCTTCTAGCCAGGAGATTTCTACTAGAGGGCTCTTAAATCTAGCAGACAGTCATAGCTAGATCCAATGGTTGGGAGCTGAAGGTAGACAAATTCAAACTAGAAATAAGATGCCCATTTTAAGAGAGGGTAATTAGCCATTTGAACAGTTTACCTAGGGATGTGGTGGATTCTCCGTCATTTGGAGTCTTTAAATCAAGATTGGAGGTCTTCATCCCTAAAGAGAAGCTATAATTCAATGACAAATTATTTAAAATTGATGCAAAAATCGTTGGATGAAATTGTATGGCCAGTGCTGTAAAGGAGGACAGATGATTCCTTCTGACCTTAAAATCTATGAATACACCTGTCTAATTTTATTTTGGTTTTCAGTGGTATTTGCACACCCTACCAGTTACAAGAAAGACTTCACCAAATTAGTTTTAGCGCCTAACCTTGACCTTGGAGAAATCACTGTATCTTCAAAGTCTCTCAGAATTACAAACCAAGGGGAAAAAAAGCCTCCTGAAAATGACACCCATTATGGACGAAATTGTTCGTAAGTGAATTGTTTTGTTCTGAGAGGTTTGAATGAGATGCACCATGACATTTCTTTTTAAAAAAAAAAAAAAAAAAAAAAGATTGGGCAAAAAATAATGTAGCCATTCAACCGGTTTTTGAAAAGCTAGTCACAGCTTATAAGTCATTAAAAGCAGCCCAAACACACAATATATGAGGGGCGGATGCAACATCAACTTGTCCTGATTTGAATTGCCACATCTTCGTGTGATGATATCAGAACATCAGAAGGTGTCCAACATGAAGGCATGTTGCAACAGTTTTATCTTGGAGTCTAAACAGAGGTGCACTAATGGAAAATTGGCCTCATGAAGTACACTGGGAAGTTGGCTCTTTTCTTACAGTAATCTTGTGTGTGCAGTACAAAAACCAGCTGATACCACTGTGCCTCAAAAGTATGCCATGACTGACTGGTTGGCTGCTGTGAAAATATTAATTAAGCAGTTTTCATTTTTAATGATACTTTAAGTTCTGTTTACAAATCTGGTTTTGATGTTGAAGGATGGTCTCCTGTTATCAGTGGATAAGGGGCAAACTTCTATCATCATGCTCTTAGTCTTCTCAGTTAGCCTGAAATAGCATTTGGCATAACTAATTATGGGATGTTTCTCTTATGCATAAGAAATTTGGTATGGTGTCCAAAGGAAGCCCTTGAAATGGTCTGAATTTTTCTTGAGGCCTGTACCCATAGGATGCTGATGTGCAACCACTGCTGTGCCAGTAAGACACCTCTGGAGTACTGTAAGATTCACTCCTCTCTTCTGACCTATTCAGTATCTACTGACCTACTCAGCTGCTGGGACAAATGTGAGATGTAATGATTTAAATAGCAATTATGAGCAGACAGCAATCAACTCCATTTATTCTTTGTATCATACCCAACAATACCATTACTCAGCTGTCCCAGTATCATCTGGCCAGTATCAGCAAATGGATGAGAAGTTATTGGCTGGAACTAATTCCAAACAAGATGAAGGTTACACTGTGAAATTTATAGGGAAACGCTTTGAAGAGCTTGTCACCACTGTTCTATCTCCTTTAATTGAGGATGTTTATCTCTGGATTATTTTAACAATCTACTGTATAGGAGCCCTTCTAGACACCGCACTCACACTGGAATTTCTTGTACCATCAGCCACAAAAAACACTTTTCTATGGCTCGCTGGGAAACTGTGCCCCATCTGTTTCCAGGATGACCTAGTTTTGATCACATGACTTCATTATCTCCAGATTGGATTATTGCAATCCGTATGCCTTGACTTGAAGGCATAAATCTTGAAAAAGCTTCCAAGGGGCACAGAATGTAGCAGCTTGCCTCCTCAGAAATACAGCTATCAAGATCACCGCCATACACTGCTTACTTCATTAAGTTCTCTACTGAACATCAGATTTAAAGTCTTTAATTTCATAGCATTCCGTGAATTTAGTCCAGACTGCTTTCAGGGCCACCTCAACCACTTCAGGCAGCTCCCCAGGATCAATGGAATTATTTACCTTAAGGGTGATGCTCATATGCACAGGAGACAGGGCTGTTTCAGCAGTCAGCTGAGACTGAAATTCACCCCAACACAAACAAAGAATGATCACGCCACTTTCAGCTAAATTCACTCCTTCAGTCTTGCTTTCCTACAAAGCAACGCACAACCTACCAATGTTTTGCCTGTTAGCATTTGGTAGAATGGAGCAGGAACTAATGTAATTTGTCATCTTGGTTGTTTTGAGTTTTACTCTGGATGGCACAGTGATGGGTGTGGTATAACACCCCAAGTGCTGTAGACTGGAATAGAATAGACCTGCCTTTTTCTCTCCTGCAATAAAAATTATCATATGCTAGTTTGTAAATTGCTCTTGGAAAGGCACATGTATCTTTGTGTGTGTGTGTGAATGACAGAGAGAGAGAGAGAGCACTTTGATAAGCGCTTCAGTGAAGGTTTGGACCTGGAAATAAACAACTGACCTGTGAAAATGAAAACTAGAGTTCAAATTGTATTTCAGTTAAACACTTGATTAAGTTGCTTAGCTAAGTAGTTTAGAGGAAGGATTATTTTAGTTGTAATGTAGAAGTGCTGATCAGCTAGACACTTCAATAATTCAAGTAAGGAGTTACTTCAGCTGCATTGCATTGGGGCAGATCTCCAGTGGGGTGTCTTTAATCCAACAAACGCCCATTTATGTAGTAATTTATTCTACCCGTTGAGTGGAATTATTGATGCTCAGTAGCTTCCTTCAGCTATGGAGCCACTAGGAAGATGTGTAGATAGAAGTATCATGATGTGTACGTTCCTTGATGGAAAGGTTCCAATGCAAACGTAAGAGCTTTATTGTATTTGGGATTAGAATTTCATAACCCCACAAAATTTCTTTAGCAGCTCTGGCATGTGCAATCTTGCACCCATACATTTTGTGCTAAATAAAATGAAACCATACCCTGTACCAGTACTCCCAAACATCAGAGGATAATGTGGATGAAATGTGGCATTATCTTTAGAAATCTCATTCTTCTAGGGCGAGGGAGGAAAAAAAGAGAAGCCGTTTGGTTATAACATTTTTTAACTCTGTGTGACAGGAAGAAAATCTAGCGGAAGGTATTTATTGCAAACAGTGGGAGAGGATTGGGCCTACATGGCGTGATTTGGAAGGGCAGGTGACATACAGGTTTCCTAGCAGTAACAGATTTTGGGCATTCCTTCAAAGTAATGGACACTTTGCATAGTCGTAGCTTTACAATGACAGTAAACTTGATTGGATATCCTTTGTAGGGATTTGTTGTTGTTGTTTTTTTATTGGAACATTTTTATTCGGGGGGGAAAATATGTGGTAGATAAACCTATTTTAGGATTAAAAATTGCATTGTTATAATATAAGTCTTTATTCCAAAAGAAACATGAACTTCAGATGTTAGTCCCAGTTAGGGAACATGCCATGTATATTCCTATTAGGAGATAACTAAGCCTGTTTGATAGCCAAGACAAGAAACATTGAGCTGTATTCTGCTCTCTTACATTGGGGTAAATCAGAAGCAGCTCCATGTATGCAAACAATAGAGGATACTAAATAAGGGTTTAAAGTCCATTTTTCATAATTTTGAAGTACAGATTTTATTTTAGATGGGAATGCAAATAAGCAAATGAAAGGGGTTCCCATACCCTGCCCTTAGATGAGATTGCAACTGTCATACTGTACATTTAAAAAATATAATATTTAACTAAGTAGACTCTAGTTACATGCTCTACTTAATGAGAAACAGGCCTATATGTGACACTTTTTTTTGTTTTTTAATAAAACAAATTTGGGCTGTCCTACAACTGAAATACTAGTAGGAAAGGACATATAGTCCTGGTACTTTTTTAAAAAAAACCTATTTTTAATATACCTGTTAATTTTTCTGTTTGACTTATGTGCGGAATAAAGCTTAAATTAGGTCCTCACCTCATCAGAGGAGGCACAAGATAGACGACCAAATTAATCATGTATGAGGTCTTTTCGTCTTTAACATTCATGATTCTGTAATGAGACCAGCCAGGAAAAAAACAACAAAATTTCCATCAGCAGACCGGCTCAATGCACATTTGTATTATGGGGTAAAAGCCTAACCCTATGGAAGTCGGTCAGTTTTGCCCACTGTTTAAACCTAATTTATTTAAGCCCAAATTTTCCAAATATTTCAGTACTCAGAGCTCCCTATTATTCTCATTGGGTTGTGCTGTGGCCAAGCAGGTATGGAAATCTGGCCATGTCACTGAAGTGTCTAAATGGGAACTGAGAGCTTTTAAAAATCTTGTCCAAATCTTGAGCGTTTCCTTTAATGTTTTCTGTAAGTCTTGAATTTAGTCAAAAATGTCTGTACCAACGCTCTTCATTTCCAAGCACTTCTATGGTACTAATGCAGGACAGCTAGGTTCTGCCTGTGAAGGAGGGACTAATTCTTTATGGGACAGGCTGGAGCCTACAACCAAGACAGC
The DNA here is from genome assembly GCA_007922155.1 of Mesoclemmys tuberculata. Taxonomy (NCBI): domain Eukaryota; kingdom Metazoa; phylum Chordata; order Testudines; family Chelidae; genus Mesoclemmys; species Mesoclemmys tuberculata. Next base: position 28,259,380 of record ML675614.1, on the reverse strand, counting down.
TGGGTGTAATCAAAGAGGCCCCCCTGTCCCACTCTGAGGCTGGGCTATTTAAATAGGAGTAGGAAGCTGAGCAGGAGAGATGGGACTAGAAGTCTTACGGCCTGCAATGGGTTGTGCTTGCTCTCTCAGGCTCCAGGGGACTAGCGTGACCAGGCCCAGAGACTTTGTGTGTGGACTTTTAGGTTTGGGGGCTCTGGACAAGTATAACCAACACTGTGGCCATCCCACACGGTCATATTTTAAATGCTTAATATTTCTAAGGTAAAAATTGGGGGGGAGCATTAAATAAGAAAGCTTTCAGTCTGTCTTTATATATGGTAAAGAAGCAAAACAGATTGCAAGCCCAATTAAAAAAACCAGCCCTTTACTATTCACCTTTAACGAACTTAGCCTCACAACAGCCTTTGAAGTAGGGAATTTTCCATGCATGCATTGTACTAAATTGCAAAGAGGTGAAGTGACTTACCTAATGTCACACAGACAGTCTGTGGTAGATCCAGAGATGGATTCCAGATCATCCGATTTCCAGTCTTGTGCCTTAACCACAAAGCTATCCTTCCTGGCTCTGTGTCACTAACATCCCACCATGTTTTGACTGCAATTAAAAATGGGTGCTCCAAAGGAAAGAGTAGAACAGCTCTCAAAACTACATTGATATATAGCAGTTGGGCCAGATTCTGCTCTGTAGAGCCAGTGTGTCTCTCTTTGCTGTTCTGCTAGATTCTGATATATGTTGTTATCAGAATAACTGAGTAGAGAAACTGGCCCTCTGTATGTAACTGAGAGAAGGATTCAGGTCATAAAACACAAGAGAAAAAGAAAAGAAAAATTCCATCAATGCTTACATTTTAAAAGAGAGGTAGAAGGGATAGCAAAGTGCTTTCCAACTACTTGTAGCTTCCTCAGCTAAAATTACTACTATTGCTCTAATTAGCAGCCATGTAACCTTGAAAAAGAACATAGATGTTAACTAAGAACATGAAACAAACATTAGTAGGAGTGCTGTCCAAAATTACACTAAAATAAACTGTGCTATTTAGTCATGCCACAGCTTGACTGAGAAACAATTTTCTGCCCAGTGTTCAAACCCCAGGTACTAAGAACTTCTTAACTCTTGTGTAGTGATTGATTAGGCCCATGGAGTATATATACATGTCTTCCCCTTCTATTTTTCTCTCCTCCCTTTCCCTCCCACATCACACTTCCAGAAAAATGCCCTCCTTATGATTGGCTGGTTCAAGCTAACTGCTTGCTAATGTACTATTTACTGTGCTTTGCATGTTCATCTGATGTTCTGGACAAGCAGAAGATTCTTGTGGAAGCTATTCAGAACAACTGGAGGATTCATCTAAAAATGAAACTCAAGCAGCTACCAAGTAGCGTTTTTGACACTTACATTCCACCTGTTTGCTGTATGCTGTGTTCTTTCACAAAATGCCCAGTAACTTAAAATGGAGTTCTGGTCTGTGTGTGATGCATCACTGCTGGTACATCTGGCGCATAATGTGGCATGGAATTGGCTAATTTAAGTTCCGTCTCTACAAAGGTTGCAGCCCGTTACCTTTAAGCTTTTGAAAATGATCTGTGCCATTGCTCTCCTCCTCCCCCCTCCCCCCCGCACAAGCATGAAATGGTTCTGCAACTTTAAAAAAAGTAAAGGTTACTCCTGTAATCACAAGTGGATACAGAATTTCTGTAGTGCATAGTAAGGTACTTTTTATATATATATAACATATGCTAAAAGTGCTTCATTAATATAATATGTATATTAATGAAGCACTTTTAGCATATTTTAGTTTTCTTGCGGTGGGGGGAGAAAAAGGAACAATCGCTTGCTTCAAATTTTTTTAGTTAAGTACAGTCACACTGCACTGGAGAGTGTTTAAAAAGAAATGTAGTGAAGCTTTGTACTGTTAACAGATTAGTTAACAAGGGTGTACAGTTGATTTAGCCAATTTCAAAAAGTAGCTATTTTAAAATTTTAATACTTGGATATTATTTCACTGTGATTTGGGATGGGTTTAGAATTTCTCTTTGTTCAATAGTATTTATTTCTTCACAGCATGAGTACAGTTCTTTGACACTCAACATCTTGACAGTTTAAAAAAAAATATCGTTTGTACATTTTGGCTGATTTCAGTAAAAGGACATTGACACACCCCTTGCCAGAGACACAACACTTTAATTCAAAGATTACATATGATCTAATTCAAGTAGACGTCCTCATGGGAGGATCATACTACAAGACGTGGAGCTGTGACATGGAACTACAAGGATAATTTTGTAATGAGGAAGTTATCTAGGAATAGATTGAAAGAGGTTTTAGGGGATTAAAATCCACTGAATCGTCAAGCAGCTGGCTAAAAATGCCATGTTTGAACTGTAGACAAAATTATGCATTACTACAGCGCAGGGGACTCTCATGTCTATTTCACTGGTGTAATTCTAATTCAAGATGATGGAGTAATTTTGGATTTACACTGGCATAATTGAGATCAGAATCTGTCCCTCCCTTTACTGTTAAACTTGATTTCTTTCCCTCCTGTCTCTAAATCCATATTTCAGGATTAAGATTAAATCCCAAACTCTGAAATTTTAAAAACATGCCCTAGTGATGGGGTTGCAATGCCACCTAAATTGTTTGCTGGTTCTGTGCCATTTACTAAGGTCAGTGGCTCAAATTTTTAAGGATTACACATTCAAATTAGTGCAGTTGGCCAAATTCTGTGGCCAGTTACCCCAGTTCATCTCCATTAAAGACAGAGCAGACTTTGATTTTTATCTTTATTTATATAACCTATTTGCAGCATTCACAGTTATTTTGTGAGTTTCACAATAGTAGATGTTAAAGCCCTGGGTCCTGGAAGCAACTGATTGTGAGAATTTCAGCTTTCATTAAAAAGTGAACTTCTAGCCCTTGTGGTTGCAAAGGAAGGCTTGAAAACATGACCCTAGTACACCTTAAAGGCTCTGAAACCAGAAGGCAAATAAAAAGAACCCCAATTTTATTATTTTAATGTCATTCTTAAGTCTCTCTCATAATTTTGGGGGGCCCTAACTCCAGATTTTTTTAATCTGCGGGTTGGCAGTGCTGTATTTGTTCACTGATGTTTTTCAAACCGACACCACTCTGACATGTTTGAAGAAATGTAATTTACAATAAGCAGAATCAATACATTGGTGAACATTTGTATTGGGTGCCAACTAGCACTCTCCATATGCACTTGACAGGATGTCCATGATTAGCAATGGGAGTGCAGGGGACAAACTATCCACTGATATCATGGATCCCCCAGAACTGTAAAGAAACAGCTTGGTAGGCTCCCTACAAAGGAGCCAGATCTGATCCCAGTTATACATGTGTAAATTTAGAGTCATCCCAACTGAGATCAGAATCTGGCCCATGGAGTTTTCTGGGGCAAGAACAAGGGGTCACAGGGGATGTGGGCCATATGTTTCTGTGTGTAAAGCACCTGATTCAGCTATCAAACCACATACTAATGTACATAGTTTGTTTGTGCTCCTAGCTTGCAGGAGGCCTTGGAGGTGGCTGCCATGCACATTAACTTGGCTTTTGCAATATTTATGTGCACCTATTTTATGGATGTTTATGGTTTGGGCTGTGTTTTTTTCCCTAGAGCGCTGGCAAAACACCCAGACCAACAACAACCCTTTCTCAGCACATGTATACAAAACGGAGAGTTTGATTCTGCGCTCTGTTGTGTGGCTTGTAGCCCTGTGTAACTCCTCTGTAGGCAATGGAATTTCACTGGCATTTAATGGGACTAATTGAGAGGAGAATTGGTCCCTTCTAATTTGACTTATGGGACACAGCACTTGTGCGTACTAATGTTAATGGCAGTTACGTGCAGGAAGAGAGAGGAGACTGAGTATTCATTGAAGTCAGAATTTCCTGGCTTTGTAATGTTTATGAGAACCTACGAGTTCTTCAATTGTTTTTTGTTGTTGTCTGTTAATTTCCCAGTTTTTACTGCAGTTTGTTTAAAGAATAGAAGAAGTCACCCAAGAGTATTGGGTGACACAATAAACTGTAATGGTTCCTTGGATTCTCTGCAGTAGATGTGACTTCTTTGCTGTTGGATATATAAGAGGTTTTCTTATTGACTGAGGTTTACTTTGTTTCATGTTTTCATTAGATGAATTTGTGAATGTTTTTCATGTTGACTGTTACATGCACTTCAAATTTAATTTGAACACTTATTTAAAGTTAAAAAATCCCAGCCTGTAAATATTTCTTTTGATAGGTCTACTTGCTTAGAAGACTTTTTTTATTTCCCTGGTATCACAGGCTAAATCCTTCTGGTCCCTAAATGCTTATTTAGGTCCTTTAAGAAACGTCTGATTTTGGAGATCAGAGTTTCACAATTCTATCTGTGTAAATCCTGCTTAGGTTGTGGATTCCTGATCCAAATAACACAGTTCATATGCTAAAATCCTCATGGAATTTTTGTTGAGAAACTTTACTGCATAAGCACAGCAGCTGATTTCTTTAACATATTAATATTTCTCCTGGCATGAATGTACTGGGTATTTTGTTTTGATAAATGAAATACCAAATTAATAAGCTAATTCATTGCTGCTGTTTAGTTTTTAAAGTCAAAACCCATAAGAAATATAGAAGCATTGAAATATGTAAGCTCTTTGAAGGGGTCAATGCACGTGTGGACAAGGGTGATATAGTGTACTTAGATTTTCAGAAAGCCTTTGACGACGTCCGTTGCCAAAGGCTCTTAATCAAAATAAGCTGTCATGGGATAAGAGGGAAAGTCCTTTCCTGGATCACTAACTGCTTAAAAGATAGGAAACCAAGGGTAGGAATAAATGATCAGTTTTCAGAATGGAGAGAAGTAAATAGAGGTGTCCCCCAGGGGTCTGTACTGGGACCAGTGTTGTTCAACATATTGATAAATAATCTGGATAAAGGGATAAATAATGAGGTGGCAAAATTTGCAAATGATACAAAACTACGCAAGATAGTTAAGTCCAAAGCAGACTTCAAAGAATTCCAAAGGGATTTCACAAAACTGGGTGACTGGACAACAAGATGGTAGATGAAATTCAATGTTGATAAATTCAAAGTAATGTACATTGGAAAACATAATCCCAACTAGACATATAAACTAGCTGTTAGCACTCAAAGAGATCTTGGAGTCATTGTGGACAGTTCTCTGAAAACATCCACTCAAAATACAGCGGCAGTCAAAAAAGCTAACAGAATATTGGGAATCATCAGGAAAGACTGAGAGAATAAGACAGACAATAGCATGTTGCCTCTTTATAAATCCATGGTACACCCACATCTTGTATACAGCGTGCAGATCTGGTCGCCCCATCTCAAAAAGGATATATGGGAATTGGAAAAGGTACAGAAAAGGGCAACAAAATGATTAGGGGTATGGAACAGCTTCCATATGAGGGGAGATTAATAAGATGGGACTTTTCATCTTGGAAAAGAGATGACTAAGAGGGGATATGATAGAGGTCTATAAAATCATGACTGGTGTGTAGAAAGTAAATAATGTTATTTACTCCTCATAACAAGAATATGGGGTTGCCATATGAAATTAGTAGACAGCAGGTTTTAACTGAACAAAAGGAAGAATTTCTTCACACATCGCACTGTCAACCCGTGGAACTCCTTGCCAGAGGATGTTGTGAAGGCCAAGACTTTTACAGTGTTCAAAAAAGAACTAGATAAGTTCAGGGAAGATAGATCCATCAATGGCTATTAGCCAGAATGGGCAGCGATGCAAAATCATGCTCTAAAGCATCCCTAGCCTGTGTTTGCCAGAAACTGAGAATGGGTGATGGGGATGGATCACTCAGTGATTGACTTGTTCTGTTCATTCCCTCTCAAGCACCTGGCATTGCCCACTGTTAGAAGACAGGATACTGGGCTAGGTGGACCATTGGTCTGATGCAATGTGGCCGTTCTTATGTTCTTGCAGTAGATAGGCAGAGGGCAGGACCTTCTATTCTTTGCACATAATGCTCCTGGTGAAATCAGTGGGAATTTGGGGTGCTCAAGGTGTGGAGGATTGGGCCCATCTGGAGTAGTAGACAGTGTGGCAACTTGTAAGCAGTGATTTGCCTGTTGTGAGTTTTTTCCACTGTTGTTAAGCTGCGGGGGACGGGGAAGAGGGAAGTGTTTTTAATGGCTGTCTTAATAACCTTAATTGTAGAACAAATGGTACAAGTATTCTAAGGGTACGTCTACATGGTGATTTAAAAAAAAAAGCATGGCACCACAATTCAGAGTCAGGGTCAGCAAAAGGTAGCAGTGTAGATGTTCAGGCTCAGGATAGAGCCAGGGCTCTGCGGCCCCAGGATGTGGGAGGGTTTCAGAGGCCAGGCCCGAAGCTGAACATCTACACTGCAGTTTTATAGCCCTGGAGCCCGAGCCTGACGAGCCCAAGTCAGCTGATCTGGGCCTGCCGAGACTGCTGCGGGTCTCTTATTGCAGCGTAGATATACCCAAAGTATGGTAAGAGTGGATCATTATTAAGAATACGGTATTTCCCTATATGTTCCAAAAAAGAAATCATAGCTTGCATTCTTTGTCATCCTGTTTTAGCTCTGTTACTATCATGACTTAAACTAATGGCAGCACTTAAAATATATATAGACATTACAGTGTAGAAAAGATCTAATGGAGCCTTTTTTTTTTTTCCCTTGGTCAAGGATTACTGAACTGATTGGATATCACCCAGAAGAGTTACTGGGTCGTTCTGCATATGAATTCTATCATGCCTTGGACTCGGAGAATATGACTAAAAGCCATCAGAACTGTAAGTCATGTTGATATGATCCTTTGTTGTTGATAAAGCACTGTAGGCATGTACCTGACGAACAAGCTGCAAACATAAATGCACCTTTGTGTGTTGTTGAGTCTTGTGTGCGTGCGTATCTTGCCTCTGTTCTGTAAGAGGGGCAGTCAAAGGGCCAGCACTAGGGCTCCAAAGTAAGTCTTAAGTGATTTCATAGGCCCGCTGAAGTTTCACTTTAAATTAAAAAAAAAAAAAAGACCTAGTTTCAGTTGCGGGATGTTAATTCTAGGACACACTCTTTTTTCTAAGTTAACTCAGGATACCGGACTCACCTGAGATGCTGAAAAACTGGATAAGAGATGGTAAGCAATAAATAAGAATAAATGGTCAATTTCATTTGAAGCACGGCAAGAAGTGAATAGTGGCATACCACAGCAATCAGTATTCGACACAGGTGTCCAAGATAGTAGAAATTAGGAATAGAGAAGGCCTATTAAGATATCTTGTCCAGTTTCTTTCTCTCTTTCCTCCTGTCCCCATTACTTTACTTCTTTCCCTACCCAAAACAAATAGCTTGAAAAAAAAAATAACCACCAGAAATATTTAGGTTAACTCAGAGTAGGGAAGATTGTGGAGAAACTTAGATGGGTTCCATATTACTTGTGACAAAAGGTCAGCTAAATGTTGGCATCTACTCAATAGATGAGGTCAGAAGGATGGAGAATTATACGGAAAGTATAATGGCATTGGAGAAATCAATGCGTCACAGTGAATATTGTGCATGCTTATGATCACCTCATTTCATTCATTATATATTCATTTTGAGACGATCATGAGAGGTCATGGAGTATGATGAAGCAATAATTGCGGGGGAGGAAGTTCCATAGGAGGTGAATGGTTAAAATCCCAGAGATTATTTAGTAGGGAAACAAAAGTGAAAGGAGATATGATAGAGATATGTACAATAAAAAGTGTAGACAGCCAGTTGACCGCTTTTGTTTGTCCTATCTTATAATGCCATAACAAGGGAACTTTTAATGAAACAAGCAAAAAACAAAAAGAAACAATTTTATGTGACCTAAAATTACCCTGTGGAATATACGGATGGAAAATACTATTGAGACACATAGCTTAGTAGTAAAATAAAATAAAAAATAGTAAAAAAAAAAATTAGTAAAAAATTAAAATCTGCATTTTCTCAGTATCATTTACCTCATCTCCCTTCCTCTGCTCCTTCCTTATTTTCTGTTACTTTTTGCCTTAAATTAGATGGTAAGATCTTCAGAGCAGGGACTTTTTCACTCTGTGTTTGTGCATTGCCTACTACAATGGGGCCTAAATCCTGACTGTGGCCTCTAGTTAATATTATACTACAAATAATAATGCAGTTATGTTACCTACATTAGAGAAGCAAAAAGGTGCCAAATTCTTACAATCCAGGATGTAACAGTTTATCACCACCTGGTAGGCCAGGAACAAAAACGTACCAAGATGATGTAATTGGTCAGGTGCCTCCTGTAGATGGCCTCTCTTGAAAACAGGATACCAGACTAGCTGGACCATTTTTCTGTTCTCTTGTGTCATCTTCTGTGTGCTCTGCGTAAGTGAGGTGAATTGCTTGGTTTTTACATCATAATAATTTTCACAAAGTGTCTATCCAGTTCTATACCAATGTAACAGCAATTCACAGGACCTAATTCAAACCCTTGGGAACTTTACTGAGACTGTCCAACGTTCTGCAGCTGATGGCTTCATATAAAAATTAAAAATGACATAATGATCTTTTTGAAGAGTGTTATGTGTAATGTAACCACATGAATGTATTTTGGAACGCCACATTCAACTAGAGTTAATAGTTTCCACAAGGAAAATAATATTAATGACCAGAAAGTTGTACAGTTATAATCAAATTAGTATATAAAACTCTGAGCTGTCTTTTGGAGGTCTTAATTACTGTGTTTGAAATATAAAACAACATCGTGGTAAATGAAATTAGCTACATCATTTCTTCTCTAGCTCTTTGCACTTACTTTAAATCTTTAACTTTTTTCTCCTGTTCAAGGAGACCCTCAACACTAATCTCCCAAAGACTAGACTTTTGACCAATATATAATTGTTTAGATTAATATACAATTTTTGGTGACTGTCTGTGAATTGGAGAAGGCCTTTCATAGCAATATAATGAAAATCCTGCTTAGTTTATCAAATGCATTTGCAGTGAAAGACTCAGTCATGTTGTTGTGGCATCCGGTGATAGACCACTATCATCTTATTTCCACATCCCTTTCAGAGTGATTTTAACTTGTCCGAAGAACATAACAATTAGTGTCAGCAGGCAACTGCATAACCGGAAGAGGGTTAGCCCTAACAGCAGGGGTTCTAGACCTGGGCATCCCCAATAAGTTAAGTATTCAGATGTTCATTTGACAGAAGAGAGTCATCTGTGCTGCAGAATGATGTTTGTTTTAATCAGAATATTTTGAGTAAGCAGTTGTATTTGTTCTCCGTTAGCCTGTTGCCATCAGTCCATTCATGTGGCTTTTTGTTTGTTACAAATTTGAAATTCCCCAAAACAAACTGGGTCTTTTACAGAGAAGAGCAATTACTGATATTTTCTCTGCTTAAGCAAGGTATTTATTCTGAGATATCTGATTAGGAGGCATCATGAGCAAGTGGTGGCTGTGCTACATTAAGTTGTTTTTAAATCCAAGAGATCAACAATATAAACCTTCGTTACTTTCGACATTGCACCAGCAAGGAAATAAAACAGGCCACCAGTGGAAGTTGCTTCTTGCTCTAATGGGGTTAGATCAACTCCATGCACAAGACCAGCACAAAGCCTGTGTGCCACTTAAACTTTAACATAGGGCCTAATCCAGAAGCATATTGAAGTCAATGGGGAGATTCAGAAGTTCATGTTAACAAAAAGAAGCCCATTGCAGCCCTACAGGGCTACTCACAGCAGTGAGCGCTACATCTGGTAATAAATATGTAGGATCAGGCTCTATAATACTAAGAGTAACCCTACATCCTCTGAGGGGGTGTGGGGAAGTGTTGACACTGTATTTAGTCTCAGGGTCGCATAGTTGATGCATTTTGCCTTTTGCAGGCATTGGCTCAAATTCAGTAGTGCAACTCCAATAATCTCAGCCAGAGCTGTGTCACTTTAGGTCACCAGAAAACTTGGCCCATTGCAGCTTGCTGAGGCAAATGCCTCCAGGAACTTCATACAAATCCAAAGAGTGGATAACCTGGGTTGGGGCATATGAATAGCAAGCCATGAATGATCAGCCACCTGGGCACCAGCAAACCCTCACTGAACACGGAACTCTTGTGGCCATTTGAGAAACTGGGTTACGTTCTGTGCTTTCTAACACACATTGAGTAATCCAGTGTTAACAGATGAGATGTAAGATTACACATCTTTGAACTTTTAGAAAAGGATCATTAAATTAAAACAATTAAGATACAATTTCTTCTGGAGAAATCTCCTAGCTGTTGTGATCTGTGCTTCACAAAATCATTGATTTAGGAGTGCTACAATGTAATAATTCAAAATGCAAAACAAAAATAAAACTCCATGCTAAATATATTAGACATCCAATTTTTATTTAACCTAACTATGCTTTCTACAGGAGACAAGTATAATCAAATGATAATATACCCACTGATTCTGAATACAACGCCGCCAACAATAATGTAGTGTTACCAATAAAATAAAATAAATTAAAAAATATCAAGTCCTAGAGCAGCATTTATTTTTCATTACATGAAGGTAATCCACCATTATAATAAGGAAGGGGGAAAAAAGTTTGAAGGTTGAATGAACAGACCTAAAATAAGCCTTTAAGATGGAAACGGAAAATGCTCCCATGATTTATTGGTCCAATGAACAACTTGTTGCTGTTTTACAATACTGTAAAGTTGTTTTGAGACGAGGTAACGATCCTGTGCTGCAATAAACCATAATATTGTTTGTGTTCTTGGCTGTAAGCATAGCTTCATATACAGTATGAGACTTAATTGGTTGTCATCAAATGCAAGATTAGAATTTAATTTGGCAGGGTTTAACATACCCAGTCTTGTACAAGTTATGTGAGGAAGAGATGGAAATCTTTGTATTTGCACAAAAGATTCACTGCAGAGCTATATTTTCTAACCATTTCTATAACTATCCATTCAGGGCCTGGTCCTCTTCCCATTAAAGACAATGGGAATTTTGCCATTGGTTTTCATGGGGAGCTGGCTGCAGCCATCTGGCACATGTCAATGGGAAGTACATGCAATTGGATTGGCTTGTCAAACTTCTATCATATTTTGCATCTATTTTAAATGTGTGTCAGCAATTTAAAAAACAAAAAACAACAAAAAAACTTTGTGAACAATTAATGGCAACCAAAAGTAACTTCATATTTTTTGTTCGTTCTTCAGGGTGATGATCTAATTAATGCTGTATGAGATAGAGATGTAATATCTTGGTAATGCATTTAAATAAGTGTGTGTGACGGTTTTAACTTTCTAACAACTCGGATGTCAGAGACTTAAGGCATATGGTTAGTTAACAAAGACAAAATTCAAGTTCATTAGTAATTTATAGTTACTCCAAAGAAAGCGTTCTGCCACTCTTTGTGGCAGAACATGATGTGCTTTGGGAATAGAAAAAAAAAAAGATTAAAGCAGTAAAAAGCTTTCCTGTAATATAACAGGCACCCTTATTATGACTCTTATTGAAGAGCTGATGACTAAGAAGCCAACGTAATTATGTTTCACAAGCAGAGCAGAACAGTCACTGAAACATACTAAAGTCAAAACCTTTTGATTTTGTTCCTCACATTTTAAAAACATATTTAATTAAAAACAATAATCTTGTATTTTGTCTAAATTAAAAAGTCGAAATAAATTCAATGAAGGATCATAAAATATTCCTAGAAAAAAAAACTTCAGAGACAGGAAGAGAAATGTTACAAATTACCCACCAACACTTAGGGTGAGATTGATAAAGATACAGAGATGCCTAATCCCCGTTGGAATCAAGGAGAGTTAGCACTTAAATACCTTTTGTGTATGCCACCTTTATTTTATTCCATACATTTAACATGCCCAGTTCTATAGTGGTTGTTTAGGAAAGACTTGTGTTTCAGTAGTTTCTACAATGGCCGTATACGTGGCATTTTTCCTGTGCAAAGACTGTAGGATGAAGACCAAATACAACTGATCTTTAGTACATCAGTTTCATTGTAATAACATAATGTTACTCCAATTAAAAGCTGCTTAAAGGGGAAATTTTGCCAAAAGAGCCGATTGTGCAAACTTTACTCCCTCTGGTGAGTTCTTATGTGCTAGTAAGGATTACAATATTATATTAAGATGAGTGGAAAGGTATTGTCATTTGGGAGAAAAATTGTTACTTGAACGGGTGAGACAGTCCATGTTAGCTGTTTTGAGGGAAATGGAAGATTGATACCAAATAAAGTTCCCTAAAACCTTCAATTCTCAGATGCCAAGAACTCTACACTGACCATCTTGCTAATTTCTGCGTTCTGTAGATATCTTAGTTCAGATTTCTTCTGTAAAGCATCCACATCAAACTCTAAGCTTGATTCTGTCTTCTGTGTAATCCCAGCTGTTACATGAAAGTATTATTACATTTGTCCTGTTAGCATTGTTTGACCTTTCTCTAAGTCTTAGCTGGAGACTGGCATGTTAAAAGGAAATATTACAGAGAATTAATGACCATTGCATAGCCCAAACATCCAGAAAAGCAGAATTGTTCAACTCTCCATTTTCTCTACTGGATAAAACAGTATCAGTGATCATCCTTCATTTTAATGTCATTTGACAGCTTTTTAAAAAATATTTTCTTTCCCTTTGCTTTAAGACCAATGTCAGTATAGTAAGACCATGCCTCCCTATTTGCAACAATAACAAAATATGTCCTATGTTGATGTCATAGATTCATAATACCAAGGCACCGAGGAAGGAAAAGCTATACAATTTAAGCTGAGATTTACAAAAAACAAACAAACAAAAACAAAAAGGGGGGGTGCACACTTAACGTTGGCCTCCTAACTTCAGAGACACCTAAATAAAAGCAGCTGATGGGTGTTGAGCGCTTTTGAAAATCAGTCCACTTTTTTTTAGATGCCTAAATATGGTCTCAGGAGCCTAACTTTAGGCACATATTTTTGGCCTTAGGTTAATGTACATACATTCAAAATACATACATATGCAATCAGTAGCCACTGATTTCGGGCACCTAACTTGAACTCTGTCACATTGAACCTCCAAGAAGTAGTGGCCACTTTTTGAAAATTTTGGCCTTAACATTTACACGTAATCAGATTTTTACCAGCAAATAGCTTTAATTGTAGTGCTGTCATTTTACATGACTAGGACTCAAAAGCAGTTTTACTGGTTTAAGTGGAGTGATACATTTATATATTGAATTCTTATAAATGCTGCTACATTATTTATATTTTGTCCCATTTGATAGTGTGTGCAAAAGGTCAAGTAATAACTGGCCAGTACCGAATGCTTGCAAAGCATGGTGGATATGTATGGCTGGAGACTCAAGGAACTGTCATTTACAATACACGCAACCTACAACCTCAGTGTATTGTCTGTGTCAACTATGTACTGAGGTAAGTTATATAGAATTCAAAAAGGGTTTATGAAAGTCTATGCTATAAACACAGACAATGAGTGTAATTTTTGTAATTTTGTTTTTTTCTTTGAGATTCTGAAACCAACTTTGCCAAGCAAGAGAGATCAAACATCACTGTCAGACATTTTCTTTTAATAATGTCTATTGATACAAAATCTATTGAAACATGCCTGCAGAAAGCTTTTATTTGCATGCAGCAGACTTTCTACTCTGTTGGCAGGACCAGATATAAAACCTGTATGGAAGATTTGGAGTGTAAAATAAAACAATAATTGCTTGTTACCAGATGGAGAAAAAAGTTTTAAACACAATCTCTCGTAAATATCACCAGGAACAAATAGTTTGCCTCAGCAAAGTCAGGACCACAAAATGATCTGCTCTTGGCAAAAGTAAATATTGTGGTCATAAAGTAGGCCAAAATCTGAAATCCTGTGAAGTGAAATTGGTCTAGGTCACTACTGTATTAATTACAGACCTATAAAATTGGAGTAACAATGGTGAATCATCCCTTCAGAATTATTGAGCAACTGCAGGTCCTCTTTGCTTCAAATTAAGTTATGGGTGCTCGGCATCCCTGGAAATCAGGCCCAGTTGTCTCAAATTAGGCACTGAAAATAAGTAGCAGTTTTGAATATGTTGGCCTTTACCTTTCAAGTTATAACCGTTTGTTAATTGTTTATACACTGACTTTGTTTTAGAGTGCAAAATATCTAACCGATCTAATTGCCTTTTTAGTGAAATTGAGAAGAATGACATCGTGTTCTCAATGGACCAGACAGAATCTCTGTTTAAGCCTCACCTGCTGACAATGAATACCATTTTTGATAACGGAGTCCCAATGACTGAGAAGAGTGACTTCTTGTTCACGAAACTGAAGGAAGAACCAGAGGAGCTTGCTCAGTTGGCACCCACACCAGGCGATGCCATTATTTCTCTGGATTTTGGTTAGTATTTGGAGCATCAAGCAGCAGGCAGTAAAAATAGCCACACATTACCTCTTGTTTTAACAAATGTAAAGAATGTTACCTCTTGTTTTAACAAATGTAAAGAACTACGATGGGACTGATCTTGTTCTCCCTTGCACTTGTGCAAATCAGGTGCGACTCCACTGAAGTCCCATTCTTGTGAGCCTGGCTTAGTATTTTTTCTTGCTTTATAATAAAACCTTAAAACAAAGCATGCATAGCTGTATTGCTATGGCAACTCGGAAGTGCTTTATTTTATTTTAATTTTTTAGTCACTAGCTACTCTTGTGTCATATCACAACACAATAGTCAGGCTGGAAGAATGTGTCAATCTGTTAATGTCTATACAGGGACCCAGACATTCGAGGAAGCTTCTATCTACGACAAAGCTGTTGTTGTGACTCTAAACAAACAATGGCCAGTGGATGTGAAAACTCATACTCCCCAAGGTGAAAAGCTGACTGTGCCATCATTTACAATGCCCCAAGTTGCACCAGGCAGCACTACTCCAAGTGCAAGTAGCAACAGCAGCTGCTCCACGGTAAGAGAGGCTTTTGAACTGAAAATTAAACTGCGTCTGATCTACAAACTGCAATGTCAATGAATGGAGTGAGATGTTTTGAATGTGACTCCTATCAACATCCGGGGTACATGTGTACAGGAGTGGTCTAAGCTTCGTTCTTACAGAGTGACCCAGGCACCTGTACGCACATTGTGCTATATACACATTGAACAACAAGCGTGAGGATAATACATGGGAGCTAACACCACCCCCGCTAATGTCAATCCTTTATTGTCTCCAAACCACCCTCACACAAGTTTTCGCTCGTTAAAACACCCTATGTATAGCTGCTACTGCTAATTCTGGGTGCATTAGCCAGTGAAAAGGCTGCTATAAAAGTGGTCAGCCATTATCAATATCCCTTTAACAAAAACCCTGGCACGTCACCTTAGTCATTTGTTTATTAGGTAGAAGCTGTAACCTTGTGTCAGTGGCTCCCAACTGCTGGTGCATATACCACTCCTGGCACGTCAGGCTTTTCAACCTAGTCCCAGGGGTTTTCTCTCCCTCCTAGAAGATAGAACTTCGGTGCTGGGCCTAAGTGAACTGCTGGTGCCTGTCATCCGTTCATTTGTGTACTCTCCAACCCAAAACCTTGGTTTGCTCTAACCGAAGCTGGATGGTGCACAACTGACTGAGAGGCAGTAGGTGCTGACTGGAACATATGGGAGTTCAGTCTGATTAAACTAGCATAATTGCCCCTGGAAGTTGGAAAGTGCTGGCTTTCCATAGCCAACAGGCTATTCTTGGAGGATGCCCCATTTAATTCATAAACCAGGAAGGGGAAAACCTGAGCCCATGTTTATTCCTTTCCTGCTCAGAGAGATTTAACAGGGGATGTCTCACACTGTCAGTTTAAATTTACTTTTACAGTATATGTGGAGTACTAACTCTATATCCGTACGGCAGACCATTTCTATCACTACTGGATGCAACACTTTTCATCATTTGTTAGTGATAGAACTAATGTTCTGTTGGAGAATAGTGTGCATTTGAGAGGTCAGTATTGTATTTGGTTTGTGGCAACACTGTAGATCCAGTCTTGATGTTTGTTTTGCGTAGCTGATGT
Organism: Mesoclemmys tuberculata; assembly: GCA_007922155.1. NCBI lineage: Eukaryota > Metazoa > Chordata > Testudines > Chelidae > Mesoclemmys > Mesoclemmys tuberculata. The sequence goes on along the minus strand of ML675614.1, from coordinate 28,243,332 downwards.
TCATTATTGTACAGCACTGTGCATGGTGCTCTGACAGCACTGTACCAGAACCAAACACTGGTTAGCTAGCTGCTTCTTACAGGCTCCTTTTTTATTCCTGTGCAGCCAAGCAGCCCAGGAGACTATTACAGCTCACTAGATGAAGATCTTAAGATTGAGGTGATTGAGAAGCTCTTTGCCATGGACACAGAGTCAAAGAACCAGTGCAACTCCCAGGTGAGAGGACAATAGTATTTTCTTTCCCACAAGCTGGGAAGCAATTTCCCCATAACCAGTATCGTGGATGACAATTCTATTGTAATAGGGCACCTAATTCTCAGTGCTGCTCACAGTTCCCATTCCTCAAGAAGATCCAGAGAGGGTCAGTGTAGCCCAGAAAGAGCATGGAGATGAATGGAAAGCAGGCAAGCTGTGAAATTTGCTGATTGAGTGCATCTCCTTGAGATCCTGTACCAGGAGGACTCCATCTAGAATTTAACATTGCACCCTCTAGGGAATGCAGAGGCCCAAATAAGATTTAACTCCTTTCCTCTGCAGCTTAAAAACTAGGTTAGCATTTGAGGATTGATCTGTGCACAGATTGAGACAGGCACAGTGGCAATGATCCAAACTTTTCCACTTGGAGCTGCCACTGCTGAAAGCAGAAATGCCTGCCATGAGGTCCGTTTGCTGAAATGAGCCAGACAAATGGGTAAACCTGGGCGATTATAGGTAAGATGTTCAAAAACACATGCACAAAAAATGCTTATGTGCATCTGGATGCCTTCGACTTGCTGCAGACAGCCCTTGGTTTGCACATGCACATACAGCAGTTGTGGGAGTGTGGAAGTAAATTTCAGGCTTAACTATGAAGCAAACCTTTTCATTCGGCATAGATCTATATCATTCAATTAAACAGTGAAAAATAGCTTTTCACAACAACAAATACTGATTTCGGATTAGATACAGCAGTAATAGTAATAAGCAATTCCGGCTGGCCTGATGGTCAATCTGGAAACATGCTGTCCAGAACAACAAGGACACACACAAAGATCACATCCTCCAGTAACAAGGGGGGGACAGGAAACTGCACACCCCCAATGGCAAAATCAGAATCATCACTTTCGACTCAGTCTACTTGCCTTCTCCTTGTCTGGGTTCATAACTGATTTTTAAAACAAGAGACATGGAAATGGAGTGAAAACTGCTTCCAAATAAAAGGCTGGGGACCGCTTTTCAGATTACTTCTGCCCCTGCTTTGGTTAGCAACTTTGTGAGCACAGACCCTCCCTCTGTATACACCATAGAAAGGGACTGGATTATTATTTAAAGTGTTCTAGATAAGAAAAGGTACAGCCCCTGCCCTCAGTTTTGACATAACAGACCAGTGACAGCAACAGAGGATGGGGAGGGAAGGAGAGTGAAATGCCAGGTAGGCAGGAGGAGAGAGATTAAACATGGTGTGAGAGCTGGAGCACAATAGAAAGAATTGTTACCAGAATAAATTCAAAATTCAAAACGTCAGTTTGCTCAGGTGACTTCAAGGGTGGATGAGACCTTTCTGCCCTGCTTGCAGCTCATCCTCCCGCTGCTGCTGGTCATCTGAATCCTCCCTGGGCCTTTAAGAGCTAGATCTGGGACTGTTGCGGTGATGAAAATAGGAGGGTGTTGCTGATCCGGGTGGGTGGGACGCATTTTCTCTTCCTGCTGCTAGGTTCAGACACTGCATTTAGATGCACTCTGCACCCCCCTGAAAAATACAGAAACGAACGTGTCAGTGTCCTGCCAACTGTGATTTACAGGCCTTTTGTGGGTTTGATACACGTTTTCTATGCCATTCGATTTCCATTCAGGAGCGGTGTGTGAGGCTGAACTATGTGCCATAGTTGAGCCTTGGCAGACAAGTTACTCAAAGCCCCGTGGAACAACTGTTCCAGTTCAACCCACGTTAACGAAACAAACTGCATTTGGGCATCAGCCTTTAACAAGTGCTATGCATATGGGAGCATGGCCAGTGCACGTTGCATGACTTTCAGTCCTGCTGCCTGGTTCTCATCTACCTGCAACCCTACCCGTGGTGCTATCAGAAACAAGTATATAATTCATGAAAACAGACATTTCATTATGGAAATGACATGCATCTTTAAATAGGTGTCTGCCACTTTCAGTATTTCATTTAAGTAAATTCAGGTGACTCCTAGTTCTACAGAGGGTATAATGATTCTTCAGTCTTACACTCACTGAAATTTCATCTTCCATGTACGCTAACTGCCACGTGATTAGCATCTTCGTAAGCGATGGACTTTTTTTTTTTTTTTTTTTTTTGTACAGACCGATTTCAATGAGCTAGATCTTGAAACCCTCGCTCCTTACATTCCCATGGATGGAGAAGATTTCCAGCTGAGCCCAATCTGCCAAGAAGAACGCCCCCTCCCTGAAAATGCACAAAATACCCAGCAGAGTTTAAGTAGCATGAGTAGCATTTTCCAGCCCCTTGCTCCTGCCTCTCAGAATCAATTCCTCTTGGAGAAATATTGCCAACAGCTGTCAAATAAAAACACGAACCCTGGTCACGGATCGCTGTCATCGGTGTTCTTCAACAACGTGAACAAGTCATCACTGCCACCATACCATGTACGAGCCAACACCCCACTGGCTTCGATGGTTGGAAGACCAAGCACCCAGTGGCCACCTGATCCACCATTACAGTATGTTCCTACTAAGTGGAGACTAATGGATAAATACTGTGGGTCCTTAGCAAGTTCCTCATCTGGGCCACCAATGCACTCTCCCGACATGTCCTTATATAAGAAAAGGTAAATCTGTCCTAATATGAAAGCTGTTAGGTGTATCTCTCCTTGAGACTCTGTGCTGCAAACTTGGAAAAGGTCTACGTGCGCACTCCACTGGAGTAATTCGTTTCCACGGTGAATGAAATATTAGGGGCCCAGTTCTGCTCTCCTGGAAGTCAACAGCTATGTCCTTCCACTGACTTGAATGGGAGCAGGACTGGGCTCTTTTTTCACATCATCATCGGTGTATTGATGTATGGATGTATGAAAACTTACATGTCCATTACAAAACCATACGACGATTTTGCAAAGCTGCTTTATTGTACACAATATAAGAAACTGATCTGGGAGGAGGGGGAAAAGGGTGGCTCTGTGGTTACAGGGTAGCCAGAGAGCTGGGTTCAGTTCCCTGCTCTGCCACGACTTCCTGTCAGCCTCAGTTCCTCATCTGTAAAATGGAGATAATAGCACTTCCCGATCTCATCATGGGTGGGGAGGACAAAGGCATTACAGATTGATGTGCTCAGAGGCTAGTGATGGGAGCCATATAAATACCTTAGGTAAAAAGCTTCACTAATAATCTTAAACGTGTTGTTAAACAGAAATCATCCTTACATTTCAGATTTCCAGTATAGCTTATTTTCATTGATTACTCCTGATGAGCAGAGGGTAAGAACCAGGACAGAAATTGAGGGCCCGGTTTGAACACGCCACTTAACTTCTTTGTGCCTCAGATTCCCCCTCTATAACATGGAGATAAAAATACCAGTTGATCTTTGTAAAGTTCTTGGGGATGACCTGTGCTCCAAGCACTTTAGTGTTGTTAATAATTGTAAAGATGTACAAAACGGTGGGTTTCGGTTTCTAAAAAAATATTGTTACCATCTATGGGGTGCGTGCATGTATACAGTTTTATACTTGCACTTCTTTGCAGAATGATTTAATTGCATTCAGTTAGCAGCCTTTTTGCCTGTATGACCACAGAGCTAGATATTAATCCACTAACACAAACATGTAGGCCCACAATTGTCCCTGCGAAAATGGAGGCCAGGTTAATCCTTGTTAAAAATTTGACTCACTCAGTCATACAATTTTTGTTTACTTATGTTTTGCTTATAGAGATTGTGAGGTACTGAATAACCCAGCTTTCATTAACACTTGATATTGAAAGTTTCCAAGCATTAAGTGTAGTGACAACTGGGTTAACAGCCCATGAAAAATTCTGAATTTGCAGTCCAACCTGTCCCACTGTCATATGCTAAATGAACCTTAACATGGTACCTCAAAAGATCAGACAAAAATAGTCTTATTTTATCTTACTGCTTGCTCAAGGAGAGCTCTTTTCTTGACAGGTCACTGGACAGTTTTGAGCAACAGGGCATCGATATAAACCCTGCAAGAATTGCTCTCGCCAACAGTTTGAAACTGAAGCGACAGATGGAATACGAAGAGCAAGCATTTCAACAGCTGAGTGGGGTAATCTGTTATAAGCAATTCAAGCACTTCACATTATGACCATTCCAAAAGGGTTTTCATTTTGATTACTTATGTCTGTTTCTGGTTTCTTTGTCAACCACAGGGGGATTTGTCAGCTATTAACCCATCTCATTTAATGTGGAAAAGGATGAAAATTCTCAAAGGTGAAAATTGTTCATTGGTTTCTGAAAAGAAGTCCCTCAGCACAAGTGTCCTTACTGGTAAGACACAAGCTGATTTTGTGATGTTTGTTTCTATGTATAATTTTGGGACAGTTTTACTGGAAGCAAAGATGATCAGCAAGCATTATGGTAATGCTTGCCGTTTACATACCAACAGCAGAACTACCACCGTAAACCAACAGTTTATGTGCCTGCAGCCATCAGAGTTATGAGTTGGATTGTCCTATAAATGAAGGCCGTCTAAAGCAACAGGCCTGATGCTCCCTTGCCTTGCACCTGGTGAAGTTATTCACATCAGGGCAAAGTGGATTCCGAACCCTATCATTCTGATTTGATCATGTTTTAAAAACTCCCTTTGCTCTTGTGTAAATAACTACACAAGGTGCGGGGCAACAGAGCACTGGGCTCTTAACTACTGCCAAACCGGGGAGGGAGGCGCAGGGTCAGAGAACCCACAGAGAAATACTTCTATAATAGCACTTCCAGTTGTTATACGGGGGTAACAGCATCACTATAAGGTCAAGACTGGCTTTTTGTGTGTAGTAGTGGTTACTTTAGATGGAACTTGTAATAGATTGGATTCTTTTTTTAACCAATTAATGTGATTTCTGTGTTCACACTTCAATTGAAGTGTGAAGTATTAAACTTTGGGATCAAAGATTCCAATTCTCTTCCTCCCCATTTAGGACAGCCGCAATGGAACAGTCTACTGTGTTATACAACCCATCCCATTATATGAAGCATCATTTATTTGCAACTAGGTTAGCGGTATATTTAGCTAGTCCATGGTTCTGAAGAAAGAACCCTCGAGTGCGGTTAATGATGTGTGATCAAAATAAAATGGTTAGGTAAACCTACTGTAGAGTTCTAAATGAATTCTTATTAGGAAGAACCATATCATCTCCTCTGCACCATGTATATAAATAAAGGAGTAATGTGCTCATTAAATTAAGTGAAAAAGATTGAATCTAATGAAATTAGCCTCTTGGTCCTAACCTCACTCACGAAATGGCCACACTCATTTGGCACAGTGAGGTAATCTCTGCTCCAGGGAGGCTGTGACTGACTAAAGAGTGAAAGTGAGCTGCCATAGCTTTGAAGCGGTGTGGTAAAGTTTTCCAGTTGTACTTTCATTACTATAGTCAAGGACATTGGGATGCTCGATCCCGGCACTTGTGCTCCTTGAAGATATGGTGGCATTGTGACACAAAACCAATTGTCATTTTTAATCTTAGACGAGTTTATTCGGAACTCACAAAGAGGTCTGAGCCACCCCGTGAATCCAATGAACCAACTGCACCAGCGACAGCAGCAACCCTCCTGTGGAAGCCCTGGTGATAATCAGAAAGCAGCATTCTCCCCCCACTTCTGCAGTTCCCATTATCAGAACTTTAATGCTCCACCGACTCATAAAAAGTCAGGTAAGGGGTTATCACAGACAAATGAGAAAATAGTTTTGCTCTTTTGTTTCAATACAGATATGAGGACCGATGGCTTATAAAGGGAAGTTAGAGGATAATATGCTTAAAAGCAAATATATATAGCTTCATAGCATACATACATGCAGAATTTCATCATTCCAGTATAAATTTATATATGGATTGTGCATAAAACCCTTAAATACATGTGTTCATAAGCCATATCTTATGCACAAACTTTCACACTACATCTAAATTCAATGTAGACTGGTTTGTTTTCTCTCTCTCTCTCTCTCTCTCTGCAATATATTTGTGTACATTTAATATGAACATATACATTGCACCCACTATCAATCTTAAGTATTCAAGAGCACCCATCAACACAGTTTCAACAGTATGTCCCATGCGTGTATGTATAAAATTCTTCCCCCCAGAAAACAAGCTGGATGTGATCCACCCCAACAACTTTTCCCCCCTGTGTGAAGCTTAAGTTAAATGGAGCTTGAACCAGGGAACTTTGTATGGACAGGCAGCTCAGAATCCTCCCATCAGATGGTAGCGTGGCAGCTGCAAAAGTAGCCACTTCTGGGATGCCATCAACCAGGCCTGATTTTAGTCAGTGAATGAATCCACATTATTGCGGACCTGCTATCTTCCCTGCTAGCCTGTACCTTATTCCTCTTCTGTGCAGCAATGTAAGCCCCTGTGCAGTGGATCCATGGTGCTGCTGTATTTGGAGCATTCCAACCTTAGAGAAGCAGGAGAAAAGGATCTGACCTTTTAAAAGCATTAATATAAAATACCCAATAATGCCTGTGCATTGACATCTGCATCCTTAAGAACCCATGAGTGGGTGCGCTTCAAAATAAGTGTCCAAAGGCATGTATGGATGCCTTTATAAATTTAGGCAAAAAGTAAGCGTCAGTCATTCCCTTAAAATTAGACATTAGATTGAGCATACTTATTACAGGAAAAATGGCTCCACGTATAGCAAATCTATTAAAAATGTATCCGCTAAAATAACAGCCTTACAATGCCTTCCTAATGCATTCTTTACTGTTTTCAACAGGTACAATAAAGACAATATAGCAGTTTATTTTTCTAACTAATGAAAATTTTCCAAAACAAATTTAACAAGAAATAAAAAAAAAAAAAAATTCAGTGAATGGAGAAAACATACCTACTTTTCCCAGGTCCCTGTACTCCCATTGTCCAATTTCTATCAACTTATATCTGAGTTCTCCCCTTCATTTCTTAGGCCTGGTCTATACTTACCTCTGACATTCAGCGGCAGTCAACAGGAGATACGCAAGCAACGCAAAAAACTTGCGTAACTCACATCGACTTCACTGGTTCTGTTCTGCGTGCTGTCCACACTGCGCTGCACTGACGGGAACAGCATTCCCCTTGACGCAGCGCTGTGCCAGTTTCAGATATGCTTTTCCTAGGTCGATTTCTGTCTGGATCAACTGAGTGGGTCTTCACAGACCGCTCAAGTCGATCCAGAGAAATCGATTTGACGGCAGCGAATTCGCTGCCGTCAGTATAGACATAGCTTTCCTTCATTTACTTGGACTTTCAACCAGTAAAATAATGAAATTTGATCTCAACAAAATTTAACATCTGCCATCAATCCTGGTAAATAACAGAATAAAAGTTGAAATGACATAGCACAGTTCTTTTGCATAGTTACAAATGTAGCAACTGTGTAACTTGAGTGATTTTATGTATGGCAGCTTGTGTATTGTGGATTTTTCCCTTTAACTGAAAGCATGAACGAACAGCTTTTTATACCACCACCACCATCACCAAAGTGATTCACAGTTTTGCAGATGTAGGTTTGAGTTTATTTTATAGTCCTTTTTTTAAAAAAAAGTTAGATGAGGGGCACTTTGCTGCAATGGATGTTAATTCAGAAAACAGTGTGGTTTACTACAGGTTTCCTGTTTTGTTGATACTGTGTGCTGAATTTAAAGATTCTGTGGTAATTTGTGTCATTTTATGTGCCATTATGCGCAATCTATTGCTAATAAATTGCAAATAATGTGTCAATTTTTATGATCTAAATGACAAGGAAAAGAAAATGTTTCACTTTAAAATGTCAACATGTGAGTTTATTCTCTGTTTTAAATGTTTGGGAGATATAGATTTGAACTGGAAGATGTAATGCTGTTTTCAGGTGCCTGAATATAATAGAATACCAAAGAAAACTAAATGGGGAAAAATATAACCTTCTCCACCTTGTGGTTAGCTAGGCATCAGTCATGATTTTACACATTTTCTTTAACATTCTATTTCAGGTGTGACAAGTCGTCTGCTTGGGCAATCTTATGAACCCTATTTGTTGCCTGAATTGACCAGATATGACTGTGAGGTTAACGTCCCTGTTTTAGGCAGTTCTACGCTTCTGCAGGGAAGTGATTTGCTCAGAGCTCTTGACCAGGCAACCTGAGTAATCCTGCAATATTCCGTGGCCTGTACTGTTCAAAACAGCTTCAGTTTTTAAATATATTTTTTCAAGTAGACAATTTCTAATACCCAATACACTTTTACAAGATTTTACTTACATATTGAACTTGTCCACATTACCAAATAGTGGCCTTTTTGAAGTTACTCACTTTATTCTTATTAAAAATATACATCTATTGTATTTTTCTCTATTTCAATAAAAGTGTTTAGAAAATTTATATGATTTCCCCTCCTTCCTCACTTGTAATTTATATTCTCTGAAATTTTCTTCATTTTTCATGCTAATAAAACTGTGGTGTAAACGTGTGTCTAATACTTTGGCTCCTGTACCGCAAAGATTGATTTTTATTGCCAAAGATAAATGAAAAACAAACACAAAATCTGATCTCCAACCACAGTTGTGTTGACCTTACAAATTAAAATTCTCCATGCCCCTCTTGCATTTGTAGTCTCTATTTCCCAGCACTAATCATATTGTAAATTTAACGTCTTTTGAAAAAACCCACACCACAACCTTCTGACTTTCTCCCCCTAAATCAGATACTAGTTGCTGAAAGAAACATGAAAGGCGAAGTGCAGAATTTGTGGATATCTGTGAAAGTTGCAGTGTAGCTTTTTCCCCAACATGTGAGCTAGATCCTCAGCTGCTGAAACTGGTGTTGCTCTATTGCTCTAGAGAGAGCTACATTGACAGATGCTAGCAGAGCCTCTGCACCTATGTCTTCATTTGTGATGAGGTTTCATCGGGTTTATTTTATTCTTTTTTACACAAAATGTAACCAGATTTTTTGAAATTTCTGTCTGGATTTAATGTTTATTATGTATTGGTACTTTTGTTATAGCTAAGCCATAAAACCATACTCACTTTTTAAGAACTGTTTTTGGCTAGAGCTGGTAGTGTTAGGGTGTTGCCAATATTGCGGGAATGTAAGGATCTGTCCAAAGGCCAGTACTAACACTGCTAATTACCAATTAAATTGGCTTTTTTGCATGTTATGTGCTAGATAGCAACATAATCCACACTACTGAATCATTAAAAAAGTTAATAGTATTTCCCTTTGTTCACTTATTATGGAGTTTCCCTAAGATGTTAAAAGTGTTGGGGTAGAAGGGTTTTCTTCATTGTTTTAGCTTTCCTAGTATTGTTGATAGCTTTTCAAGTGCACAGAATCTTACAGTGTGTCATTAAAAGGAAATCTGACACTTTCAGAACCACCCTAAAAACTCCTCTTACCATGAATTTATTTAAAGGGCAAGGATTCAGTTTTGTTCCTGTAACCTCCTTTGCCTTTGCTGGAAAACCTGTGTAATGTTATTGCTCTGTAAAGCCTAGCTGTTCAGTGGAAAACCAAGAAATGAAGAGCAAGGACCAAATGCACCATAGCAGACATGTGATGATAACATCAAGCCAAACCCTTCCCTTTTGTCCCGAAACTAACATCTTAACTGCTGTAAATCAATGACAGTTTACACAAACTGAAAATCTGGCCATAAAGTTGTCCCCAAACTCAAAGCCATTCTACTCAGACTTCCAACTCCACTGAAACCTCTCCTCTATCAAATCCCTTTGTATTATGCATGAACATTTGCAGGCATGGAGCACTGCGGTCACTGAGCACTTGAGTTCATTGTGGTTAAGTGATACTTAACCTTCTGTTTTATGCACGGAAAAAATAACAAACCCTTTTCTGTAGTTCGTACATTGAAAAAATTAACCAAAATATAAAAGTTACTTTTAAAAGGAACCTATTGATAAGTGGAGGAGGAAAAAAAAACCCATACAAAAGTGTAAGCATCTGATGATACTTTGCAAAGCAGCTTTGACAAATCTGCAGTGGTAATGACTTGAGTGTTTGAAGGGTTAATGACACAACTATTGCTCTGTTATTTTCTGTTTGTGTAGTTTCAGCATTAAAGATGTTTATACCCAGCAGTTTACTAGACACTCAGATATTTCATGCTTAATATTAACCTAGCATCATTATTTTATGATCTATATTTCTGAATTCTTATTGACAATAACACTGTATGGGAACTTTAACTTCAGAAGGAAATGTATTTTGACACGGATACCTTATTAAAGTATACTGACGTAAATTCCTTGTGACTCTTGTTTGCTATGAATTTGTCGCTTGATGTATCATTGTAAAACAAAAGTATTTATTAAATTATTTATAGAAAATGAAGGTTTGCATTGATCTTTAAAAGCCTGAAAGAAGAACCAAAGCTACCCGTACTGGAAATTAATACTAGAGCAACATCAACTAAAGGCATAAAGACAGTGCTGTATTATCAACCTGTCCAGTTATTGAGCTCTGGGCCAGGCCCTCAGCCTACAGAGGGTTAAAGTCTCACACCTTGGAACATATCATGACATTGAATCGGACACTTATTTCAATAGGGACTTCTGTTTTAAAACTTATGATACAATATGGCCCACTGAATTTAGAGAAAAGTCTTAATCAATAGAAATTTGCCAGAGTGGGATCATGCAATATACATGGTGTTTAATTTAACGAATACCACTGATAATGACCTTAGACACTGAATTGCCAATCATTGCACTTTGATTTTCTGGTGTTTGGCAACAGTAGTTTAGCTTACCATGCTGCTAGCAATGAGGCTGCTTTATGAACCATAGTTTACCTAAAGAATTATTTTCTCCCACTGCCTTGGATGAAGTTTCTGTTCCAGATATCAGGCCCATTATTCAACGTCCCTCTTCACCAGCCCTTAGATGGGAATGCTAACAAGAATGTCAGCTCTTTTCCTAAGGCTTTTTTACCAAAGCACATCCATGGACAGGCCATTCAAAGAAGGTGATGACCATAGATGAAAAATGATCACTATGCAGAGCATCTGCAGTCCCCTCTGAAGCCAATAGGAGCTGCATGTACTTAGCAGCTCCAATCATTAAGTCTGTAGCATGCAATATGTACATTACTACTACTTATTATAGAAGTACAACATGTACACTGTACAAACATGAACAAACCATCACGGCAGCCAGTAGGCTAGGGAGATATTATTGACTCCATTTTACAGATGGGGAACCAGCCCGAGTGGTGTAGGGACTTGTTCTTACATGATACCTGACAGAAACTGTTCTAAGACATCTTTCTTTCTCATCCTCTGACACTTCTCATGCTGCCCTCCTACTTTGAAGAGCTTTGACTTTCTGTTACGTGACTCAGCCTTCGGTTCCGCATTCAAATACCTGGTCAAAACTTGCTTCCTTTGCCTAGCTTTGTCACCTGTTGACCACTGGGTTTTGCTATTGTATTGGTATGTATAAAGAGCCCTCAGACAGACGCCAACCTGTGGGTACTAAAGCCACAGTGAGCATGCAAAACAAATATATATATATATATATATATAAATATAAATAAGGCACCAACATCATCATGCTCCTAGGTTAAGCCTGGCTTAAGTCAAAAAGATCATTTAACTACATCTCTCCAGCTTGCCAACCACCATTTTTATTTCTTTGGCTAAACACATCAGCCTCAAGTAGTCAGTCACACCTCCTGCTGCAGTGAAACTTGCCCAGCAGTTAAACTAGCACCTGATTCAGTAGAACTAGAAATATCTTTTAATATTCTCATACCATTATTTATATTCCGGTAGCCCTCCCACTTCCAAATCCTGGCTGAGGCCTCGCTTTACTCGGTACTGCATAAATATATACATAGATGTAGTCCCAGCCTGGTAGAATTTTACAGTCTAAGTAAAGACATGTTGAACCAAGTGAGTGAGAACTAAGGGAAGAGATATCATCAGGTGGTTACCTAGCCTAATGATTTGCAGAAACTTGAGAGTTAGAAAACATTTAAAGTTTTCCTCTTTGGTTCCTATCCAGAATAGGAAAGGCTGAGTGAGCATAAACGTTGTATACTGGAAGAAATAGCGCACTGTCTCTCTCTGGTTTTGTACATCAGTGTCACTCCTTCAGAACATACTGGAGAACATTGCACAATGGCTGAGCTAGGCCAGGGCAGGGGCACACTTAAGAGAAAGACCATCAAATTCATGGGCCTGTTGAATGTCATCATAGGATTCATCATCATGGTGACTGAAGTCTCTTATCTCTCTCTCGAAATATCTCTGAGGCTTTGCAAGCCTAGAAAATAGAGTGCTGCAAGGTCCACTGTAAAAAACCCATGCTAGACCCAATGTCCAAAACCGTACCTGTAGTAATGACAAATTTGAGTCTTTAGAAGCAAAGCTTTAGAGAAATGAGACCTAGTTCCCTGAAGGATGCCAGATTCAGCAGGCTACAGCAATCCTTAGTCACATAGTTTCAATGCTATGGATCAACCTTCTGCCTCCCCAGTGGCCTAGGGTTAAAAAAGGAATTTCCCCTTATGACACTATACAAACCCTCAATCTGTTAGGTCACCTTACACAAGGATTGAGGTGGAAAAAGGAGAGTGTCACTCTACGTCAGTGGTTGCCTCTAAAATTATATTATTTAAATACCATCACATCCACAAGTGACAGCGCACATGCTTGTGTAATAAGGTCTGTATACACAAGGCCATGCGTCTTTGAGGCTACAGTGCTCCTGCTGGAAACATGGTTGTGATTGTTCTATCGCATGGTGGTGGCAGAATGTTAGCTTTCTCCAGTGTATGGAATCAAAATAAGCCCATGCACAAGCAAGCGGCAAAGCACATTCTGAGACGAGCAAATGGGCCAAGATAAGAGGCTTTCCAGCCCCATCAGCTTAATCCTTTTGATTTGAAGGGGTATCAGGAACAAAGCATTCATGGCTAGAACTACAATGAGCATTCAACAGCAAAAGAAGGCAGCTCCACCAGATGCCTGGCTTCAGTGCTCTTCTGCATGAGCTGCTCTAGACTCCGCGCTAGGTGGACATTATCTGAGATATTTAGGGATCTGAATTTCTACTTGACTATGAAATGATTGTTCCATAGTCTCAGTGCTAACCCTCAGGCTCACACTGCTGGTATTTTACTGAAGCAAGGGAAAGAACCTAAACATACAAGAGCACGTGAGAACCAGACAGACACACACACAAAATGGGAAATGGGAAACATGAAACCCAGGCAAAACAATCTAAAACAGAGCAGCGTAAAATAAAGAAAAATGTCTTTAGATAAGCCCAGGGGCAACAATGTTTCATTCAAATTCACCAGAGAGAACAAGACCAAACCCCAAGAACTAGGACAATCCCATTGCCTCATGGGACAACTGAAACCTTACCTACCATTAAGCAAGTGATCAGTATTTTTTTCCAGTCTATAATTTCCCTAAATCTTTGAAACAACTGGCTCCAGGGCTCTCTTTATTCACAGGTATTCATGGATATAGAGTCCCATGTGTAAGAATGGAGCAGGGTTTGGGGAGACAGAGGTTTTGTCTTCTAGGTCCCCAGTTCTAAACAGGCTCAACTGGGAAATAAGTCAAGGTCATTAGCAATGAAGACTGTTTGATGCCCTGTTTTTCAGAGGCTCTAGAGTTTAGATTTAAAAGAAAAATCTAATGAGAGTATTTATTTCTAGGAAAATTCTCTCTTCTTTTTTAGTACCTCTGCAGTCAATGGGACTACTCATGTGCTGCAATGTTTTGTTGGATCAAGGGACTAAGTAAGATGAATCGCAGGAAAGGTGATGTTTTTAATGTTTATCCAGTCTCAGTCTTTTCTGGTCTCTAACTTTAAATTGGCAAGACTGTCAAAGCACTTTTGCAACATTGTTACAGAACTTTACCAATCTGGGCAGCAACACAACTCATGATCAACAGAGAATGTTTTTTTTAAAAACAAACAAACCAGCATAAGTTTTACTCATTCATCAAAAAATAATTTGATCACCCTGGCAAGCAGGGCTGAGAATTCCAAGGTCATCTGCAGTGAGATACGATAGAAACATCAGGAGAAATTAGTCACTCTGCAGAAAACCAATGGGAAAAAAACAAGTTCTGAATTCGCAAAAATTGGTAAGCATCTGTTTTATTGTACCACCTCATTAGAGAAGTGAAAATATGCTTATGGTGAGAAAAAAAAATCGCTAAATATAGTACCTTGTTATTCCTTTTGTGTGTATTCTAAGTCACAGCTTCCTAGTTTTCTGCCAAAAACCAGTGTTTATTACAGCATTAATAAAGCTACAGAAGACCAGAGCATACAGATGCTTGTGCCAGAATAAACCAAAAGCAGCTACATTCTCATTATAAAGGCTGTGTTGTACAATATCATCAATCATCACTGACATCGTATATCTCTATCACACACATACACGCAAATAAATTAAGGTTGCAAAGTTAAGCACTCAAAAGTTCAGAAATGCTAGAATGAAGTTCTCCCTCATAACAGGTGTTCATAATATTATTGATGGAGCTGGTAATGATGTCCATAGTTTAGGTAGTCTGAAATGTCCATGATAAACCCATTTTCAGCTATTCATAACTTTGCCAAATTGTTATGATTTGGACTGAAAATTTTACATGGCCGTTAAAAACCCCTTGCTGTATTAACATGTAAACTTAGCAAATTTGATATGAAAAGTCATTTGGTGAAATTTTGCTTGCTGGCATACCACTGAGAGCCCTTTATTGCCAATAGATTTGCACCAATATAACTGAAAGCAGAATGTGACCTCCAGATGGAAAACACTGAGCAATAAGGCGTCATTTATATGGTCAGTTTTCAGAGCCAAACCTCACTGTAAGGCTTCAGAGCACTCACTGGGGGAATAAGGTGAGTAATCAGCATTTACACAGTTTACACAGAGAATAGTCTAGGAGCAATCATTTAAACCCTGGATGTACAGTATTGGGCTTCTCTATACAACGGAGCGTATTTATTTCTTGCTTCCAGTTTGGGTGAATTTTCAGAATGTTAAAGCAACAACTTAAGCTTTCCTCTTGTTGCATAGCAATGAATCTAGTAGGTCCTTTGCTAGCTTTAGGTTTCCATAGCAAAAGCTACTTAGAGCACGCACAGCACTAATTAAATAAGCTCATTTACCACACTGAAAAAAATATCAGGAGTGCAGGATTCTTCCAAAACTCCTAGAGAAAGTTCTTTTGATTTTGAAATAGTTCTGTGTAGCAACAATCGTTGTATGAAAAATAAGGACTCTACAATGAATGGGGTGATTACACACACACACACACACTCTCTCTCTCTCTCCCCCTCCTCCCTGGGGCTGATCCAAAGCCAAGTGATGTCACTGGGAGCTTTTCCATGGATTCAGCCTTTAGATAGAGGAGATGGAAACAGCGGTCCACACTGCTTGTAAACTCCATGATGCTTTTCTCAGCTTTTGAAGTTAATCTAAGTATGCTGGACAAATTCAAATCTGGATGCTTACTTTCTCCCTACTTAAATCCTCCCTACAGCATCAATGAGATACAACATTCCTCTGCTCTTCCTATATTAAATTATCAGTTGGCATTGCTGTGTTCCTGCACCAGGTCTTTCCACATCTTGTCCCTTGGAGGAGGTTACATTTCAGGGATAGATAACGTGATTAGAACCTGGATATGAAGTACCTAGGGACTGTTCTGGAAGAAAAGTGCTCTAAAAATCACGGAAGGTGCAGTTGGCTCTTCCCAACCAGCTCCATGTGACACTACAATGATGACTGAGGTTTCTAAGGAGTTACGATACCTATTAGGCACAGCCCTGAGTAGGGGATGAGGAGAAGCTGCCCCAGAAGGAATTCAAGGGCATATGCACACCCTTCATGCTCCTTGATGCCAGGAGGAGGGGTGTCAAGTGTCCCTTTCTTTATGGCAGCATGCTCACCCTGCCCACTTCATGGGATGGGACCATAATCCCTCCCTCCAGAGGTGATTTGCAAAGACCAGGGCACACAAAGAAACTGTCCTTACACTGCCTTGAGTGCAGCGGATGCAATGGTGCTTGGCCTTTGCATGGGGTGCACATGGAAGAAGGAAGGCTTTTTGCATTATCTTGCCTCCATTTGTGCAAATGGCCAGGGGCAACCTAACTCTGGCCTTCCCTCCCTTCCGTCATCCCCCCCATACTTTTCTCCAGCCTGTGAATGGTTATCCAGCTAAGATCATTTCTGCTTTGTTGTTGTTATGCATGTGAACGCAGCTATCAGAAACATAATGACAAATACATGTGAAAAACTACACTAAAACTATTGTGGGGTTTCTGGCTTAAATCACCCAACAAACAGGAAATATAGGGCAAAGACTTAATCCAGCTCCATTGTTCTTAAGCACCACTGAGGTCTGAACAGTAGGTAATTTGACAGTTATTTGCTAAAATGCACAAGAGAACAACTAAAAGCATGGAATTTCAGCCTCATGTCCAACCCTTCTTGTTTATGGTGGTTTAGGTCAGATCTTGACTGTTCCTCTAAGGGCTTTTTAAAGGTGTATGGTGGGGAAAATGTTAATTTCATACATGCCCGATATTGGATATACAAGATGCAGATGTATTCACCCTTATTACAAACAATCCCATTTCTTAATATTTTGGGGAAACTCGTTATTGTTTGAAAACGTCCCAAAGCAAAAGGAAATTATTTCCAAGTGGGAAAGTGACAAGATATTTTTTAAATGAAAATAAAATTGCCATACTCCAGAGATTCTTCTCCTTTTCCAGAAGCCAACGTGCTGGGCAACAGCTGCCTTTTGCTTACTTCTGTGTTTGTATGTTGGCATTGTGACATCATCCATGTGAGCAGGGGTCTGCTGATTCCGAGGGAATACAGTCATGGATTTCAGCTACCCTGTGCTCTGTTCATTGTTCATCCTTTCTGTAAAAAGGCACTGTTTCCTAGTCAGTTGCAGCTACAAAGCACCACGGGAAGCCTTAGCCACTGGCACACACCCTATTTTGGTGTGATCACATCAAAATGGCTTTATTTTAAAAAGAAAAATAGCTCTTAGCAATACAGTAGGGCTTGGGGAGAAAACCCACAGATTTTTTAAAAGTGCTAAAGCACACATGCAGTTTTAGCAGATATGAGTCTCGCGCTATTTGGTGCTTTTTCATATAGCTCCAGCTCCTAGAGTCAAGTCATTACATGAGACTCCGCTTCCTTTTTAAAAAAAAAAAAAAAAAAAAAGCATTTCTAGTTCTCATGATTGTAGAGAAGAGCTTGGAAGTGACCCTAAAGCAGCAGTTCTCAAACTTCATTGCACAGCGACCCCCCTCAGACAACAAAAATTACTACGTGACCCCCAGGAAGGGGTTGGGTTGAAGCCAGAGTCTCGCCGCCCCAGGTGGGGGAGGCCAAAGCTGAAACCTGAGGGCTTCAGCCCTGGACAGGGGTGGGGGAGACCTGAGACCCGCCACCCAGGGCTCAGAGCGGTGGAGCTCAGGTTTTGGGTTCAGCGCCCGGCCCCAGCAAGTCTAACGGCAGCCCCGGTGACCCCATTAAAGCGGGATCGCGACCCACTTTGGGGTCCTGACCCACAGGTTGAGAACCGCTGCCCTAAACGAACCAAGACAAGAAGGTAAATAAGAGAATGTATTACTTCAGGAATCTCATGATTTTTGGAGACTTGACTGTTGATTTTTGAATGTTTGATACTTGCCACCTCAGACATGGGAAGTGCCAGAGCGACAGCCTTGTGATTTAAGTTCTCAGCTTCTTCACAGAACAGGTGCAGTGTGGGTAAGCAGCACAAGGTCACTACTCCATCACTGTGCTTCAGTCAGGTTCTAGAGGAGAATCACCTCTAAGGATGAGAAGGCAAGTTCAGTGCTCCCTGATGATTGGTCTATTGGTCTATTGCCAGTGACAAGGGGTGGGGGTTGAGATGTGGACACCTGTTCGCTGAGAAGTGGAACGGCAATCACCAAATTCATTTCCAACATGCAACCCATAGCCATCAGATGGAAGCTACTTACAGTCATTGCCGATCCGAGCCAGATAGGACAGGGGGAAATCTAGATGTGAACAGGGTTAGGAGCTACAGAACCTACCATCCAAACTACTGGCATTTAGGTCCATGCAGAAACTACATTAATTTCAGAAGCACATAGCGTCCTCCCCCCCCCTCGGCTTAACATTTGACAAATCTCTTGAATGGATGAATGGTTCAAGTTAACGTCACTCTTTAACATCAGACTCTAGGATTTATTACATCACAGCGGCTTTCAACTGGGGCTCCGAGGCCCCTTTGGGGGGCCAGGAGCAGGTTTCAGGGGGTCCTCCAAAATAAAACTAGAGAGCAGCACTAGCCTCAGGCTCGCTGGGGCCCAGCAGAAAGCTGAAGCCTGAACCTTGCCGTGTGGGGCTGAAGCCAAAGTCCAAGCAACTTAGCCTTGTGGCCCCGCCCCCTTGCTTGCTACCCACTAACTCCAGCCCTGGCTTTTAATCTACTGGATATGCAGAAAAACAGTGGTGACACAGGTGGGCCGTGGAGTTTTCTAGCATGTTGCAGGAAGTTTCATCAAGAAAAAGGTTGGGAACCCCTGTTGTATCACACTGCATAATCTTTGGCCATTCAGCCCCTAATACTCTCACCTTTGTATAAAACTGGGGTTGTTTGTAGCTTGTCTCTCAAATCACTGACATCACTGACTATCAACAAAATGCAAAGTTCTCACTCATAAAATATTTTACATGGATGCCCTTGTGGGAGGACTTCTGTGGCATTCCAATGAGGGGCTAAACCAAGGCCTCATGAAACACTTCTCATGGCTGAGTGAAAATGATGGTGTCAAACAAGACCAAAAGTAGTGCTGAGAGGTCACCGCATGGTAATGAAACAAAACGTGTTGATGTTTTCTCCCCCCTATTTATCTCCCAGATCTGTCCTTTTCATCTGCTAATTTGTTGTAACAAGATTTGCACATATTTTAGTATCACGTTGGTTACACTGTATCTTGCACATAAAAAGTTTAATGTCCATAGAAGCTTAGTTGTTGTGGTTTTTTTAAGAAGGGGTATATTTTGGTGACAGGTGCCCAATTCTGCTGTCAGTCACAATTGAGGATGGCTGTAATTCCAGCAGCCATTAAACAGGTTTATGGCATCAAAGTGACTTTGTAAAAATGCCAACTTCTTACTCACCAGCCTTGCTCCCTGGGTACATTCCATGGTAGCCACTTGTATTAATGGCAGCAATGAAGCTTGAGTACTTTTACTCCGGTTGGCACTGCAGAGCCAATAAAGCAGTGGAAGAGGGAGATGAATTATTTTCTGGCACTCACATCAACAGCAGAATTGTGAACTAAATTCCATATGGAAGACCCAATTCAGTCTTCAGCTACGTGGATGTGTAACCCACTGCATGTTACAGGTCCCTCCCTGTTTCTGATTCACGCAGGATATGAGTCTGTTACAGCTTCAGCTATTAACCGATGGCTCTGTAGCTCGTGGTCTTAGCTCTGGAGATCCTTGGTTCAATCACCAACATGTCAGCCAAAGTGTCGGCCACCACAGATACAATCCCATTAAGGATCCTGGGGAAAATGGGCAAAATCTGACATGCGGAATCTCTCTTTTTTTGTCTGGTAAAAGTTATAAGCCAGAAAAACAAAAACACGTGGCTCAGACCTGAGAGGCCAACCTCAAGTCAGACTGTCAGAAAACAGGGCATATACCCCAAACTGCTGGTATATTCTAGAATTAGATTTCACCACACCAATAACAAATGTGTGCTCCTGGATTACTGTATTAGTCTCACCATGGGAGTCCTGTTAGGCACACCAGCCAAACTCACTACCCAGGCAAACTGGACTGAATGATTAAAAAGATTATTAAAAACAATATTCATCATGTATTTCGTTCTTCCAGTCCCAAAGGGCCAGTCACTTTTGGCAGGTCAAGGTATACTTCAGATCTCACCAAAGACAATGCTAAAGCCAATATCTCTAGTGAACTAACTGAAAATGTATTAGTTAAGAAAAAGAAATGTGTATTGAGAGTTTAAAGCAGATAAAATACATTACAGGTGAATCAGAGCTTGTAGTCCAAATGATGCAGAGATTTAATGTCTGCTAGTTTTCCATAAGTCCCTTACGGTTTCCCAAAACGGCGTTGGAGACCTTTGACCAACCACTTAGGGTTCCCCCTGTCGGAATCCAAGCAGTTCAGAGAGGAAAGAACCACTCCCAGGATTCCTTATTGTAGTTGAAAGCAGTCTAACAAGTGTTTTCACCACAGCATGGGTCCATAGACTTCCCACTGTGGAACACACAGCAACCCACTCTTTGAAGTCAACATTCTACTACAGACGCATACACAAGCCATCCACTTCCAGGGATTTACATAATACAAGTGCTGACCATTCATTACAATAGGGATGGATAAGTGGAAACCTACAGATATCATTCATTAGTATTCATGAAGTTTGGCACACTAAGTAAATTCTCATCTGTCTATTGAGAGGTTAATTAAGTACAAGAATAGCAATCACAGGAAACAATAACATTAGCAACCATCAGATCTATAGGCAAGTGGATACAATAACAATAGTATTTCCTTTTGATCTATACTAACAAGTGAATTGGCTTGAACACACACTGATCTTTAAGCATTTCTTTGGCATCCACACACAAGTGAATTGCCTATTGCTCTGACTGGGGCTGGTCGGCCAGTGTCAGAGTGCTAGTAACTTAACACAACCAACCAACCAACCAACCTTCACTTGCACACCAACTGGGCTTGATTTACAAGTCAGATAGACATAATAAACAGGAGAAACAACAAGAGTCCTGTAGCACCTTAAAGACTAACAAATTTCTGTGGGCATAAGCTTTTGTGGTCTGCAACCCACTTTGTCAGATGCATGAAGTGGAAACCACAGACAGGAGGTACACACACACACACACCCAAGGGTGAGAAACATAACACAGGGGAGGGCAAGTGCTAACAAAGTCAACAGAGTTAGTGATAAACAGGGAGTCCCCACAATCTTTTTTCAGAGCACAAAGCCACATTTTAAAAGATGCTGGGCCCAAATTCTGTTCCCAGTTGCCCTGGTTGACTTCATTGGGGATATACCAGTGAGCAGAAGACAGCCTACTCTGTGAAAATCCTATCCTTGGTTTCTGTAGATGTTCATACAAGTTATACTCAGTGTAGTCAAAAGTAAATTCAAAACCACTGCAAGTGCCAAAACACAAATCAAAGGCACCAGTTCATTGGCCTCGATCTAAGCCTGAACCCATTTGTGTTTAGATGTTTCTATCATTTGTGAATTAAGTTGCATCACATGATGTGGCTGGCACATAAAATTCTTAAAAAACAAAATCAACACAACGCTCATTATACTCAATTCAATGAGGCTTAAAATAGTGGATACAGTAGCTGTTCATTTTGGGATATGTCACATGAGTCATCCACCAGAAGAACAAAGACGACTAATTGTATCACCTTACTACAAATGTTGATGGCCACTGATTGCAGCCTTTGAGTTCCGTCAGATACATTAAAAATAATAAGAGGAAGCAAAACAACAAAAAGCAAAGAAATGCAGAGTTAATCAGAAAGGAGATCACACATCTGAGTATTTTAGGTGCAATGATGGGTGTTAAGATGAAGCCCTGCTCTGCCTATCCATAGTACAGTGCATTTCCTGCTTAACCACACTGACTTGTTAGTTAGGACAGCATGCACATTTATGTCATGCACTTTGTTGTGTCTGATTTTTATTTTTTTAATAGTTACTGAAGAGCTTTGGGTAAAATTGTGCCTGCACTTTTAGGGCCAGTCTGATCATGATAGGCATCTGCAGGTAACCTGGGTAAGTTAAAAGGAGACACGGACACCAAATTCACAATCTACTGCAGAAAACAACACAAAAAACCCTAAGCAACAAACCTCCCCAGCCATCTGCCTGAAAATTCTGTTATTTGTACCATAGTCTGTAACATCTAGGATTACTATAACTGTTTGTTTTCTTTGGGCCAGACACTGCCCTCCTGATTTACACTGCGTAGTACCTTACTTGGCAAAGTACCACTAAGTGTGAGAAAGGCAGGCAGAATCTGGTCCCATGCATAGTCAGTTTCACTGTTGTCCGTGTATAAGCAACGAAGTCAGTTTCCCTCATTTTGAGGGCCACTTTCTACTCCCCACCTCCCACACCCACAAAAGGAAAAGGAAAACTTTTGTAAAAATAGGAAAATGTGACTAAAATCTCAAGTAAGTGGCAGGGGACTCCAGAACAAATGAAACACCTTTAAATTCATTGTTTGAACCTGACTGGATGTTCAAGTCAGTAGTGTCTTGAATCTTCTTCTGAGATAGAGATGGGTGAAATTTTTCAGCTGAAAATTGCAGATTCAGAACCACCAAAAAGTAGCAAAAGTTCATGCTGATGTCGCCAACTTGTTCATTTCAGGGGGAAAAAAAAATCTGAAAAAAAATTGAAATGTTCCTGTCTCACTTTTTCAAAATGATGTTTCAATTTTTCACTTTGAAGAAAATTTCATCTGAAATTCCTTTAATTTTATGTTAAAAAGCCAAAAATGTTTAACCAATTTTGAAAAAAAAACACCACATTTAAGTTTTGTTTAATTCAAAACAGTTTTCCCTATGTTTTCAATTTGCTGAAAATTTTTATTTTTAGTCAGATCCAAAATGAGGTGTTTCATTTTGTTTTTTTAAAACCACACCACCTATCTTTTGAAAATTGCCAGATAAAGCAAAAGATCCATTATTCAGTCAGCTTTTCCCTTGGGGCATAGCCCCTCTAGGGCAGAATTTCTTTTTACCAAAGATTTGTATTGGAAAAAAAGTGTTCAACTATGGATTAAAAAAAATGGACTTTCACCCAGAATGTTTTCTGTCCTACTCTATTGCATACATTCCACAGTTTGGTGCTATAAAATAAAAAAGGCCCGTCTAGTGGATGATACAGTGAACAATTTGCAGCATTACGGGTCTGAAAGCTGGTACAGGTGCCACTTCAAACAATATATTGCATAGCTCTGTACTATTCCATTGAGCACAGAGGTCTGTCCGTGTAAAGAGCCCCTTTGAGTTCCCTTGGGATCCGGGTGTGCACAGAAGCCTGCCCCCAGGGAACAGCTTGCAGGATCAGAACCATAGTAATGGATCACAAGTGCACCATGCCCCGATTAAGAGAAAGGCAGGCATTTTCAAGACAGCAGAAAAAAGAATGGTGAGCAGTACATAAAGTACTTTCCCATGGGAATCTGCTAAGCAATATTTTTGAGCCCTATGGGCAAAATCCTGTCTTCCTTCCTGCCAAGTGAATAAATCCTGCAGGTCTACAAAGGCAGAACAACTACAAAACCACTTCTGAGGAGACAACATTCAGGGAAGCTTTACAAATTCCTGGGGCATGGCTCTTCAGCAGTTCACCCCAGCAGTATGGAAAATCTATGAGCTGTTCATGGCCCAGATAGCAGTGTGTCTAGAGCACCGGTTCCCAATTCGTGGCCCTCACGGGCTTTCAAAATAGCCCACCACTCCCCTCCTACTGGCTGCAGAAGGGAGCCACTGCCTAAGGACCCAGGTGGAGTGCAAGGGGCTAAAGGACACGTGCCGTTTCCCTGCTGCAGCCAAGGGGATGGGAGATCAGCAAGGAGGGAGGCAGCCTCCTTGCTGAACTCCTTCTGTGCAGCTGCAGTTGGGGGGGGGGGAAGTGGGGGGTTCTGGTGGAGATTGGTGGCCCTTCAGGATTGTAAAAATGCTATCTGTGGCCCTCCAGCCAAAAAAGTTGGGAACCACTGGTCTAGAGTGTGGCTACTGGTGCTACCAAATATGTCCAATCACTGGCCACAAACCCCATTTTAGGGGGTTCCACAGGTTGCAGGAGCAACTGTGCACTGGCAGTGCTGCTCTCAGCTCCCCCAGGGCCTGGGTGTCAGGAGGAAGATTCTGTCCCTAATATAGGTCATGTGAATCCCCCATTTATTCAGGCTCTGCATGAGCGATGTGAATTTCGCTCTACACACAAGGGGAGGGAAAAGGAGGGGAGGAAGCATGGCAAAGCATTCCTTCCACAGGTCACTGACCTAATCTTGGAGGTGTACATTACACATCTACTTTATACAGTGAAACGGTTATCTTACTGTAAGCTGCCCTGAGAAACATTATGAATCTGCACATCCGTTGGCAGTGCGTTTTCCTTTCACATTCTATCACTATCCAAATGCACTTAGACTGCCATATTTTTCAGCACATCTCACACTGCATTTCAACTGAACTTACTAAGATTTTTTAGTCAGTCACATTTCCCTATTGTTACGAATGGTTTTTCTTCCCTCGTTTGTTGTGCGATGTTCATAGGAGAGTATTTCAATATCTTTTTTATATTTTAAAACCTCTATCCTGGTCTCCTTCTAAGTTATTAGGGAGTTTGATTGTCTTCCCTGAATGTTCAATAGTGTTTAGAAATCATTTTCAAGCTGCTTTTAAAAAGAGAAAATGTTAATTAAGCAATAGGAACAGTCACAGTTGAGGCCAATTTTATTCATACTTGTCCTTCCTCATCTTTGAAACTAACTGGGCTTCTGCATCAAAAGAGAAATTCAAATTCTCCATTCAGTTTCAAAAGTTACCTACAGAATAAAAAGTTTGAATATCTCCCCTCCGAAAGACTGCTCAGACAAAGCACAAAACAAAAGTTTTGACAGCCAGAGTTTTGGTATGGAAAGGTATCATATACATAAAAGAAGTTAAGTGCAATTTAAGGAGGAGATTAGTGCTCAAAGAAATAAAGCTTCATTACACAGCACTTTATCAAGAAAGCAAGACACTAAAAAAAACAAAAAACAAAAACCAACCAACATGCAGGAGATCTAAAAAACACAGTGTGGCTCATGCACCGTAAAAAGTTAATGAGTAAAGAAATAGTCAAGATCTCCAATCAAGAGGCAAAATTTCAGGCCTTTCAAAATCAGTTAAAAACGGTATTTTTGTAATAAGCAAGAAAATGTAATAAAGTGCAGCTGCAGACATGGGGGGCAGGGTGCTAAGAGGGTTTGCTTCAGAATAATGAACTAGGCTCTGACTTCACAACACTATTTTCTTCTTTTTTACATTTGAATGAAAATCTGTACTGATTAAACCATTATTCTATCATGTTCTCTGTCCAATATTTCCTTAAGACATTAACGTCCTCATTTCCTCAGGTATTAATGTATTTTGTATTAAACTCAGTGGAGTTACAGATTCATATCATCTCCCTTTAATGCATTGGAGCAGGGCTGTTTACAAGCCATAAAACTGGACTACATCTAAATCTTAATTTAAACTGCTTGGGAAATACCGTTATCAAAGGTTTTCCCTATAAAGCAACACAGTTTAGACATTTAGCACAATCAATTCATGTCAATGTCATGTTTCATTTTCATGCTTCATTTTACCAACCCATTAATCAGACTAACGAGGCTCAGTGTGAAGAAATTCTTTTGTTTCAAGCTAAATTGTCCATGAAACTAGATTTCGAATGGTCTTCCTTTGCATATTCAGTTTATTATTTACTAGAAATAGCAAAGCTGTTGCAAATGTCATCTCCGAAACTGTAAAGAAAGAAGCTATATACATTACAAATGTTAGATTGAATTTTGCAAGCTCTGTGATAATATGTTAACACAGGAGTGTCTTAACAATTCATTAGAGGGTATTAAAAATAAAGACAGACATTTGTAATCTTGTCAAAGTAGATAAGAAATGTGAATTTGCAGCATAAGTTGAATGAAAATATTGGCAAGCAGTCCATTGCTTATGATTTAATGAACAACTCTTCAGCTAGCCAGCAGGAAACCAATTTTTCTACATGTATAAACAGTTTTGCCAGGCTTGACCTGAGCAGTTAGCTTTCTGATTAATTAAACGATCTAAGATCTGGGTCTCTCTCACACACACACACACACACACACACACAATCAATCATCATTTTCACAGCTATGAAGTCATTCCAAGACTATATTGCAAGTCTGTGACATAACAGGGCCTGATCCTTCAAGCGGTACACACATGGACCTCCCACTGGCTATAATGAGTTTTGCAGGTGGAGTACTTGCAGCATGGTAGGAATTGCCATACCAAACAGAGACCAGTGCTCCGTGTAGTCTAGAACCTTGTCTTTAACAGTGGCCAACACCCAAATGCTCCACAGGAAGATGGAAGAGACCATGTAATGGGCCACCATGGAATAACCTGTCTATAGTGAATGTTTCTTCTTCACTCCTCAGTCTGGGGTTGACTTATGCCCCAAAATCCAAGAGTGTAGGATTAAAAAAAAAAAAAAAAAAAAAGTGTATCTTCTTACTTTTGTGCCTGTGCATGTTCTCATTATCTATGTAGATATCCAATCCCTCTTTTGAATCCTACTATGTTCCTGGCCTCAGTGACTTAAGTTAACTATGCATTTGATCACATATTTCCTTGCATCAATTTTAAGTATGTCACCTTTCAATCTCATTGAACTGAATGTCCCAAAGCTTCATTAATGCAGTGTTAAGGTTGCCCAGAAGTGCCTTAAGCCCTTCCAGAATGTGAAGAGTGACTTAAATTCCTGAAAAACAGGAAGTGAACAACTAAGGTACACACCACTCTGCAACGCAGCCTTAGCTCCTCTCCCTGGAGCTGGCATTAGCCAGTAAGAATGATTTAGTAAGGAGGATTCCAGAATAAGTAGTAAAAGTGAACTTGTTTATACAGTGCATTAGTCAGCACCAGACAAGTTTAAATTCTAGTGCACACTAATGCTCTGCACTCTAAAAATTCCCCCGTTGCTACATTAACATGCATTAGATCAGCCCTAAGAGAACATGCCATTGTTGGCATTGTGTTCCACAGATTTGAATTCCAGTATTTATCTGCATGCCTCCCAGCTCTGTCCACAGCGCTCTGTGCAGTCAAACTGAATGGTGGAAATATTAATCGGAGCAGGAAAGAAGAGGTGTCGCTGGGATGCTAGGGGAGGCCCACGTGTACCGCAAGGGATCAAGCATGCATCCTTTCAGTGCTGGGGTTTGTAAGTTGTGCTTGCAGAGGCGTGCATTGGTGTTTTCTTGCCCTGGGTATTGCCAGCTGTGTGGTGACATAGATGACCATGGTCTTCAGAGCTTAGTGAGGAGTAAGTAAAGACAACGAGAAATGCTGTAGGCAAGGGTGGTAATGTGGTACTAGTCTGGGGTGGCTTGTGTGGAACAGGATCAGTTCTGAACTGCTTCATCCCTCCTCAGACTCTCCTTCAGTACGCTGACCTCCCCGTTTTCCCTAGCAGCAGCAGGGGAAAAGGTGAACCTGGAGCCTCTCCCCCTACTGGGACAGCATGGGGGCAGGAAGGGTGTTCCAGGTTCTTTCATCCATTGGGGAGCAGTGGAGTCCACCTCTCTCAGTTTTTTGGTGGAGCCGGTGAGGGGAGGAACTGTGGGGCATGGCAGGTATTTGCAGGGAAGGACTCCGGGGGCACAGATATCCCCTCTTCCCTTCTCTTCCACTTACGTTACTGGAGACGAAGGTGCCCAGTTTTCCCCTCTTCTGCTCTGTCAGCACTTACGAGTTCCCAGAAATCGAAGGCCCCTTAGTCACAGAGGGATCAGAGAAAAGTCAAGTTTTGAACAAGTAATTCTTTGTCAAAGCCCTAGCCATTAAACTGGTTCACCAAAGCCATGTTGTTTGAACAATCCCTGGCATTAATAATTGCCCTTGGTTTTAGGGTGTGCTGGTCCTTCAGTAGCTGTGCCACAGCACACTCTCAAGATGTTAAAGTTGACAAAGAGGAAGAGTCTGCACCCTCCCAATCTCCACACTGCTCCAATATCCCTTCCATCCCCCTGCCCACTTCTTCTGACTGCTCCATCACCCCCTATTCTTTATCATCAGCAAAAAGAGTTGTAAGAATCTGAAAATGTTGTATGCAGCTCACATTAGTGGTCTCTGTGTCAAGAACTCTTTGACCTAATGATCAAGCAACTAGCTTTCCTTTGATCACACTCAGTCTCTTTATTCAGGAAAATGACATTACCCTAACTGCTTCTTTAATTAAATAAAGGGAAGATTAAAGACTCTAAAGTTAGTTTCTGCGATGATACTTCTAAAGTAAAATCTGGACCTGCATGTGGATTTTAGAGCACTTAAAACTAGAAATTTTAGTCCCAGGGGAAAGCCTTTCAATCCAAAATGAGCCCCACAGAATGTGGGCAGAAGGCAAGGATCACACACAAGATGCATTCTCTGAAAGCTGCAAAGGGTAACATAGGTGTTGCTCAGATTCAGGGACCATAGCACATCACTTTAAATGTTATTGTGACAACAGACTGCTTGGAAACCCAACCGCTGTTAACAGATCCCTAGTCTTGCTGCACATTTTCTTTTCTTTTGTTTGAACTGCTGATGTTCTGACCTGGAGTCCTAAACTTAATTCTGAATAACATCTCTATGCTTCCCAAAGGGATATTACACTAGTGGAGATAAGTCCCGAGCCATGGAGATGAGTTTGAGCAAGATCAGAACTAGAGAGAGCCCAAGCGCAAAAAAAGTTAGAAAACCCAAGTGATTTTGCAAAATGCATTTTCCTCAGTTAGAGCCCTGTAAAGTATGCGAGTAGTTCAAATGATTCCTTCCAGCAAATATTATTGTGAATTTTTCAATAGCAAATATTGTCTACCATCACGTTACACAACTATTTTACTTCCTTAAGTCCCTCTGAAGTTCCTCCGAGCCTTCTTTAATCTTTACTAATCAGTTGGTGTTATCTGCAAGTGTTGCCATCTTACACTTCACCCTCCTTTCCAAATCACTGGTTTATCTGTCCCGGCACAGAACCCTGTGGTACTCCACCATTAATCTTTTGCAATAGAGCAAATTAACTATTTGTTCTTACTTCGTTTTCTGTCTCTTATTCAGTTCCTAATCTAAGACAGTACTTTCTCTCTCACTCCAGGACTACTGAGCTTCCTTAAGGGCCTCTTGTGAGGGACTTAATCAAAAGAATCTTGAAAATCCCAGGTAAGCTTTAATTAACCAGTTCTCTATTCAGTACTTTACTGACACATTCAAAAAATTCTATTGGATTCAGTTTTCCTTTACAAAAGCCCTTAGAAAATACAACTTTTTGAAAATAGCAAAAAAAACCCAAATCAAATAAAAAACCAAACTATTACAACATTTTAACCCATGGAATCAAAGCATATAAATGAACTCTTTGGTCATGCTGACCATGCCACAGCTCAGCTATACATTTGAACTCAAAGATTAAAAGCATTTAAAAGATCATTTGTGCACATCTGGGCTCACCCATAGTTTAAAAGACCCTCTGCTTTAAATTACCAACTCTCTAAAAAAAATCAATTTTGGTTGTAAAGTATGCTGCAAAGCAGGACAATAGTTGGTACATAATGATCATTAGAGGAAGGTTTTAAAAAAAATCTTTGTGATCTTCTACATGCATAAAATACAGTTCAGGAGAACTGGGAGAAAAGCTCTCGGCACACGATAGGGCTCTGAGAAAGTCACAAAACACTCCCCTTTCACATGGTTACCATGGATGTCATTAAAATTCCCCTAAGTGCAGGGATAGGCTTGTCCTTGTAGCTTACAGTTACCTATGAGATATTGGCTAAACCTTCGGAAGAACATGGAGCCTGGGGAAAAGCATCTTCGTTACCCTGGCCGATTTCAGAATGAACACATTGCAGAAGACAGAGGCAACATCTGTAGAGAGGTGGGCATGAACAGTCTACTTAGGGCCTAAGAATCCCAAAGAGTCAGATCATTTTGAATGTGGTGAATGACTGATTTGTATTTATATCTTTTGAATAGGAATTTAAATCTGAAGGCGGTGCTGGGGGGGAGATGAGGGAGGCTCTGTTTCACAACAGAGCATGGAAAAGCTACATAATGCAGCAAGGACAAAGCTGCAGCCAGGTGTAAATTTTCTTTCTAACACAGAGGTGCCTTTGGCAAGAAGTGCTAAAACTAGAGACAGTCAGTAAGCGTAAGTGAGATGTGTGACTAATGACAGAATAAAAGCATCACAGATTTCCCAGAAAACAGCCCCCTCAAAGACACAGGTGTTGTTTAAAAATCAACTTCTAACTTTACTGAAGTCTTCAAACATCAAGGTGCCATCCATACACCGGAGAAAGCTAAACACTGCCTGGCCAAATTGTTTCTGGCATAGAGAAAGTTAATTATGGAGCTGGGTTATTGCCTAAACCCTATTATACCTGCTGCACAGTAGGTGGAGTCCATTTTCTTTCAGCAGTGCTTGTGTAAGATGCTAAGTCATGAGTGTGCCTGCTTAACACACCCTCCCCTAAATCAGACCATCATCTAACAATTGGCAGCACTGGAGATGCCATGAAAGGGGTTTTGCAACCCACTGCGCCTCAAGGCACTGTACGTACAGAAAGCAAGGCGAGCTTAAAGCAAGGGTATAAAGTGGAGTTTGGGTTTAGCACAGACACTGAAGAGCAGTGGGGAGGAGTGGTTGCCTTACCCAAACAGACCGCATTTGCCATCATCTCTACTCCCCTTTTCCATAGCATACTCCCAGATGCCTCCCCTTTGCCAAGCCCACAACCCCCAACGTGTTCACTTGCCACAGCAGCATGCCAATCTCTCCCCTCATTTGATTTATTTTTCTGCCCCTCCAAAGTCAAGTGACCTGACCCCCAAAATGCCTCCTCTGGCATACGGCCACACCATGAATTCCGTGAGAACTGAGAACATTCATCACATCACAAACATCCCCCCCAGTGACATGACAGTGAGCTGCAATGCAGGGCCACATGACATTTCCACAGCTGCAAGAGAAATAGCCAACTACAATGGGTACATCGGCGGATGGCTCAGCTGCCTGTGACGTGAGGTAACAGCGCAGAGAAAGGGAAATCGGCTCCCCCACCAGAACAGTTAGAGCTCCTCTGAGGCAGCTAGCTAGAGTCCTTCTGGGACTGGCATTTGCAGTAGACCAATGCCTGTTGGACTTTGGCAGGCCTTCAACTCAGATGTGGTGGAAGGTGCTCTCTGAAAGAACATTTCGGTCAAACCCTGAATGATGCGTATTTTATTCGCACCGCTGGAGGAGAAGAGGAGTGGCCAGCATGGAAGGAAACCCTCGCCTTCTCCATCTGTACCATCAGCATTTCTCCCAGATGTCTCTCTGCAGTACTGCCACTCAGGGAGGGGGGAGAAGAGGAAACCGGATATTGGCCTTCTTGATATATGGAAGGGGAAAAAAGCAGAAAGAGGAAAGGGGGGGAGGGAATCGTATGTAGCGAGTGAGGAGATAGGAGGATTTGCATGCAGAGGATGCAATAGTAATATTGTCTTTAACCCATCCTTTGCTTGTCTTGTCTATTTGGAGTGTAAACTCTTTGGGTAGGGATTCTCTCTTATTGTGTGTCTGTAGAGTGCCCAGCAGCATGGAGCCCCGATCTCAGTAGGTGCTACCATAAATATGAATAATAAATAAAGTGAGGAAGAAGAAGAGTGGCACGTGCAAGATGTTGTTAATAAGAAGGAGGAGTGAGGATTATTGTGCCACAGCTTAAATCAGACTGTCTGATTTTAAAAAGTAAAAGGCATCTGCAGGTTTCTGTGTCTTTCGTCTCCAACGCTCTTGTTTTTGTACCCTGCAGGTCAGAGTTAGCACTGCATTGCATAGACAGTTCAGCAGAATCCTCTATGTGCTTTATAATTTTTATTTCAACATTTTCATACCCGGTCCAAGTCTGAGCACTGTGCACCACTAAGCAGTGTTTCATGCAAAAGATTTCATAACTGGCAGACAACACACATAATGGACGATACCTAGGCAAGGGCTGGGCGGGGGAACAACAGAAGCCCACATCATCAGCCTGGCTTCTTCTTTAAATGCTTGAGAAAACACCTGTATGTCCACAGGGTACAACGACTCAGACCCAAGTGAACATTAAGGGTCAAGCTCTGACCCTTACGCATGCTGAAGAGCAGTACCTTACTCCATGAACGGCCCCACCTGAAGCCAGTTTAGAAACAATAACTTAAACCATGTGGACGTATAAATGTTCTCTTGGGCGTTTGGAGAGGCAGGCAAGATGATGGTGGGGGGTTGTTGTGGTTCTGTTGATAGGTTCCTTTTTAAGGGGGTCGGGTTTTTTTGTTCATTGCTTAAGCACAGTTCATAAAAGTTGTGTGCTGACCACTTGCAAACCTGGGCTCTAAGTGTGTAATTCAACTTTAATTCTGTGGCTGAATGCTGTTGAATTGCAGAAGTCATTGGGAAACTTGCATTGTAAGGTGCTCTACAAAAAGAGTATAGCAGAGTCTGGCTCTGAATCCAATGACTTAGAGATGCTGTTACCAAACCTTCCAGTGTAATTTTTAAACATTACTCAGCTCCATACATTAGGTTCAAGAGCCTCACAGTTGGCACCAAAAATGCCATTATAGATGCTAGCAGCAGGAGGGGTTTTATTTCCTTAGGTTTTATTACAGATGAGTGGGTGAGGCCCATATTTTTTTTCCTAAAAATTACTACTTGTGCGGCAGTGTCTTGTCTTATACGAGGTGAACTCCAGTTCTATTGCACACATATTCCTTACCCTAGGCTAAAATCCTCCAACTTCTGGGAAGCCTGAAAGACAAGAGACACAACATAGTTCTGCTGCATGGGGAAGTCCAGCTGCAAAGAGGTTGTACAGGGACACTTGGCAACCCCTATGTGGCATACAGCTTTGACTTCTGACAACATCCTCATGACAATGGGGAAGCCTCGGAAGCACAGGTGTAAATCAAAAGCCTAAACTTAAAAATATTGGTAGCGTCTAATGGTTATCCTGAATTAAAATCTTGGCTCTGCACTGCATGCTCGTCTGGGGACATTCAGAGTGGGATCTGAAGGTGGATCTATAGTTTTTGTCTGGCTGACCCAAAGTCCTGTATACAAATGTCTCAAATTCTGGTGAAACTTTCCTGCTGTCCCATCTGCAGTAGTGGCACCCTGTGCTGGGCTAGTCATTGCGGTTACAGCTCTAACATTCTCTAGAAGCTATTGGTTCCCTAAATAGAATCATTTTTAAAGAAGCCTGTAAACACAATTATACTTATCCCCTTGCATGACCTCGGTGGCAAATAGAGGCAAGATACATTCAGTTCAGAAGCAGAGAAAATAGATTCCCTGTTTTTGAAGCAACATGGAAACATTAAAAAGGGTCAAGAAAAATGCAACATAAATCTGAGCTTCTGCCCTTGAACGTTTTGAAGCCATAGCTGTATAGTTGTACTTTCAGACATGAAGATTTTGGAATTCAATCCTAACCGACGCTGAGCTCTTTGGCTCCAGCTCAGTAGAGCTTTAGACAGGTGCTTAACTTTATGACAACAATCAATAGGGCTGCTCACCTACCCTGAATTAAATACCTTCTTAAGTGCTTTCCTGGATCAGGGCCAGAGTGCTCAGTACCTTGCAGGATCGAGCCTCTAGTTTGTTGACGGAGAGAAGGCTAAATCAGTTTATCCTGCATTCGAGTTTTGGCTTTGCTACCATTCCCATTTGGCTGTTCTGAAAGTGATCAGCTGCCAGCTCCTGAGTCATCAGGTTCCATAGAACATGGTTCTGAACTAATTGAATTGTTCTCGACAGAACACTTCACAACAGGTAATCACTTGAATATCTACAGGTTGAAGTGTGATTTACTGGTTCAATAACGCCCCAAATTACATTAGATTGATTAACCAGTCACTTAGTTGCCTGTAGTGATGTGTAGGTGTGTTTCTGACTACCTGAGGTAGCATTTTTACCTCAGAGCCAGGAAAACAACAAAAGCTAGTAAACTTAACCATGATCCATTTCAGAGCTACTAAGCAGGACATTGGGGGTGCTGTGCTGGACAGGGAAAACCTTTTACCCGTAGGGGGTCTCACTGACTTCAATAAGATTGTTTTGGAGTAAGGCCCCACTGCACTGATCTGAATCACCTGTGGCAACAATTCCTCGATTCAAGGATGATCTCCACCCTGGATTTACATGTGAGTCCTGAGATGACTTAGGAGTCGAATCCTGGAACCACTGATCCATCCACAATAGGTACAGACATTTCCTAGCAGGTCAGCTGCCTGCTGGTAAAAAGTTCTCTTTTCAGCTTCGAGGGCACCTATCCATTCTATATTGAATGTCAACTCCAATGGGGAGACGGTCTTTAACGAGGAACAGAATGACTGCTAAATAGATGGAAAACAGGGTTGGGGCAGTAACACAGCCTTGCTTAACCCCAGTTTTGATGACAAAAGGGTCCGTGTCCAAGTCATTACAAAGAATGGTAGCAATCATCTGATCATAAGAAGCTTTGGGACCTTAATAGATTTTGGAGGACTACCAAATCTGGCAAGCACCTTTCACAGGGCTTCATGACTGACAGAGTTGAAGGCCTTCATTAAATAGATGAAGACAAGTCCTGATTTTGATCCCGAGGCTTTCCCTGGATTTGGCAGGCAACGAAGATCATGTCAATTATTCCACGAGATTGTCTGAAACCACACTGAGATTCTGGTAATACTTCTTCAGCAAGGAGAAGTAGTATTCTCTTAGATCTATTTTTCCCCCATTAAACAAAACATTTCAATTATATCCTTAGTTACAATGATTGACACTAGCGTGAGACTCTGATCCAAGGTTTATTGCATAATTAAATATTTGTCCTCATTTTAAAAAAAATGGAGGCTACAAGAACATATGGAATTATGGTAGCATCTCCATCACTAAGACTATAACTAGGACTTGCTGAGAATTTTCTGTCAACATTTTTTTATGACAAATGCAGTTTCTGTAAAAAAATCAAAGCTCTCCATCAGAAAAAATGAAGCACAATATTTTGGTTTTGGACAATTCAATGAAAATCAGGACATTTTGGTTTGTTGAATAAACAGAACCATTTCATTTTGAGCCAGTTCAATATTAAACTGTATCTGCCTAAGGTGCTGTGGTATCTCTTGGGAGTTATGGTTCAGACGCTTCATGAACCCTTTCTTTCTTATGAGCATAGTGGTCTCCACTTTGAATAAATTGCATGGTGCATCATGGGAAACATGACTATAGTGTGTTAGAGAGCCCAATCCACAGGTGTGAATGGGGACATGAGGGACCCAAACTACAACTCCTAGGAGGCACTGCAGAACCTTTGGCCAATGTAGTTTAATGTCAGACTGACTTGAAACAGAACATAATTTAATTCAGCAAATGGAAACTAAACATTTCTGAATTTAAGTACTTTAGGAATTTTTTGTTCCAGGGGGGGAAAAAAAAAAGTTTCAGCATTTTAATATTTCATCCCAATTTGTGACAAAAAGCAAGTGTCAACATATCAGAAACTCTAGTTTCTCAGCACTAGTTATAGTCAGTGCAAAAATAATTCCCCCAGAGCGAAGAAGTCATTAAATTAATAATACTGTGTTAACACCGAGAGGCCTTCATCTGTGATCAAGCATCCAGTGTGCTAGGCAGTGCACACACATAATAAGAAGACTGTCCTTGCCCCAGAAAGCTTTTAATCTAAACAAAACAAATAGATAAGCGTCTAGACCAACACCTGATGCCATACATTTCTCTATTAAAACAAGCATGAGATGATAAATCTAGAACACGAATTTTCTTTATTCTCCTCCTCTGGAAAGAATCAGGTAAAATGTCCTCATCCTTTTAGACAGATATCAGCTGGAAATATTCAGTTGAAGGACAATAAACCAGGGGCAAATGGACTCTTCATTCTCCTCCTCCACAACTAAAATAGACCAGATCTGGGACTCAGCTTGAGTGTGCTTATGTATTCAGAAGCATTTGCCTATGAAAAAGGAGACACGGCATGTAATACCTATTGATATAGGCAAATTCATGTGCAAACAGGGACACGCACAACAGAGGAATGGACTCTGAATCTGGTTTGAAGGTAATTTCAATGAAAATGTGAAGACGTGGTAGAGATGAGACCATGAACGGAATAACCATAGGTTCTGGAATTTACAGTGCTCTTATGATGATCAATCAGCTGATTGTGGGTTTATATCGCATGTGTGATTTCTGAATGCATATGCACGGTGCTGTGTATGAAGAGTCAAGTGTCTTGCATGTATTTTTGTGAACTGGTTTATAGTGTGATTTAATGACAGACATATGAGACACTAAAACTGGTTCACTGTAAGTATCATATGGGTGGGAGGGGAAGCACAAAACATGGATTAGTAATTTCCTTTTTCCTGCACCACCCAACTTCTGCACCCAGTGCATACCCAGACACCCACCTCTGTTCAGTGGAGGGTTTTCCAAGCATGGCAGGAAAAAAGTCCCATCAACTCTTCCTATCTTCTCTTGCCAAATTTTCAACAATACCTTCTGAACTCATCCTTGCTCTTTTGGTGTGCAGATAAGAGTAGTTAAAATACAGGGCTAGAAGCTTTCTGAAAAATGTTCCCCATGAGATATTGTAATTTATGGGAAACTTGCAAAATCTATACTGCCAAAGCAAGCTGCACTCCCCAATTCCTGAGTTGTCCCAGTCAGGGCCTATATTTACCCAAAATGATTCAAAGTACCTGGGGCTCAATAAATCATTGACTTGGGTGAGTTTCCTGTGCTCTGTCCTACATTCTCGTCGCCTCTTTACTTCTGCATCAGTTGTGCACTCACTGCAGAAGGTAGCAAATGCTCCCCTGATCCCAAAATTGTTAGCAAGCAGATCCAATCTGCTCGTAATCTGACTGTTAATGATAAGGAAAAAACCTTCTCGAATAAATTCCCACAATCCAGAGCAAGACTATCTGGATGCAAATCCAGCTGGCACTCCTAATGACCTTTGCTGCCATGTGTGAATCACTTTGTGAAGTTACTCAAGAGGTGTTTTTCTACCCACTTCAGAACCTTCTTACTTCTGAAGACAAGCTCTGTTCTCAGATGATAGATGCATGTTACTGTCAGAATGATATAGTTGTATCTTATTTTGACATGATTCACTGTTCACCAGAAAAAGTTGTCAAAGATCACTGGGTAATGATGTAAAACAGCTATCTTTGCCAATAGGTTGATAGAAGCTACTTCTTGAATGTCTGCCTTGAGCTATTGCTAAGGGCACAATTATTCCCCTTTCATATATAGATGGCACTCACAACTACCTAGAATGTTGGCATGAACCTCACTTCCTGCTATGTTCTTTCATTTCCAGCATACTGTACATGCATCTCTAGTTGCGAACCAGAACTGTAACTAGAAAAGACCTAAATTGTAATAACTATGAAACCTCTTTGGAGAGGATGTGCATCAGACCCCCTGGTACCAAACACAACCACCACGAGCCACCGAAGTTAGTCTATTAGCAGGCACTCATTTAGTTTCTCCTGTGAGCCTTCACCTACAGGACAGAATCTCTAGTTGGGTTAGACATGGAGCAAATCCTGACTTCAGTGGAGTTGCAACAACATAGAATCTGGTCCAGAGTTGCAAGCCCTATCCACACATACCACCTTCTAGCAGCCCTTATGCATTCCCCTTCTTCCACAGTTGGCTATGCCAGCTTTTCAGTATCACACTAGACTGACCCTTCAGTTCTCATGTTTTTGGTAGCACATCAGCTTTTACTTTCTCTGAAGTCAGTGTGCAGCTTTCTCCCCCTCAGGTGTGTCAGAGTGTAGATTATTCCACACAATATAGATCAGCTTGTCCCGATTAAAAGCAACATTATCAGAATCAAGAGAAATCACCAGAAGATAAAAAGGTGAAGCCATCAAACATGCTGGGTGGGCAGGAATCTTGTGCTATGCAGTTGAATAGCACTACAAGCAGGCTGGAGGTTTTGTTTGCTAATGGCGTGAATGAAGTATACTGAAGTCAGATAAATGGGCATTGCCGTTGTATGCTGCATACCATAATACACTTATAAACAAAAGAATGGAAGTTACGGATATTAAAAAGAAAAAGATGAACAAGTACCATAGAGAGTCACACATTCAATTTTAAGAGTTAGTGAAAAGAAATTTTTATCATTGTGCTTCCTCCCTCATTGTTCAATCAGGTCTCACTGGGCTTGCGATCACTCTGAGCTCCACAAACACAACGCCCATTCTCTCTAATGGGGCGGGAGGGTAGAATTAGGTTTTATTCCTGACTCTGACATGAACCTGCTGGGGAAACCTGAAACGAAACCACTTTAACTGCTTTATGCCTCAGTTTCTCCAACCGTACAATGGAAAGAATATTTACTTATCATGCACGGTCATTATTTAATGTGTACGAAGTACTTTGAGACCCTTGGATGGAACGCTCTGCCTGCAAGTATTATTGACGTTAACATGTACAGGTGCTTTCACGTAGTTTATTATTCACAGTAAGTCTTCATAACTTCTAAAGGCATTAAACTTTTCAAGTCTGTAATTGTTAATTCCTGTTCCTGCTATGCAACTGTCAGACTAGAAGACAAAAGAGTATTTCTAAAGCTATTTTCTGATGATACACATCTACATTACATAAGCAGTGCCAGTGCTTTTTGGTATAAACATTAAAGAAACACAACAGAGTAGAAACAGTGATTTCATAGCCACGCCCACCTTTCTACTTATAAAAAACCCCATGTGACCTCTTAAGAATAATATTTCAAAACGTTCTGTCCCTTACGGCAGTCTCCTCTTTCCCTGCTTCTTGTTTTTTACTAATTATTTCAGACATACCGCCCACGTATGGAAGTCAGGCATTTTTGTTGTAACAAAACTCAAAGTTCTTTTCTTTGGAACAGAAGTGTGCTTCATAGTCACACTGTAACAGAGTAGCCACTCAGAAGGTACCATCTAGAGGAGGTCACACGAGGTCTCCCCAAGGAAACTTCATCTTTCACTTCTGCCCCACTTGCATATAAGTTGTGGAATGACACTTAGGCTCTGATTCAGCAAGGTACTGAAGCATGTATCCAGTGTTAACAGAGCCACACATGTGGTTAAAGTTAGGCAAGTGCTTAAATCCTCTTTAATTTCTATCTTAAAGGATACCATTTGCTCCCTGAGCCACAGAGAGGCACAACTGGCAGAAGGATGATCAACTGATCCATCTCCAGATTCCCTCATTAAGCAAACCATTCTCAAGGAAGCTACAAGAGAAGGTTAGAATGCAGTGGCAGATGAAACTTTGTCACAGTCATTCAGACCAGCCCAAATTCTGAGTCACTGTCTAGGAAAGTTGGTTTTGTATCCACTGGGAACAAGTACTTTGCGTCTGCTATTGCTTTACTGAATGTTATATTGAATGCGAGAAAGTCTTGGAATCCTTCCGCAATGCAAATTATTTCCCTTCCATTAATTATTGCTTTCGTCTGTATCATTTTTACATCTTGAACACTGCCAGAATCTGCTGATCCTTTGGTTTCAGATTCAGGACTCTGACAAAATGGGGTTGATCAAACACAAAATACGGGCAAGAACACCTTGACATCCTCAGAGTAGATGAACCACACAATGCACCTTCTTCCTGCCTTTAGTTACAGCTGAAAACGGTAGTGTCCCCTCAAGGGTATTTTCAAGTAGAGCACCCAACTGGTTTAAATGTGATCAGAAGACTTGACATGGAGCTAGATAGAGTGTTCTGACTGTTAGGTCTTCTCTAGGCTATAATCCTGATCCCTCCTAGAACCATGTAACAAAAAAATTAGGGGACATGACAAGATTTTTTTGTGGTTTCAAGCAAAGAAAGATATGGAACTAAATACTGTGCATCAGTTTTCACTGGGGATTTTGGGGAGATTCCTACCTTGGATCTACTTTTTTTCAAATGCACCTGCCAGAAATTAAGGAGGTGTTTGAACAAACTGAAAAAACTGCTAGCCTCAAGTCAGCACGAGACTCAGATGATGCACACCCAAGAGTTTTAAAAGGATATAAGAATGGAATGGCTGAGCTGCTAACAAAAATATGTAATTGCTCATCAAAATCAGCTAATATACTGGAGAGCTACAGGGCAGCAGTTTTTCATACATTCCAAAACCAGAAGGGACCATTATAATCATCCAGTCAGACTTCCTGCATACCATAGGTCACAGAACTTCCCCAAAATGATTTCTAGAACAGATCTTTTAGAAAAAACATCCAATCTTGATTTAAAGATGTAAAATGTTCCATCACTGACTCTCAGATGTGACTTGCGCTCATAATTCCTGGTTTAGGAGACCAATGCCTTACCCATTAGGACCCTGGGCCTAGTTGCTATGACTTTCTTTAAGAAGGGTATTAGCACTGACCCTAAGAATTTCAGATCAGTAAGCTTTATTCAGTATTGGAGGGTTTGTTAAAACAGAGTTATGAAACTGCAAGAGGAACATAATAAGGTAGGGACAAAGAACATGGCTTTTATAAAAGAAAATCACGCCTTCATCTATTAGAATTCTTTTGAGGCACAAAAAAGACCCCAAAAAGAGACTGAAAAAAAGACTTACACTGATCAGTTTATAGAGGAGACAACTTGTGTCATAGGAGAGGCATATAAAATAATGGATGATAGAGGGAAGGTACATAAGGTTAAAAAAACGGAGCACCACTCAATACAGGAGGATGGGGGGAGTCAATGAAATAAAATTACAAAAATGTAAAACTGATCAAAGGAAATACTTTTTCATTGCATTAAAAAAGAAAAAAAAAAAGGGGGAACTTACAGAACTTGCTGGAACATGATATCGCTAACTATGGTACTTACCATAGTATGGGAGCACTTCACAATCATTAATATATTTCTCCTCACTATGCCCTTTTGAGTTAGAGAAGTACAATCATTCCCATTTTACAGATGGGAAAACAGAGGCAGAGAAAAAGAGAAGGAATAAATTACTTGATCAAAGTAACATAAGAACCGTGTGGTGGAACGAAGAATAGAACCCCAATCTTTTGAGTCCCAGATTAGCACCCTAACCAGAGGAGCATTCTTCCCCACTGAGGCCAAGAGCTTAAAATTCAAAAATAGCATTAGACATTTATTCACCATTATATCAGGTTTGATTTTAAAAAAATATTAGAGCTATAAGCCCTCTTAACACACTAATACAAGGCTGTTGTTTTGGGGTCTCTAATGCTGCAGAATAAGATTTACATTCTGATGATTAAAATAAACATTTAACTTGTCAATGGCAGTTCTGTATCTCAGATGTACCATTACAGGACTGCTGGGTCAGGCTATCTTCCTGCTTAGCAGGCTGGAACAGTAGTTGGAGATTTGTTCTGCTGTCTGCCTGAAATGGGGGGGGAAAGGTTCTAGCTCCAAGTAAGCCAGGACATAATCCTAAATAAGACTTTTACAGGTGTCAGATGTCCTGAATGACAGACTAAGGGCTCCAAAAAGAGGCCATTCTATTGCATGTACTGACATGCTTCCAAGCTGCTTAATTCACAGAAGCCAGGCTAGATTTAAGCAAAGTTTGGAGGCTGTGACCTAAAACCAGCAAACGCATAGAAATTCAGATTTCATGCTGACAGCCCCTTAACCTCACACCACTGTTTCAGTTCCTATTAAAGCTCGTCAAGGGTCGGCCTGAATCTCATTGCTTTGTATCACCACCTTTCTGTCACCTAAATTATTCACACAACACAATCTAGAGGTGGAAGATTTTCTATACAGCCATTCAAGTACAAGAAGAAGAAGAAGAAGAAGAAGAAAATATACAGCAACATTTCTAAGATAATACCAGAAAGTTAAATTATCTGTGTGACCTATCTCTAACCTGAGCACTGTGGTTAATAGGTTTCCTGTAGCCATCGTGTGATTAGACAGCTCTTGCACCTGTGAACATATTTAAGCATATGTTTCTATGTTAACGGCTACTGTTTCTTTCTAAATAAACCACTGCTTCATCTTAAATTGCTAAAGTCAACTTCCTCAAGCAACCACAAAATGAAAGGTTCTCGTGGGAAAAAAAAAAAAAAGTACCAAACTTCAACTTTCAATTTAGACCATCACAATGAAATTTACAAGTTCTTTCATTAGAGGGAAAGTTTAAAAAAAAAAAAATCCAAAAAAAAAAAAATCCAGGCGATCAAAAGTTCACAATAAAATTAGATAAAACAACAAATACTGAGGGGGCACTGTGGAGGGATGTGAAGAGATGCTAAAGACTTGTCTGTACTTAAAAACTTTGCCGCTTCAACTATTCCAGTATAGTTAAAGTGGAAAATGCAATAATGTGCAAGTAGTTACACCAGTATAAAAGTGCTTATTGTAGCACAGATTATTCCAGTTTGGTGAAGGGAAAAAGCTATAATGGTATAAGCCACCTTATACCAGTACAACTGCATCAACACTAGAGCTTTCATAGACACAACTGTCGGTAAAATAAAATCACACCCCTTACCAACATAGTTATGCACGTAAAACTTTTACATTTAGTTAAACCCTTAGCCATGTTCCTGCCTTCTCTCACATATCTCACAACAAAACGAGAGAGTCTTCATTCAATTTCTTCTTCCAAATTATAGTTCAGGGCCATATTCTGATCCCAGCATAAGTAAGGGTAAGTGACTTACTCCATAAGAAATCCATTTGAATCTGATTTTCATTTATACTGAGGCTGCCTTACATCTCTCTGACAGGAAAAAGAGACCTTGACGTGAGTGTCATTTAGGGTGGCAGCCTTTCCCCAACTGGGTGAGACAATCCCAAAATATACATTTCAAGTCCTGGTCCCAGGCTGAATTCCCTGCCCGAGGCTCAGGGGCGGTGCCAGCCACTTTCTGGTGGTGGGGGCTGACGTGGGCCTTAGCCCCCCCTTGCCACGAGGCCCTGTCCCTCTGCTCCTCCTCCTTCCCCCCTCCCCCCGAAGCTCCACCCCTGGTGAGGCCAGAAACTGGAGCCAGGCAGTAGTAAGTGCTTCCCAGGGAGCCCCGGATGCCACAGGGATCCCCAGACCCTTCATCTGCTCTGGATGGTGCACCCCAGGGGTGGGGGACACCCTGCTCTCCTGCTCACAGTCAGTAGAGGATCTGGGGCTCCCCATCGTAGCTCAGGCTCCCTGGCTGGCTCTTACCTCTGCCCGCTCTGGCTTCCGGCCATGGGGCGGGGCCTCAGGGGCACGAGGAGGAGCAGAGACGGGTCTCGTTTTTGCAGTTTGGAAAGGTGGTCCCCTAATGTAAATGCCCCTTCTTCTCACTTTTCACCCCTCCTGCTGTCAAGGGGCCCTTCAACTGGTCTTAGGGTGACTGGGAATCAAGGCCATTGACTTCATTGAGAATACTCAGATGGAGTAAGGCACGTCAATAACTATTTCAGTTAGAAGTTTGGTATTTTACTGAAATAGTCACAGCTCCTAGACTGGATGCAGTTATGCCAGAATAAAGGGGTTTTACTCCAGGATAGCTTATTCTTCATCCTGCATAGGAATTGATATACTGGTGTACAGCACCTTTGCACAGTACGACTGAGGCCATACCAGTGGGTTGTACCAATATAGTTAAAGCAGTACAACTGGCTAGTTCAGACAAGGCCTTGAGTCCGATGCCATCAGAATCTGGTCCCTAGTAAACTGATTCTCTCTATGGCCACGATCCCTACGTGAGGTCCAGCTCAATGCAGGACCTCCCCCATCCATTATAAAAGGCTACTCTATGCTAAATAGCGTGCACAAAAAAGGTCACAAAAAGACCCACCCCATGCACGTTGCACCTCCCAAATCAATCACTTATATTAAAAAGAAAATTTCGGCAAGTTCCAGAATGTGAGGCAAATTAACTCGCTTTGAAGTGCGGTGTTCATCCAGCCTGCCAGATAGGTGTGGAAGCTTACAGCAAAATTAGACAGCTGAACAGTAGGAAAGGGGGGAGGGAGGAGGAGAGAGACCGCTGACCTTTTGCCTTAATTATTTA
Source organism: Mesoclemmys tuberculata (assembly GCA_007922155.1). Lineage (NCBI taxonomy): Eukaryota > Metazoa > Chordata > Testudines > Chelidae > Mesoclemmys > Mesoclemmys tuberculata. Next base: position 28,199,275 of record ML675614.1, on the reverse strand, counting down.
GTTGGTTTATGTTAGTGGCCAATACATATGCGGCCTGATCTTGCACCACAGAAGTCAAATGACAAAACTCCCCTGGTCTTCAATAAGCACAGGATCAAGCCCCAGGCTTTTTGAATGGATTTCATGGTAACCTTCACAAATGCCGTCTATCTTCCCTTCACATGAACTTATTCTTTTTGAAGCTCCAAGAATCAGTTTCAGTATAATCATTTTTGCTTACATAACACCATGTGCTGGTTACTGCTCCGGGTAGGTTGCCTTGGAGTTTTTTGTTTTTGAAGTTACTGTATCTGAAAGATTCTACTAATTTTTTTATACTTATGATTCGGAACAATGACTTAAAAAAGGGAACGGTACAATGAGCTGCTCATTTGTATTGGTAGCAACACTGGTACTCCTTCCATTAGACTATGACAAAATAGATATACACAAATCTGGGATGCAGATGTATTAGGTGGCCTCAAGATTAGTCAGCCAGAGAGCTAGTTTTTGCTGCTTGCAAATGTAGCTTTGCTTGTAGTGTAGCAAAATGCTCTGGAATGTTCTTCTTTTTTTTTTAAATATTGCTTGTCTACAAACTGTTGGCAATACTCCATGCCACTCAACTGATCCTATACTTTATTTTCAAGGAGAATCTATACAAAAAGATAATGATCATGTCTCCGTGGACACCATCCTGTACCTAGTGCTACACTTTTTTTTTTTAAATTACAATTCAGTGAATCCTTCTAGAATCAGGTATCTGTATATTTTGACAACTACGTGGATAGATCTCTGGAATTACATTCACAAAGACTTTGCTGGTGAAAGCAAGATTGAAGATTCTGGCAAAATATTGCTTTTATAGAGGACATGGGTCTGCTATTCATGGGCATCTGGTTAGCTCGCCAGCTCATTCTAGATGACTGTCATTATCAGTGACCAAGGTGGACTCCCTACAGCCCAATCACCTTCTAAAGTTGTATACGGTAATGCCTAGCGGCCCCAATCAAGATCAGGGCCCCGTTGAACTTGACAGTCATGTGTACACACGCATAGCAAGAGAGAATCCTTGCCTGAACAGCTTGCAGTCTTCATGGACAGGAAAGGAAAGGAATCGGAGATACAGACAGGTGAAGTGATGTTTCCCAGACACACTGCAGGTCCATGACAGAGCCAGAAATACATTCCAGATTTCTGGACTCCCGCTCTGGTGCCCAGCCCACCAGACTACAATGTCTTCCATCTCTATCAGACATGGTCATGGTTTCAGTCATCAGCCTGCTGGAACATGCCCTACATGAGAGTTTCATCTTTCATTGGCTCAGCAATTGAAGCTAAAGAAGAAAGCAGCTGCTTATAGAGAGAGGTACCACATCACCACGATATACTAGTGCTCTGTGATCTGAATGGACTGTCCATTTTCTGGATGAGCTTTAGGGTCTTGATTTTGACCTATGAACCCTCAGACAACCTGCCTATTTAAGTGACTGCTTCTCTCTCTGTGTGATACCACCACAGTTGCGATCAGCAGATACACACGAGCTGCAACTGCCCTGCAGTCATTCACAGCACAACAGGTAGGCAGAGCTTCATTTCATAGTAATGCAGAATAGGTTTAAGGCCAATGCTGTGGCAGGAAGCAGATCACGTTGGCTTTCTCTCATCTCTGCTTCAGCACAAGGATTCTGAGAGGGTTTTGAACTGAACTGTCACCCAAGGAAACCACAGCTTGCTTTCAATCACCCGAGTTTTTGCTTAGCTGGAACCATGCACTGCTTTCCATCAGATTATTTTTTTCAGATCGCACAATCTAGTTTATTCAGAGATCATCAGATTACACAGATGCTCCCCAGACTCCCAGTATGAAGCTGGGTTGTGTGGCCACTGTATAATCCCTTATCTGAGCAGAACATATGCTTCTCTCTGTAGTCAGGCAGTCACTTCTGCTGGTTGTCATGAAGGGGAGATGGGGGCAGGCAGTGACCAACCTCCTTCCCAGCCCTGTTTCTAGCTTTGTCCTGTCCTCAGGAGAGTGCAAGGACTCTAAGTGTAATGGGAGGCTTTTCATTCTCCCACTGCCTCGTGCCCAGGGTTGCCAACCGTCTGTAAATTTACAGACGGTCAGTAAAAAAAAAAACAAAAAACAAAAAACAAAAAAAAAAAACAAAGAAAAACACCATCACACCAAAAACTCCACAATTTTAACACTGTCTGTAAACAATGAAAATGTCCATGAAATTGGGTAGAAATAAAACAGTGTTTTGACATTGAGTGTCACTCAATCTCTTCTTGTATCATAAAACTACACTGATCATGACTTTATCAATTTCCTGTTTTCTATTATTGCACACGTCCAAAGAACCCAATGGATGAATTGACTACAGCTAAAACAATTGCGTAATTCCAAATTTCTGTGTAGAGAATATCATGAGCGAGTACAGATGTTTGTGACAGTGTTGTATTGCTTATGGTATTTTTAGTGAAGTCAATAAAAAGTTTACTGGGTCAGGTTAAAAAAAAAAAAACCACCACACAAAAACCACCAACTTCAGATCTTCATGTCAGTAAAAACTAAAATGCAAGATCAGCAACCCTGCTGGTACCCCCAGTTAGGGGAGGGCAGTTTATCTGCTTCTTTGAGGGAAAAACAAAACAAAACCCCCCACTAATTTTTGAAATTATTCCTCTTAAAATGTGCTAAGGGTTTTTCACTGCCATAAGCAAACACTTTGTGATTATTCCCTTCAAACATGACCTTGCACCTGGACTGAGAAGAGAAAGATTGCATGGTCTTTTTTAACTGTATACATGAATTTTCCATCACTGCAAGACGACAGGCCAAGGTAGATCAAGGTCTAATAAGGATATACCTGGGCAGTCAGCTGCTCATAGTCATGATGCATATGGAAGTGAAGGTCAAGGGCCATTAACCTGCAAGGTATGTCATTGGTAGACCACAGCACACAACCTGTCACGTCTCATTGCTTTATTAGCATGTTACTGCAGAACCTCTGATAATGGCAGCGAGGTTCTTGCCTCAAAATAAGCAGGGACTAGAAGGTGAGATTTTCCCAGGTGTAGAATGAGGAAAGGATGATGCATTATCATATTGCCTGGATGTGTTGTTGGGGAGGGGGAAAGATTACTGTGTATTTTGGGCCTGATCCAAAGCCCACTGCAGTCAGTAGAAAAACTTCTACTGACTTGTAGGGGTTTTGGATCAGATGCCTTGTGAACTGGTAATTGGGTTTCTCATAAAAAATAATAAAATCACCATTCTCCCCCCCCCCCATTAAATTAATTTAGTTGTTTCCCAACCCTGGGAGAAAACTTGTAATGCACGTACCTAGATATTTGTATGGCTGATGAGATCTGTCTTTGAATCTTTGTGAGTGGCATATAATTATATTTAATACAATTTATTTCTCATTAGTGGGAGAAGCTTTGATCCAACATCTTTATGACAGAAATTCAAAGCAAATAAGACTCCAGGTCTATTTCAAAACCTCTATGTTTGTATAAAGCTTTACATTCCATTGCTTACCTCCCTTATCTTCTCTGTTTAAAGCATTTATTTCCAAATGGATAGTTTCAGATTTTATTATGTTTACAATCTTTTATATCACATTTCTGATGTTTAGTAATTCTCGGTTGGACTACACTTTGGATTTGTGTGTATATATAAAAAGGGACTTTGTCCGGTTTTTTAGTCCCAAAATCCTTGTGGGCAGGGACAGGCTTTTCATTCTGTGTTTGTACAGTGCTTGCCTAGGTCCATGGGATCTTGGTTATAGATTGGAGCTACCAACGAGAATACAAACAACACTTAGTTTAAATAAAGTAAATAAAATAAATGGAAACATTTCTATTCAGTTTTATAATGTATTCATGGTTGTCTGAAATGCCAGTGAAAACAGATTGTTTGCATTGAAACATTACCCTTAGAGTTTGCAATCCAAACACTGAAGCATTATGCTGGCTCCTACCAAAGAAAGTGAAACTGATGTGTCAGTTTTTAGTCCAAGCAACAGGAGAGCGAAACATGCATTTTCCAGAGTAGGTTTGACCTTTTTTAAAATCAATTTTTAAAGCAGAACTTTGCAACACAAGGGAAATTATTTTTCTTTGCCAAGTGCCTCCTGAGACAGCTGGGGAAACTCGATGTCTCCCGGGAACATCATGGGAAGCTACCATATACCAAAGCCTGTAAGAATGGGGAAAGAGCGCATCGTTTCACAAGCAATTCAGATCATTTATCCAATTAATGTTTATGCCCTTTTAAATTAAACAAAGAAACAAACAAACTCCCACAATTCACAAACCAGGACGGTCTTAAAAGGCCTTGGGAATTATGCTGATTGAGTAACTACAACATCAAACTGCTCCTGTATTCCTTTGAAGTGCAGTTATTTTAACTGGAACAGTTCAAAACAGAACATACAACCTTGTCCATCTTGGTCCTGCTGGCTTCCCTGTGGTTTGTCCCCTAATGCAAGTCCTCCCCAAGGTTGACCACACTGGAACAGAGCATTAATTTGTGGCCTTTCTGCAGAAAAATATACTCTGTTCTTCCAAACTGAAGTTCTGAATTAAGCCTTCCATCTGCAGATTAAAGCTCTGGTGCTTTATTGATCTGTAGGTAGTTTGAACCACCACCACCACGTGATTCAGCTGCTAGCAGTATTAGACATGGAACAAAAACCAAAAATCCAGCTTTCAACTTTGAGTCAAAGATGTGGACCCAGCAAGACATATCACACGTAAGGCTAGATCCTGAGCTCAGTTATGGCAGCGTCAAATCAAAAAAAGTAATTCCAAAAACCAAAACCAAAGAGTGATATCCGCAAGGGATACAAATTGTTTCTTGGTGACTCCACTGAAAAATTAAAAAAAGTTTTCAGACACAAATTGTTACTTTCAAAGAGTGAAACCATAGAAAGTCTTTTAAGGCTCCTAGTTTTTGGAACAATTAAGAAATTAATATTTTGTTTAAATAAAAAAGTGCATCCCTGAAACAGAAATAGTAACATAAGCACTTCTGCTCTGTTAAAAGCAGTTTCCAATGGCTTCAAACCAATCTGAATTTTTATTCATTAAGGTCCTTTTACACCATCCAGATAGCATAAAAGGGCCTTAAAGTGGGCATAAATTACATTTACAACTACAGTAAGTCTCTTTCAGTGTCAAGGGACCTCATAGTGTAAATGAGAAACAGGCCCAATGTATTTATTATATTTTCCCTTTTATTTATATGGTTATATATTTAGGTTTCCTTTGTCAGCCTAACTAAGCAGACACATTGCCCTGTCTTGGAAACAGACCCTCATTGTAAACTAGCAGACCCCAGCTCCAAAAGGTCTGTCCTAAACAAAGGTTTTAATAACAAGCCAGCTCGTGCCCTGGAGAGCTACACAAGGAGATGTACCATGCACAGATCTCTTCTCTCCCCCATGGAAAAAGTCAGCTGCCTCCTCAATGCAGTCCTCTACCCCATTCCCTGGACCCCACAGGGGACTGAGCTGGAGGAAAGCCAGGTGTGACAGCACTATGCACACAGTGTCCTCATTGTGCCCCATAGCTATTCTGGGCTTGATCCTATAAGGGGCTGAGGGACTCTTAGAAGTGCTGAGTGCCATCACCTCCCAGTGAATGCTTAGCACCTCCAAGAACTGCACAGTGCTTTGCAGGGTTGAGTCTTGGGTAGGGAAGGAAATCTACACTGGTAAAGAGGGGGTGCCAACACCTCAGAGCCTGCTCCAAGACACAAGGATACCCTTCACTCCTGTAGATCCCCTCTCTAAGGCCCATGGGGTTTGGGAAGTCAATGGCAGTTCTGCCTGTTAAAGGAGCACCAGACTGGGCTCTTTATCAGCACTCTTCAAAATTGCTATCAAGAGAACATGCAGCTATGCTATCCCAGCCCCAGTTGTGGCTGTGGAGGTGAAACATTTAGAGCATACACTTTAATATCTTCTGTTTACACAGGTTTTGTATACAAAAATAGTAACCAAACCGAGTTCTTTTGGGGCTGGGAATCTGCTCCCGTTTTGACTCAAAGGTCATTTTGGAGTCTGTATGAGTTTACAGTACTGTACAAATATTTGTCAACCCGCAGGCTGCTGGTCTTTTCTGAAAGATAAAGATTATGAGGAAAAGCTCCACAACAACGAATGCATGTCTGCTAGAGAACAACAGTTTCCTGCTTGCAGAGACTGCCACCTCCTGGAGCACCGAGTTGGAGAGCTCTGATCACAAAAGTTTCACCTTCCCTGTAAGTTTCCAGTCATAGTTTTATGGTTGCTTTGCAGCTCAGCTGACACCTTAGAATTGTCCTATTTGGCTACTGGTAGGTACACACACACACACACACACACACACACACACACACACACACACACAGAGTTTGCAAGAACATCCCTCCCCAACTGATCTTCTCACCTTTATAGCAGTACAGGGCTGGATCCCACAGTGACAAGGATAAAATAACGTGCTACAATTTTCTGGGAATCAGGAGAGGGAGAAAAAGGTAACAGCTGGTTTGAGATGCATTGTAAGTCAGATCCCATCAGGTTAGGCTACTACGAGTCAGATTTTCAAAAGAGCTAAATAAGTTGCCAGATTTCAAAATTAGCTCACTATATTGTGTGCTGAACTCTTTTAAAAACCTGCCCCAAAGCATCACAATCAGAGCAGCTGGGTGCTTAACAATTTGGACCTTGTTTAGCTGACTAAATTGGAGATGAGCTCTTTTGACAATCTAGCTCCAGTTGCTGGTGCTGAGCATTTGGAAATCTGACATAAGGTGGATGGCCCCTGTCCCTCCATTTTTCTTATTCATTTTATTTAATAAATTGCAGCCTTGTCTGTTGCTCTGTGTTTGGATTTTTAAGGTTCCATGTTATTTTTATTTTTGTTTGGTACATTTGTGCAGTGACCCAAGAGTTTTGGCAGAGGTGATGCACCGTATATTTTATTTTAAAAATCTGTTATTTGTACAGCCTTTATCACCGAAGTGTACCAACACCCCACAAACGTTAATAATTTATTCTCACTACACCTGTGTGTGTGGGGGGGGATGAATTATTTTCCCATCTGTAAAATAAGGAGAGACACATTAAAGGATTTGACAGGAATTGAACCTGAGCACAAGTGCTAGTTCAGTGCTTTAACCACACATCCATCCTTTCCTCACTAGAGAGGTGCGATTGTTTCTTCTTCTTCTTCTTCCCTTGTCCCGGTGATTTATCTGGTATAGGCACCCCTCACATTGTTCTTTCACTCTCCGATTAACAGGCAGCAATGGAAATTAGTGGCAGTGCTAGCTATTTGGGCACCTCATTTCCTGATTCAGACTCCAGCACCACTACATTAGTCTCATTTTGCCTCACATGGTGTGGGCTACACAAGAACACTCCTCATTCCACAAACGAGCATAGGAAGATCTTGGTCTTCATTTTGTCAGAGGATTTTCTTCATTTGTTTTTCCCTGGTAAAAGAAGGTACCTATCCTTTATGTCACCTTTGCAGTCAGCTCTAGGCAGCTCTGACTGATTCTGCTGTGCCCCAGTCAATGAACAGCTTGGCGCCAGTCCATGAGAGAAGCCTCCTATGTGACTGCCCAGAGAAATTACATCAATGTTTCCTTCTTCACACTGGCCTAGGCTGTCATTCATCAGACAAACTGTCTTGCAAACCTGACGGACAGGTAGATTCTTCAGAGATTATCTCAACCAGTCCCTAGGTGAGTTTTAAGAACACCCTTCTGTGGGTGCAGAAGGTCATCTAGCCGCCATCTTCTTCCAGATGCTATTCCCACCATCGAAATACCTCCAGATGTCTTCTCTGCAGTGAAACGACAGCAAGAGAAAATATCAGTTCTCAGTCCCTCTCCTGGTGTTTGAGAATTGCAAGGATTACACAAAGGCTTCCAGTGGATCTCTCTGCCTCTTGCTCTGTGTCCAGCGACTGACAGGAAGATATTGAACTTTACAAACCAGAGGTCACTGGTCAGTTGGTGACATGCCTTGTCTGCACACCAGTGGAACCTCTTTAGAATGTCAGGAGAATGAGATTTGGATTCAAACCCCACCCCTAACCTTTTCTTGCCCTTTTACCTCACGGCTGGATTCACATCCAAAGAAGCCACTGTTGCAGGTCCAATGTGACAAAAGTCAGGAGAACAAATAATCTTGCTAGATTTCCTTCATCTTGGGTTGAAATCTGAGAGAGTCTTCGGGAATTTTGTGCTCTTCAATCCCAAGCCAAGCACTAACCCTGAACATCCACCTTCACCTAGACATAGCTTGAACATCAGCCTTCTCAACCCCCCTCTGCTACCGTGGCTATCAAATAGCATTTAGACAATTTGTTACAGCAGGTCTCCTCCACACTTCTGGCAGAACAAACATTTACCACATCACATGTAAGGATACAAAATCTGGAGCTGACAAGCAAAAAGGACAAAGGCTTGTCACTTCCAGCCCCAACTCCAAGTCTTCACTTACGCTATTCTGACACCCAGCAAGGTGGCGTATTTGCCATCCAGGAGATGGCCTCTGTCACCAGTACATTGTTACAGAAGCTCTGCATCTCCTTGGTCTTCTTTGTCCGGACGTTGTCCTTACAGCATTGTCAGGTCCAGCATGGAGCCCACTGGTTAGTGAGCTTCTTCAATGCATTTATTTGTTGCCCTGGAACCATGAACGTTTTCTTAAGTAGGGACTCTTCTTAGGTCTAGTCTGCAGGAACCACAGGAGAAGGCTGACAATGGATACCAGCTGAGTGAGCCGGGCAATACCCTTTGGAACACTGGATGGTAAAAACTTCTTTAATTTTCACCTGCCCCAGAGACAGCTGCCACAGTAGGACCAAGATGAGGGTAATGAGAAGCTCCGGTGCTCTTTTAAGCGAACACAATCAGAAACAGGCCACAACATGATTCCACACAAGGCAACATACAGCTGCAGCATCTTCAGATTCAACGGATTCCAAATTCTCGCTGTGGCTTGGCAGGGTCAACCCGGACAACATAACTAAGGACCAGTCTTCATGGGTTATTGTGGCCTTGGTTAGTCACTGCATCTCTGTTCTGGACTGCTGCGCCAGCATCGGGAGTCTCATGATACTCTACTATGAGAGGCTGGAAGATAGAAGTACTTGATCAAATTGATGCTAAAGTAGAAGAAAGGACTCCCACATGATATGGACCGAGTTCCAGGCTTGGGACAGGAGAATGAGCAGGCAGGCAGGAGAAAGAAAACTCAGAGTTACGAATACCAGAGTTACTAACTGACCGGTCAACCACACCCCTCACTTGGAACCAGAAGTGCACAATCAGGCAGCAGCCAAGACCCAAAGAAAAATATAGCACAGTGCTGTGTTAAATGTGAACTACGAAAAAAATAAGGGGACTGGTTTAAAAAGAAAAGGATTTGACGAGGTCAGGAAACGGTTTCTGTGCTTGCTTCATTTAAATTAAAATGATTAAAGCAGCATTTTTCTTCTGCACAGTGAAGTTTCAAAGCTGTATTAAGTCAATGTTCAGCTGTAAACTTCCAAAAAAACCCACAAAAACAAAAACTAGAACGTTTTGTTCATTGTTACCAACGTTTCAGAGCTCTGAACCATCTGCACCCCCGAGGTGTTTGTAACTCTGAAGTTCTACTGTGGTGCAGCGGGCCAACAGAGATCAAGCAGAACAGACACTCTATTTTAAACAGAGGAGTGACTTCTCTCCTTCCACTGCCTTTGTTGCATTGGTGTCATTGGCGCTCTTCCTCCTCTAGGTGCATTGCACCAACCCTACATAGGCCCTGCTTAAAATGGTTAGCTGATCCCAGGAACGCAGGTGTTCAAGAGGAGCCTTCAGTTCCAAGTCCAGGATGTCCCACGGAATCAAGCAGAGTGAGGATGCATGAGAACATTCCAGTGAATAAAAGAAAGAACTCTAGACAATAGAAATAAAGTGAAACAACTTCTCTAGGCTGGTAGAACTGTTCAGCTATCCTCCTTCCTCTCCAACAGATAATGGGCTGTCACCTGAACCCTCCCAAGGCAGATTCAAGCTTACTAGAGGCCAGACAAAAGAAGGCTTCTTTAACCCTGTATGACTGCAGCCATTGGTTAAGCCAACCTCACAAATTTCTAATCACCCTCATGCCTAGCCTAGGACAAGTTATTTATTTTGAGGGATAAGTAAAAGCTTCCCATCCTCTCCTAACACCATCCGGCTAAGCAAGCAAATTTTGTGTCTCAGCTTGTAAGTTTCCATAGCAATTTTGCAGCTTTGGCTTAAGCCAGAGACAAATTGTTGCCTGGACTCCATTGCTCCCTGCTCCTTTTAGATAATAGAGCATCTGAAACCATCTTTTAAATGACCTGCTTTAGACAATGTACCATCTGATTTTTAGAGACTTTTCGTTAAAGAGCCAGCCAAGAGACAAAATTCACTCTACTGTCAAAGGGTGAGATTTTTCGAGGTGTCAAAGGAAGTGAAATGCCCATATCTCACTGAAATATAATGAGATTTGAGCACCAGCCTTCCTTCGGATCCTCTGGAAATCCCAGTCAATGTGCCTTTTTATATCAAAAGAGAGCCTGTTTCACCACATCTGACCTCTACATGTAAACGGCCATCAGCCTTACACCACTCCTCCTTGATTTCTCATTGGAAGCAGCACAGGGTTGAGGAGTAGGGCGAGTGCTGGAGTAAACCCCCCAAGTCAGATTAAACTTTCTGATTTCACATGCAATTGCTATAAAAGGACCCCTGACTTTTTTTTTTTTTTTTTTTAAAAAGCAAACCTAAAACCAAAGCTCCTAATGAAGAGGGCAGATGTTAGTTAGCAGAGAGAAGACTGTTGAAGAGACATCTGAACCCAGTGCAGTGATTCAGAAGCACCAAAAGAGGGCACCCTGAAACAATTCAAATGTTAGCAATTTCCTCTGCCTTTGAATCATTTTGCCCCCACCACCACTTTGTACATTTGTGTAAATCTTGGCACTGGACTGGCACCTTTCAGCAGAGCATCCCAGCATAGTTTATCATCACTAATGAATTAACTCTTACCATGCTTGTAAGGTAGGGAAGAATTAGCTCCATTTTACACATGATGAAACAGGAGGACAGAGTTCATCACTGTGAGTCCCATAGCCTACTGAGACCTCAAGCCAGAGGAGCAGTTCAGCATGTTTAAGTATGCAAATAGACCCACAGACTTCAATGGGATTACTCTTGGCTCTAAAGTTAAGCACATGCTTAAGTCCTTTGCAGAATAAGGGCCCAAGGAATCAACTCAGGTTCTGTGAGACCAAAAGCCAGAGCACTGATAAAGAGCATCCTGACTTGTTATTTTTTTCGAGACTCTAAATAGGTTTCTAAATTCAGCCAGTTGGGCCTTAGCAAACCTGCTTTCTCTTTTTCTATCCAAGAATATAAACAAACAGAATGGAATAAACCACATTGATTCCCAAACACCTTGTCGTCTTCATCTTGATACAAATGCCTCCCTAACACCCATGATAAAATTTGGGCCAAAGCTCAGTCCAAGTTACTCTCTTCTCTGGCAAGTGAATGGGGTAAAAAGTAGCAAGATCTTCCACTAACGCACACCCTGTGCACCCCAAGGTCAATATTTGGATAGCAAGCCTCCAGGCTAAACAGCATCTGGCCTGGTATCTATCTGGATGGGAGTCCTCCACGCTAAGCAGTGGTGAGAAGTTGGTCAGGAGCTCTTTGAGCTAAGCTGTACTGGTCACAGTCTCTGGTTTGACAGGTGAGCAAGGGAGAGCTACAGGCTAGAGTGAAGTGCGCAGGCTCGTCAACATGAGAACATGAAAGCTGAACAGGGTGCTCAGTGCGGCAGGGAGCCACAACAGGGGTTGAGAGACAGTGATGGGATATCATAAAAATACATTTAAAAAAAGAAAAGCACACAGCCCTCCACGAGCACTGGAGCAATGCATACGAAACCAGTGAAAGCCAAGGCGTTGGCATATGAGATTATTTCAAACAGGCATCTGAGCAATTGGATGCTTATCCCCAGGTATAAGCCACCTCCTCTCTCCCCCAGGCTCCTTGATCCATCTACTGACATCATGGCTTTGCCCCTGCAAGGCCTGACTCCCTCTCTGCCATGTTATCTTCTTGGTGGAGAAGCCTGATGGCCTATTATCCACATGTGGTGGGGCTAGGATGTATGGTAATCCCACTTCCCCATCAGGGGCTGCTCCTCCAACATCTTTGTGAGGCACTGCATCCTTTTTCCTTCTCTCCTCCCCCCTTCCAAGAACAGCCTTTTCTTTCCCCTGTCCTCTGTAGAGCATTGCCATGGCATCCCATCTCCCCCCCACCTCTGGACTGTGCTTCTTGGCTGGGGAGTGGTCCTCAGGGGTCCTTTAACCTCTGCTTTCTGGGGGTGCCCTCTTTTTCTCTCCCCTGGTCTCACCAAGGCCTGTCCACTCACTCCCTTTTCAATTTAAGAAGTCCCATGCTACATCTCAAGCCTACATAAACCTATGTCCACGGAATATTTTAGCACTTTCCAAACCCCAGGCAAACAGCTACCTCTCTCCCTGCCAACCCACCAATTTCACTTAATTTTTTAAAGACATCAATTTAAAAAAAAAAACAAACCCAAATTTAGAGGAAGAGTAAGAGTGTAAGCATGATAATGTGTGTCCTACAAGCAGTTAAAAAGGAGTGTGCTCATTTCTGCCTCAGACCAGTAGGGCAGCAGTTCTCAAACTTCATTGCACTGCAACCCCTCTCGGACAACAAAAATTACTACACAAGCCCAGGAGGGGGGGGACTAAGCCCCAGCTCAGGGTGGGGAGACTGAAGTCAAAGCCTGAGTGGTGGGGCTCAGGTTTCCGCATCAGCCCTGGACCCCAGCATGTCTGACGCTAGCCCTGACGACCCCATTAAAATGGGGTCCTGCCCCACACTTTGAGAACTGCTGCAGTAGGGCCATGAAACAATCCCTGCTTGTTAGCCTAATGGACGATGTAGTTCGTGTATTTTAAAGGAGCTAGCATATGCACTTACTGTTGATACACAGCAGAGAGCAGAATTGTTATGTTCATAAAGAAAGCAATGAACGTGGGCGTACAAATCAAAAGTCATCACCTCACGCTCAGCTCAAATGGCCAGCTGCATGTGGCTGGAATAGCCCGCAAAAGAGTCCACAGAGAAAGCAGTCTGAGATCCAGATATGATATTTATCTTGAGTTTGGAGCTGCCAACCATGACTCTAGGTCATACTGAGCGGAAGACGCAGTGCTTCGTCTTGCAAACACAGGAACGTGAGTGACATCACTCCCAGGGCTCATCTCAGTGATTTAAATGGACTATTCTCACAGTTAGCTACATGGTTGGGTCCCAAAGCAGAACACTCCTTGCTACTCATTAGAGATCTCCTGATCCCTACACGTGCAAACAGTTCCATTGATTTCAGTGGGACAGAGTTACAAGCTGAGGCCAAAGGGCTGTGACAAACAGCCATGCAAAACTTTGAAAACCAGGACATCTGAGATTTGTGTGCTTCACTGCAATTCCCAAAACTGGACAAATGTTGCCATTTTAATTGCAGAGATGGGACATCTTCTCCGGCTCCCCCCATTTAAAACAGGCCCATCTTTAATCTAAAATAATCACACTCATTTTGTGATTATTTACAATATCAGTAACAAAGTCACTCCCCACCCCAAGGCCCTGCTGCTAAGCAATTTTACGCTGTAAAACTTGGACCCAAATGCTTTGCTATTTGCATCTTTGTCCAGTGGAATACTGCACTAACAAAGCATGGTGTGAACATCTGGGAGGCGTACAGCTGCAGGGGGTTAATGTAGAAGTGACGTTGGTTTCTGTTCACGCTGCTATAGTATTGAAACAAACTTGATTCTGACACCTGGCATGTGCTCTGCCAAACACAGACGGGCTGACGCAGCCCTGACTGAGATCAGTAGAAAGATTCCCATTTACTTCAGTGCGACTTGGGTCAGGCCCTGGGAGAAGTGCTGGGTGCGTTATGCACTTCAGAAGAACGGGCCAAATCCCAGTCATTGAAAAGCACATTGATACCTCCTCAAGACGACAAGGGGTTTAAGAAATGGAACAACCATTTTGGCTTGCTCACCTGCACATATGATGCATCACTTGGTGCACATAGCTGGTGAACTCTCAGCAATCCCCCGGTGTGAAGGGAGAAGGAATGAAAGGAGCTGGCAGTTACAAAAGGGTATTTCTGGCATGCAGATTAGTCTAACAGGGACACTGCACATTTTCACCTAATGAGTGGTATGGGTTTGTTCTTTTTAAAAAGGAAAACCATGCAGACAGCAATTGCTTTTGCAGAGTTATTACCAAAGGGGAGGTTGCTTGTTTATACATTCATTTATTGGAGGAAGGGGAGAGAGGAATATTAAACAGCCTGTGTCAAAAACCCTAACATTAGACAGACAAGCAGCACACCAAAAATGGTCATTCAAGAGCATGTCTATAAACTTCAGTTTCATGATTTGACACCTTGGATACAAATTATTTATGATCAAAATACACACTCAGACATTAGCTACCTTGAGATTTAATTGGCAGGGCATCCTCACAATGAGCTTGAGTCCATTGGTGGGCTCACTGCTTATGAGAATGAAGTGATTCACATGTGCAAGTGTTTGCAGCATCAGGCCCTAATATTTCTAGCATTGCCTACTTGCAGAAAGAGGCTACCAGGCGAATTCTGCTCTCAGTTACTTGAGTGTAAATCTGTAGCTTCAATTATACCAGTGCAAACAAGAGCACAATCTGGTTCCACATGAACCACAAATCATAGTAGCATCAGATGAAGTTTAAGCTGGAAGGCAGGATCTAGAACCGTTATGCTCTATCACAACCATCTTTAAATTATTTTTAAAAATCCAATTGGCTTAATAACTCTCCGCCCCATCACCCAAATGAGAATGCTTACTTGGAGCTTGGGAAAGTTCTTATGCTATGAACAATCACTATCTATCGGTCATCCACCCCACCCCCACAAGAGCTTGAGGAAGTTCCTATATGATGAACAAACAATGTTACAGACACATCTGCTAAAGAGAGCCGTATTGGCATTTGAACTATTAACCAGGAGACAGAGAGAAAGCATCCAATCAGGAATAATAAGAGCAATGATTTTAGTACCCCCTGCATTTAAGCAGAGAAATTGCACCCGATCATTCCCTTCAAGCTGTCTGCAAGCAAAGGTTGCTTGCTAAAACAGTAGGGAGTAAGAACAAGGAGAGCAGAAAGATCGGTCACCTCTATTTTGTTGCCCTCTAAACAACCCCACAGACCTGCTGGGCAGAGAGAGAGAGAGAGAGAGACACAGAGAGAGACATTAACTGTAGCCACTAACCAGCCTAAAATGAAAGACAATCAAGTATCACATACATCCCACAAATAAAGACAGGCAAACAGTTCCCTACAACCTATTGCTCCTATAAGTCACTTAACTTACAGAGTACAGGAGGTAAAAGGTGCCCCTAAAAATAGGTCACTCTTACCTGTTCTGTACAGCATATAGCACCCAGGTGAGTAAACAGAATATACACCTACAGTTAGGAGCCCTGGAGAAAGGATGATACACTCTGTCAATCAATGCTCTCAAAGGCACTAAATTAAGTGCTTTCCCTCTTCGTCCCCTTGCCTTCCCATGTACCGATCAGAACACCTACCTTTGCAGCTCGTTGAAGCCTCCCAAGATAGAGGTAGTAGCGGGTATCCCCTTCTTATCTTTAACAGAGACAGGCTGCAATTGCCTTTCAGCTGTTGTTCCACATCCAGTTTACATGTCCAATTACTTCTCCTCTATCTTCCCCTAAAAGCTGCTACTGCTAAGGGGTGGAGCTCCTTGTCAGATATATGCTATTTTCAAACGATGCAGATCTCTGAGATGTTCACTGGGCCAGAGGATTACACATGATCTTGCTGAGGTATAGCTATGTCTAGCAGAAGCCTGGTGTCTTTTCAAACTCATGGACTAGATGAGCTAGAAAATGAAACTACTTAAAGAGACACTGTCAGATTAAAATCAGGTGTTTTTTAAAATTAAAATTCCTTGCCTGTGTAATAATGGTTTACATCATTTAAAGGGCAAGATTTTTAAAAATCTGATTTTCTTTCTTCTAGTAATGTTGATTGCTTGCGTTTTGTATTTCACCCCGCTGGGACAAATAAAACACAGAGGTTTCATTTTTGTTGTTAGCCAAACTTTCATTCTGGGGTTTACGTGTCCTGGCATGATATTGCGGTGTTTGTGTTGTAAATACTGGAATGTCTACAGCCAACCACCACCGCTGCAGAAAAATAAATAAATACTTTTTTCTACCAGAATTAACATTACAAAATGGGAACATTTTGATTGGGTTTTGCAAAACTTTGTATATACAAGAGTTCATCTTCAGTTCAAAATGTGTCTTAGGGGAATTGAATTCTCTGCTGTGGTAGAGATTGCTCAAACAAACTCCTTGTTAACAGAGCCGGTATTTGAGCCTCATGAAACAGCTCAGCTTTAATGAATAATAATTAAACAAAAAAGAGCCTTTCCAGACCATTTCCTGGCAAAGAGTGACTTGAAAATGAAATTTTATGTAAATTGATTGCTAGGGTTGAAGTGATCAAGCAGCTGGGATTCATTACTACAGCAGAAGGCTGGGGAGATGTAAAATCCCTCCCTCCCCCACACACAAGCCCTTGGTTTCTGAAGCTTAGTGGTTATCATGTTTGCTTCCTTGGTGAAAGGTCCCCTGTTCAAAGCTGGCCAGAAAGAGTCTCCCACACAGATATGCAGTCACCTACACACATTTTAATCCTTAATTAGGCACCTAATTTAGGTCATTTCTTGTGCTCTGCTTCACTATACAACTTCTGCCTAGAGTAATAATTAAATAGTAAATAATAATAACCTGTCCTATTCCCCTCCTGCCTAGATTCCTGCTACAGATTTAAAGAAATAGCACATATATCCTCACCCCTGAGCCCAGGGCCCAAGCAAAATTTTTTCAGGCCCAGTACAAACTTGTAACACATACCACAATCCCTCATCCCAGACATACAATCTCATGAGCCATGAATAAGGTTTGAATTCTGAAATTACTGTTACATATTCTACATTTCTGAAAAATGCCCCCCCCCTGCTATTTTTGTTTAACATAACACCCAGCCTGAGAGTCCTACAAGGTTGCTGACTATTTGGTAACTTTTCGGTCTTTATAAAGGTATTATATCCTGTCAGTGTCTTCATTTTTTTATTCTAATAGACCCATGTGACTGCAAACATTTTACAATTAGGCCAATTAACTTTCAAGCTTTATATTTCTGGTCTTTTCCATTGCAAAATCATGAATTAGCCCCCCCAAAGCTATAATTGCAAGAGTTCTAAGAAAGTTACCATTGTGTGGGTCACCTATCAGATTATTATCTCCTTGGAATGCTAAACCTCATGAAGCAAGAAAAAAGCTAACATCCAAGAATCTTTCCAATATTTTTTTCCATCTTGTAGCTTCTGTTAATATTTGCTTTTGAATCTCACTGTCCACTCCATGTCCACCTGACAGTGACTGTTGTAATTGCTTCCACTGGCAGTAGCAAGTTTTATGTTCTACGCTCTTGTCATGCTCCAGAAGTTTAGTGTACAATTTATGCCATTTTTTCACAATTGGTGAACACCCTTCATTTTTGCCAGCATACTGCGTTGTTTAAACCTCCCTTCAGGAAATAGCCAGCATGGAAAACAATACAGTGCTTGGATGGTAGCACTCCAAACAAGCCAGTCTCCTGGTATCTTTTCTCTCATGTTGGAAGTCTTAGATTTGAGCAGAAATTCAGGAAAATTATGCCCATCAACATCTTTTAGCATTGACTTTGTTAGCTTCTGCATTTCTTCAAAAGTCACGACACCAGATAGAAGTTTTTTGATGGATACAATCCGTTCTGTTTTCAGGCCCCGAGCCTGGATCTTTGAAAAGACAGGAATCAGATAGCATAGCACAACTGTCTCCTGCTTCTTGTAAACCTTCTGAATGGGGTGGTGCTAATGCAGATACTACCTGACTGTCCTCAAGCATTAGGCTGGAGTCACATGATGCATGTTCTGGCAGCTTTTCTTTGTCATCAGTTGCCAGGGCCACAGACAGGGTCTCTATATTGAGATTATTTTCATCTTGATTTTGTTCATCTTCTTTCCTAGTTAGTATAATGCTTAACTGCAGAAAGGCCTTGCCTGATTTGAAAAACTGGAGGACAGACTGGTGTCCTTTGGTTCTTTTAGTTCCCTTTCTTTTACCTCCTTACGTTTCTCGGTGCCCGATTTGTATTCATTGCCAGGGCCCTCACATCTGGGGGGGAAGGGAACACTTTACCAGGGCCCAGAGGCCCTGTGGGGCCTAGCCCAGTCTTCAACTCCTATTACCATGAGGAAAAAATTTTTCATGGCTCATTCGATTGTATGTATGGGATGAGGGATTGCAGTATGTGTGTGGGAGGGGACCCGTTACAAGTTTGTACTGGGCCTGACAAAATTATGCTTGGGCCCTGTTTACAGCCACCACCAGATATGGCATATGGGGTGTGGGTGTGTGCGTGTGAATTAGACACCTACATCTATTTTGGGCCTGCAAATCCTAGCAGAAGCAACAGCAGCGCTGGCTCCAACTGTCTTATGGTGTTTTGCTTTGCCCCTCCCACCAGCTGTTCCTCCCTCCTGCCTATGCACAAGGACCTCTGGGACTGGTAGTTCTTGATCTTCTAGACCACGTCACAGAGCGGAGCACAAATCTCTCTGTGTCTCAGTCTCAGACTGTAAGTCCTAGTGTAACTGCACAAGCGCACACTCTATTCTAGAGACAAGCCTGCGGCTGGGCCAGCAGGGCCAGCTACCCACTGTTCAGAATGTTGTTTGAGACGGCTCTAACGCTGCTTCTGTTTGACTCCAGCAAATCTCACAAGATCTGGACAATAGATACAGGGAAATAAGTTTCTATAAATATCCTAGGCATGATCTACAATTTAGCCTCAATTTTTTCCTCATGGTAATGGGGGTTGCAGCCTGGGCCAAGCCCCCTGGGCCCCAGTAAAGGGACCATGTGGGAGTCCTGCCTGAGCCTCAAAATTTAGATTTATATCAGGATCAAAACTTTCCTGGTGTTTCAGGGAGGTCAAGTCTAGAATTTCAGTTCATTGTAGAGGTAGGGAACAGCCACCCAATCCAAGCTTCCCACAGTTAGGGGATAGTTCAGCTCTAGGGTTTTGTTTCAGACTGGTAACTTCAGGTGCATTTCACAAATTAAAACAAAATATGGAACATAATCATCTCCATTGTGACATCTTTTCTTTTTTAGAACAATTTGCCCTTTCCCCAAAAGGATTTAATTTAGTTTTGTTTCCAAATGCCTCATCCTCTTTAGCTAGTCATTAAGGATGCAACCTTTTCTCAGAGACCCGCCCCTGGTTCTCTCAGGTCCCTGCAGATTTCTGCTTACTAGCAGGCCAGTGCTTCTTACTACCTCTTCACAGTAGTGCTGCAGACCTGGTCGTGAGAGAACTTGACAATGAAGCTGTGTGAAAGTTAGACTTGGATGGTAAGTGGGTTGGTAAACATTTTTTGTTGGGTTCAGTACTCCCAATTTCAAGCATTCAAAAATAATGAGTAAGCCCCCCCTCACAGCCCCCCCCCCAAGGATGGGAATCATGAGATTTTTTTAAAAAATAATGAATTTTATTTTAATTGGCTGTCCAATTTCTGAGGCTTTAGGGTACAATAAAATCACGTTTCCAAGCTTTTCTTTTCAACAATGAGGGTTAGAAATGTACTTGTTTAAAAAAAGAAAAGCTGGGATTCTCGTGCAAACTCTTGATTCCAGCAGCTGGATGTTTCAGGAAAATATTGAATATTGCAAGACTTACAGTAAAATCAGGAGTGCTAGCAACGCTTGGAGTTTTGCTTTGGATTCAAATACGGTTGTGAAATTCTGCCTATTTTTATGCTAAAATAGTGTGAAACCACCAAGGTTCCTGTGGCTTTACCTCAAACCACAAATGGCTGCCCTTGTGTTGGGTACCTGCTGTTGTTAGGGAAGGGGGTAGGGTGCTGTGAAGAATTCAAAGACTTAAGTCTATTCTTAGCTGAAGCAGTCAGCTACCTGTTCTGATCACCTTTCTAGTTGCCATGAACAGAGCAGTCTACATAAGTATGGTTAACCCAGGCAAAGGCACACAAAACAGCATCCTAACAGATATAAAGTATTGGAGAAGCACAATGATGTGTGCCCATATTATCCAACAAACCTTTTACTCCATGGACAGTGGTTTGGCTCTTGTGTAAAAGACACAAACGCTTGGCGGTTTGGTTTTCCCAGCATGAATATAGTGAAAGTGTGCAACGGCAAGCGTGCAAATGATAACAGAAGGCTTTAATGAAGTAGATTATGGTAACAGGGATGCAGAACAAAAGATACCCCATAACGAAAGAGCTCAGTTCCCTGATAATGTGTATGAAGAAGAAATAATACAGGACAATTCAAGCTGGCTAGAGACAGGCAAAGGCCCTGGAGCTCTTCATCAAACTGTAGGGGAAACCTATGTGTGACCTTGCATGATTATCTCCTTGATGCGCCCAGTCACAGACACCTCCGCTCAGCACATCCGAGTCCTTTTTCCCTATGCCACTATATAGCGCCAGCACTGTGACCCACCGTCAGGGACTGTCCGTTATGTGTGTGGAGCTGGTTGTGGCCTTTAGGGGCTACCGCAGTATACATGTGAAATAATAATTAGTGCCACTAATTTGTGTTCTTTTATTTTTTATTTGCATTGTGGTAGTGTTCAGGTGACACAGGCATGAACCAGGCGCCGCTGTGTGTGGCCCGGCCCAAACACAGAACAAAGACCCAGTGCAACTGTCATGTCACCAGACAAATCAATGAGGCATTGCTGGTGTCTCTGATTGATGGCAGGGCAGCGCACTGCTGCTTGTGCTTGTTGATACCCCTCTAATTTTCTTCTCTTCTAGCAAAAGGCCTTATTGCTCCTTCACCCAGATTTCCCCACACTCTGATATTGACTGGCAACATTCGGACTCAAAGTAGTAACAGGCATCCTAGCTTCATTTTCACCTGCACTTACCTCCCTGAATGGGTCCTGCTGACACATCTGCTCCATCTTCTCATGCTGCCACTCTCTTTACTTCTCTTTATGGTAGGTCAGCCCGGTCAACTCTACCTCCCCACTCAATATCAGTTGGTCATGCTGGATCCTTGTTTGGCTGCCCTGGATCTTCCCATTGGCTGAACTCTCCCCCATTGATGTCTAGTCCTGCTCCCAAAAGCCCATTTATGACAGTCATCTGAACCCTCAAATAATTTACAGAATAATGCCTACGAAGAAAAACTGGAGAGTTAATATAGCTCTCATCACACAAGATTTAGGCACAGAGAAAGAAACTGTGTGATGTTGACAGGTTCCAGAGGGGTAGCCGTGTTAGTCTTAAAGACTAACAAATTTATTTGGGCATAAGCTTTTGTGGGCAGAAACCCACTTTGTCAGATGCAGATGCATGAGGGCAGGAGTGTCTTTATGATGCATGATAAAGGTAGTGTAAAAGGAACATAGCCAAATTCTGACTAAATGTGTCTGATCTTTCTGTTGGGACTATCTCCTAAATCCTCCTTTATAGGTCCTGGATCTATAGCAACCTCAGCAGTCACCAGAGCTTGGCTGCTTCTTAGTGAAAATGAGCTATCCATCCTCAAAAGCAACTGCGTGGACCTACAGAGCCTGGCGCATCCCAGCTGGGAACAAGCGAGCCCTTTCACTGAGCAAGCACTAAGAGTAAATAACCACGTGGGCCCCCGTCCACTCAGCCTCACAGACACAAGGCTTAGAGCTAAGCCACTATCTTCTACCAATGAGGTGAGACTCAATGCACAAAGACATCTTCCAAAGTGATTTCTCATTACATGTAACTTTATTAGGATAGGTGAATGTGACACAATTATGCTGAATATGTTAATGGGAGAACATGTAAGTGAACAAAGATATTCAGCTACAATATTCCAAAGGAGTAAGTTAAACTTGCATAAGTTAGATGACTGTGTATATGATGATAGTGGAAATGCTTGGTGAAGTGCAGGTGGGATAATGGAGATGGGGAGCAGGAAAAGCGAGGACAGATCAGAATCTGTTTCAGCTGTAGTGAATATGCTGTTGCTTTAGCAACATTTTTTCTTATTTTTGTAATCCATGAAAATCTTCTTGAAAATGAAATAGAGCACAATGGCAAAGCAGAACAGGTAGTGCTTTATAACAAAATAGAAAGCCAGCTCCCTGACTGTGTAAATGAGATGTATAAAGATGAAACAGTACAGAAACAAGGTGTATTGGTTCTGGTCGTGGAGTAGGTCGTGGAGTCCTTGGCCAAACTGTGGGAAAAGGAAAGAGAAAAGGAAGAGAGATGCATGGCATTTGCAAGACCGCATTCTGCACACTACTCTGTACAAATGCCTCTGCTCAGCACACCCGCTCCTTTTGGTCTATACTGGATGCTACCATCGGTGTAGCCCATGCTCTGTGTGAGCTCATAGTCACAGATTAATTCATCTTTCAAGAACAAAAGGTTCAATCATCTCCAAATATGTACTTACACAACCTTCGTATGGAAATGGTGAAGCCTTATGTTAACAAAAGAATAGGTAGTTTCTTCCTTTGATAGAGCCTGGAAGGGTGCCAACATACACCGGGCCAGATTCTCATCTCATTTACACTGGGAACTCCATTGGCATTACTGCTGCATAACACCAGTGTAAGTGGTAAAATCTCTCTGTGCATGCAGCATCTCACCCAGAGGGGTCCTCAACCATAACGGGGACTCTTAAGCTCTACTGCAGTATAAATAATAAAGCAAACACTTCTATCTATCTTGTGCTAACTAACAGCACAAAGCCTGCGAGGAAAGCTAAAGATACACATATATCTTTCCATAGGTGACATAGGAACTGACTGTCTGATACACCTCTTGCTCGCACCAGTAACCAACTGTTGAAAGTGAGAGGAGAAGCAGCACCAGAGACAACAATATTGATCAGGAAAACCCACTCAACTGAGATTTGCAAGTGGTACGTCTTCTAAACCTTTCTGCCTCTGTCAAAAAATGATCTCCTTTAGACTGGACACCTGTTAATGATGAACCAAATCCTACAAACCCTGGACTGTGTGATTTCAACAGGGTTACTTCCGTGAGTAAGGGGTTGCAAAATCAGGCCCATCCTCCACATTTTTCTGGGCTTGGTGGCTAGATATCTATCTGCCTCCACAACTGTCTGCTCTGATATACTTGGTGGTTTGGTCATCTAACTGTGCCTCAGGAAATCTCTCAGAAACTATTCGAGCAATAAGTCCTCTTTGACCTGTTCCATTATGGAGGCAGGTAACCCAAGGTGGGCCCTCATCATTTTGATGTTCAAGGTGACAAACATTTTTGGTGCCCCTTGAGTGACTGAGTAAACACAAACACTAAACAACAACAGCTGAGAGATATGGGCATGCCCCCAGGTTGATTTGGTGCCCTTCAGACACTGTCATCCAGGGCAACCACTCTGATCATTCTCCCCTAACGCTGGCCCTGAGGTAATTAGTAAAACCATCAGTAAGATCCATTACTCTGTTGGAAAACATTCTTTCTATGCTTTTCTTAAGCCCACTGAACTTTACCCTATAAACTTAATTTGCGAGTTAAAAGTACTGTAATAGCTCATCTTAATTTTATCACAGTCAGTGCTATCTTGGTTCTTCTTCTGGGAGGCAGTGTCTTGACTTCTCTGTGAGCAACAGTGTGAGCTGTAGGGATCTCATTCCTGAGTTTAATGTAAAAACAGGATGAAAATGTTTTTGAATAGTCAAAGGAATGAGGCTTTATAGAAGTGTGGAAATAGTTCATCATTGAATCTGGGCCCTGAGTTTCCCTCTCTGTCATGCCCAACCCCTTTTTTCCCCTTCCCACTTACTGATCTGGGTGCTGCCTGTTGGCGTATCTGCTCCATATTCTTCTCATGCTGCCGTTGCTTTTCATTGTCTTCATGTTCATGTTTCAGCCTGGTCAGTGCAAAATCCCACCTCAGCTTCTCCAACTCGAGATCAGAGGTTGTGATGCGCCTGATGCGTGGTTCCAGCTCCTCCAAATTGCTGATCTCACCCACACTAGTGAATCCTTCTGGCTGCAAAGCATCAGCTTCTCTCTTTGTCCTGTTCTGCAAATGGACTGCTTGGCTCTTATCATCCAGGCCCTCCATCATATCATCTGGGATGTATGATGATGTAGGAGTACCTCTGAAAGCATCCTGGTACAAATCGGGAGTACGTATAAATTTATATTTAAGCTGATATGAGAGATCTGATCAGGCTTTGATGGAACAGATTTGGCCTCATGTACTTAAAACTTTTGACAATGAAATATTCACATACTGACTCATTAGTCCTATAATATTCACCAGTTTCCTCTGAAAAGGTATTTTGTTGAGCTGGTTGGAAATTTTCCGTTGAATTTTTTTTTCCAGCAGAAAATACAATTTCTGTAAAATCAACATTTTTCTACAGGAAAATCTAAATGAAGTGTTTTGTTGAGGTCAATCAAAACATTTTGGTTCATTGAACCAAATTAAAATGTTTCATTTCACATCAGTTCAATATTCATCTGTGTCAATCCAAGCTGCTGCCTCATGAGAGTGTTAGCTCAGATGTCCCATGCTCCCACTCTCCTTTAGGGGCTGAGCTCCTTGGCTGAGTGACGCCTCCCATTATACACCCTGATCTTACCTCTAGCTGAATTTTCACTTCCACTTACCATCTTCTCATTCTGCTGCTGCTTCTCGTTGTCTTTATACTGCGCTATCTGCACAGTTAATTCAAACCCTGTCGGCATCTCCTTTAATGCTGTACCAGCCTGATCCGAATACTCTGACCCCTCCAGATTGCTGAGGCGTTCCAAATCGGCTTGTGTCTCCTGGTCTTTAACATGCAGAGACTCCATCTCAGCGTGGGAGACATCTGATGATGTCAGGGTATCTCTGGGGGTGTCCTGGCACAGATTGGAGAAAAGCATAGGTGCACATTTAAGCAAGTGACCCATCAGCAGCCAAGAGATGGATTTTGAAAGGTATATAAGCACCTACAAATGCAGATATGTGCCTAGTGGGATTTTCAGAAGAACTTCAGTGCCTAACTCCCACTGAAAACACTGGGAATTAGGCACTTAGATAATTCTGAAATCCCACTAGGCATCTAGCTGCATCTTTAAGTACCTAATACCTTTAAAAATCTGGCCCCATATGACTTGCAGGGATGAGGTGGAAATATGATACCATCCTCTTCTACACCAACCAACAGATTTGGCTGGGCCCTGAAAGGGGATATGCCATTCATCATATGGCGTAGGATAACTAACACACTCCCTGGAATGCAGGGAGGTAGCTTCTCTTTTCTGGGGGTACAATCCCGCCTGGAGACCCCAGAGAATGTAGCAGCCCCTCACTGCCTTCAACAGAGAACAGCATCCTTTCAACCGACTCGTTTGAAATAAGAGTTCAACCTGTCTCTTATCCCACGCCACACCGGATTTATTTAGACATTTTATTACGGAGGCATGAGCCACGGGTGTCATCTTTAAAAGATAGCTTAGACAGTAACCAGAACTCAGTCTCCAGCACCCCTGAGCCTCCAGCTGACAAAGAAGAGAAGGAAAGCTGAAGAATTACCATAGATGGTTCAGGCACAAAAGCGGTGGAGGAGAATAGACTCGACATTAGAGACCCAAGCAGCAGCCCCTGTTTCACAAGTCCCCCATGCAGAAAATTCAACACCAGCTGCTCACAGAGACAGAGACACACTATTCAAACCCAAACCAAGCTACTTTTCCTAACTGCCACAGTGATGTCATGAAGTGCCACACTCGACTGACATCATAATTACCCGGTTGCCACAACATATTACACGCTTGCTGTTGCTAAGGGTCTGAACTGTCACCTTATCTGTCCTCCCAGGTCCTCACTGTTATCACTGGTACAAACCTTTGGGTTTGGAGAGCAAGGAAAGGTCCAGGGGTTAGGGCATTAGCCTGGGTCTTGGGACACCCAGGTTCTAGCCCTGCTCTACCATAGACTTTCCTGTGTAACCTTGCACAAGTTTTGCCATGCCTTCATTCCCCATCTATAAAGTAGGGATGGATGATAGTATTTCACAGGCATATTGTGAGCACAAACACCTGAAAAGAGCGTGAGGTGCTCCGAAACTATGATGATGGGAGCCTCGTAATTACTTGAGATAAAACACAATTTGTATTCTGGTTTTACTAAAAGCACGGGCGAAAGGAGCTTCAGAACTTGGCATATTTATTATTATTAGCATTTATACGGCGCCTGTCAGCATGGTATCTCGCTTTTCTGCCATGTAAACAAACAGGGGGCTTGATTCTTCATAGCCCTGCGCTTTGTATAGTCATTTATACCCAGGCAGTGAGAATGTGTCTCGTTGGTCGGTGATGTGTGGAGAGCAGGATCATAGAAGCTATAGAAGACAAAGACATTAAATTATTGAGACCGTCCCTGATGTATCATCTGTCCAGTCTATTGTCTGTTTACATCTGGATTTTCCAGACCCAGGCCGGCTGCACCCACCCTGATAGAGAGGGTGCGTGGAATCCCATCGTTAGCTTTGATTGAGAATTTTCAGCACTGATTTTGAGTGCTTATTCGGTAGATCTTATTTACCGAGGCAGGTGCACAGGCACTAGGTATATGGATGCTCAGAAGCTGTGCAAATGGAGAAATAGGGAGGAGAGGGGCATGCAGCTAACAGCCAGCTCCAGAAGGTTTATGGAAGTAGCATGTGCCTTCTTAGTCCACGGTAGAGTAGAATTGTGATATTCCTTGTGCTTTCTGCAGGTAAGTTTCTTGCATCCCTGATGGCTGCTGCAGAAATAGCAATGCCTTAAATGCTTAATAAGGATACGTTTACTGAAATTCTCAAGATATCCTTCCACAAGGATCTTCCTATAATCTTATGGAAGAGTTGACATCTTTCCTCAGGGGCCAAGTGCTGTCATGAACGGGGGAGAAATCCACTTAATATTATATGTATATTTTTGCTGAATGGTTGCACTGGCAGATAGAAGACCTGGGATGCTGTTTGCTTGGCAGGCATTACAGTGACACAGATGTAGTAAACCTCTCCTCAGCTGCTTGCCAACCTGCAACCTCCCGGGCTCACCTTTTTGTGGCCAGAGAAAGCGAGGTGCTGAGTAGCCTCAATTCCCAATGGTTTCAGAGGCATCTTGAGTGTGCTCAGCACCTCATTGGATCTTGTCCTGGATTTTTTTTTTATATTGCCTTCCAAACCAGAGAGGAAGCTAACGTCATTTCTTCCATCCCCCAAAATGGAGGTTGCTATTTCCTTCGTCTATTGATCTCTTTTGCTTTGCTTTTCTCTTATCTTTCCAAGCCTGATGTCAGCTTGCCTGCAGCACTGAGGTTACCATTTAGCTCTGAAGTTATTGACACAGCTTCCAAGAAGATGCTCTCTTTCATTTCCTTCCTTGCTGTAGTTTTTTCCCCACAGTAGCTAGTGCACACCGTGGTGTGTACTCTCCAGGAAAGCTGCTTACACTGCTGTTTGGGGGTTTTGAGGTTTCATGTTTGATTGTAAAGATTTTCTTTTAAGAGGTGCTAAAAACTGGTGTTTGAGTTTTCTGCAGGAGAGGGTGTGATGCTTGTGAATCAGGTGCTGTGTAGCTTTATTTCTCTCTCTGGCCTGTGCCTAAGTCGTCTAGGTAAAAGTTATTCTTCACTTTTCTTCATGCTACTCTCTGTCAGATGTTAAATTGTAATTTACCTCAGGGGAACTAAGATGAGCTTTTTCCATCTAAATCCTTTTAAAAACAATGAAAACTGTAGCACATGCTTCCTGTGGAATAATTTGTAAATAAATACTGGGTGAACTCCTGATCCCCCATTGGAGTCAGTAGAAATTTTGCCATTGACTTCTATAGGGGCCAGGATTTTGCCCATTTGAGAAAGGGGGTCTTTGAAGGACGGTTGAAAAACACAGGAGGTTAGTGTTGGTGCTGTGGTTTTTTTTATTCTTAATAGTAGTTGAGTGACTGAATGGCTAAGAAGTGATAGATGTAGGGTTTTTTATATTTCAAGTATTTTATTACTATATAGTCTTGTGTTCTAATTTTTGTGCAAACACCCAGAGTAATACTTGGGGGTTTGATTATAAATCTAAACAAATTAATAAAATGGCAGAGATAGTGAAAAACTAGGACAGAGCTCAGAGAAGACCATTAAAAAATGGCAGTATTGAGGGGCTGACTTATGGAGAAAGATCTAAATATTTATAGCTTGGCTAAGCAACGTGTAAGAGAAGACTGAAAAGTGTGACCATCAAGAGGAAGATGAATTATTTAGGGTGGCTCATTGGGGCACAAGTACCTGTGATGGGGGATGACCGGTGTCCTACGTAAAGTGGTAAGAGACTTGGAGCTTTAAGAAGTTGGCTGCACAAAGCAGTAGAAAATTTACTGCAGGGGACTGTTGTGCCCAGGTAGGGCGGATAGATTGGATTCCCTCTTGTCCTTTGCAAATTCTAATTTCTATAATTTTATATCATTCCTATGGGTGCTCAGTTATGCTATACTTTTTTGTTAATGCTGTGCATTAATAAGATTGAATGGCAGCTGTCTGTGTATAGTAGGGCCTTTTGGCCTCATCTCACTTAAGGTATATTTAAAAATAATTTACTTATGCTAGAAGTAACTTTGTAGCTTTTTGCTGCTTAGTAATGAATACATATTTTCTCCCAGTCTGCACCAGGATGCTGTTGATGATACCCAAACATTACTACATATTCCCTCTGTCATGACAGAAGCCCTGGCCAGTAATGATCAGGAGGCACAACTGAAGACTGTGCCAGACAGAGATCATGAATGGTCTTTCACAACCAGAAGTGGTCCCCAAAGGGGGCAAGAACAGCCACCATGAGGAGCAGGAGCTGGCAATTGTCAGACAGGCTCAAGAAGATGATACTTAGTTGGAAAAGATGCAGATAGACTTTGAGTTGACTATGCTGAAATATCAGCATGTGGAAAATGAAAAGCAATGGCAGCATGAGAAAGAGATGGAGCAAGACTCCTCTACAGGCACAATCCTGAGCAGTAGGCTCAAGGGAATGGGAGCTGCCCAGTAGCAAATTAGACCAATAACTGAAACTGAATTGGAGAAGATATGTCTGGAGTTTGAACTGGCCAAGATGAAATATATCTATGAGGTACTCCTGTGAGGATTCTGTGCCACTGCGCACATGCAGAATTCATGTCCCACACAGATTTCTTTGCTTCCCCGGCTCCATTCCATGGCTCCAGCATGGCAGTGGGGAAAATGCCTGGCTAAAACACAGCTCAGTGCCAGAAGGGAGAATGGGGGGCTCCTGCTTAAGGACCAGGAAATCTGACGAACAGATCCCACCTCCAGAGAGGGGAGCTGGTTAAAGATAAAGTGAGGGGATAAGTCATACAGCCCAGTTACAGATAGGAGAGCTAGAGATTGCTGTTTATGGAAGGACTGAGAAGTGTAACTCAGTGTAGGAACTGGGAAGGCTTCCAGGAAAGAAGAGTCTCCTACATATGTTTATGGCTCTTGTTATTAAATGAGACCCTTGGAAAAGGGTTTTTTGATTAAAAAAGGTTATTTGATTAAAAAAGGGCTGTTTGGACTTTTTATACGCTAAGTGACGGGATGTGAGGCAGTGGTCACCAAAGCGGGGGACACACCAGGGTAACTCATCACAGAGCCCAGCATACAGTTTAAAAAAGGCACTGCTGGCAGCATCTCCCTTATAGTATAAGGCAAGAGGGTGTCCCAATCTGGGAGTATTCAGATGGACTGAAGGCTTATAAGTCTTTTCAGGGAGAATGGTCTATTCTATTACAGCATGTGCACCAGAAGAATAGGAAGAATTATAAAGGTAACGAGTATCTAATAGTAAAGAGTGATTGTAATTGATAGAAGTGCTCTTGATATTAAGTTAGCTGGCCATGGAGAGGATAAAATAATCTGTTATTCTAGCATCAAACATAATTAGTTTTGCCTTGGTGTTCACAGAAATGTAGCTGAATGGCACCAGATGTCTCTGTACTGCCAAGGGCTTGAAAAGTCAGGTTAGAGCAAGATTGCAAGGGGACCCTTAGCCCTTAGAAGAACCTAGGTATTAAAAGGCTCAAAAGGCTACCATAAATCACTGATGACAGTAGCACATTATTTTACAAGGCTGTGACTTTATACTCCGCACTATCAGAAAAGGAGCCATTTACACAGTTTTTATTGGCTAGGTTTTCCTAATGGATCTCGACTCTGTTCCTAAATCTTCCTTAATATGTATCATACCGATACTTTAGATGGTTGTATTGCGTCCATACATTTTTGTGGATACCTATGTACTGAGAGTTAGCACCGGGTAATGAGGGTGAATTTTATGACCACAAAAGGGAGTTAGGTATGTAGGCAGAGGCATACTTTGTGGTGTGAGTCAGGCTGGCCAGGGTGCCTTGTGGGTTCATGCTGGGTTCACATTGCTGTTGCTTTGAAGAAGAGCGACAGGCACTTCTGCTTAGCATGTGGCAGCAAGGCACATCCCTTTGATGATACCATGCTCTCTTGGGGATGTGGCACGTAGACTGGCACAGGAGCCAGGCCCCCTTCCTAGGCTAGGTCTACCACTCAAAGTTTTGTCACAGCTATGTCGGTTACAGGTATGAAAATATCACACATCTCACCACCATAGTTATACCAGCAAACTCCCCTCATGTAGAAGCAGCTTATACCGGCAAGAGAGTTCATTGTCAGTACAGCATGTTAAGGGGAGTGGTTTAACTGTATTGGCAACTCTTGCTGGTCTAAGCTGTGTCTCTGCTAGGGAACTTTGTCAGTTTAGCTATACTGGCAAAGTCTTTGTAATGTTGAGTAGCTGCTCGGGTCCTCTTTAAATCGAGGGTGAGAAGCTGTCTTGTTATTTATGCACAAAAGAAGTTCCCTATATTTATTGAGGTACTTATATGGTCCTCATCTCCATAGCTTGTGAGGCACTCAAATACATGAATGACTATCTTCACAACACACCAGGGAGGTATTATCCCATTTTATAGTTGGGGAACTGAGGCACAGGATGGAATAAATGACTTGCCCAAGTCTGTGGTTGAGCCAAGAATTGAATTGACTACGTCAATTCAATTGAGTAGGTCTTTCAAGGCCTAGTCCTGTGCCCTATCCACTAAGTCATCCTTCTACCCCTATGTGCCCATGTGCTGAACACTGCAGCAGACAGCAAGATCTAACTTTAAAAAATAACCTCAAACCTGTATTGTCTCTCTCCTGTGTATGCAATACTTTGTAAATAAAGCCTGTGGGCTCAGCTCAGTAAATGTTGCTGATGATGAGCACTTCAAGAGGGAGTGGCATGAGCAGTGATTAAGCATACACAGTGCCCAAAGCCAATATTCTCTGCTTTGCCACCCCATCAATGGTAGCACTGCCTCTCTTATTTTCCAGTTCTTCAGTAGAGATAAAGAATATTTTTAAGTCTCTCAGCATATTCCTAGCAATTTGTGCTGCATTGTTGCTTTTGCAACTTTGATGAGTGCACTGGGCATGCGAGTGAATTTCCTGAAATTAAGCCCAAGACTTACGGGTGCACATTATGGCGACAGACAAGAATGACTGGGGTGTGCTGAGAAGAGGTGGCTGAATGTTGCAGTGCAACTCCACAGCTGGCTTAAGGAACATAGGACTTACTCCTGCCTCAGCATTTGGGATTCTCCTATCTACATTCTGGTTTACAAGTGTCCGTATTCTTTACACAGCACAAGAACAGCTCTTCCATTTTGTTATGACATTTTGCTCTGCATTGCTATTAGCATATTTATTTAATTGCCACATTCTGGTGTCTATATGTCCTATGTTTTCCTTTGAGAGGTCTACATCCATCATGATGCACAGAATGGAGAATCAAACTATGAATATTTCTGGGACCCAAGAGCTAAACTAAGGTTTCAGAAGTAAAGGCTTGGTGGGAATGATATGGACATAATCTGACCTTGCTGTACCAGGAGACACCTGACCTCGGAAAGCCAGGTCTGCAACTCATGTAAGTTGGCATAGCTATGTTGACTTCAAGTGAGTCACGCCAGTTTACGCCAGCTAAGGATCTAGCCCAGAATCAGGGGCAGCTCATATAAGAGGCTAAGTCTCTCCAAATAGACACTGCTGGAAGCTCCCATTTGGCCTCTGCCCTGATGGCCCCACCCACACTGCTCCTCTTCCTGCCCCTACTCCACCATGTCTCCCTAAGGCCCTGCCCTACTTCCACCTCTTCTGACCTCTGCTTGTGCCTCTGAGCCCCCTGCCCATCACTCGCGCCTGTCGTCCCTGTCCCCTGAGATCCCCCCTCCCACTGCCGATGCCTGTTGGCCTCCTCCTCCCTCGTTGCTGACCCTATCCGAGTTGCTCCAGCATCAGGAGCATGCACAGCAGCAGGAGGAGTCCTACAGCTGGGCCAGCCACTGCAAGACAGACGTTCAGAACCCCTTTCAAAGCTCAACCACCAGTAATGCAGTGATTTCTGCCCCATCGTTCTGTGGATTTCCAACTGTGTTTGCCAGCATTTTTCAACGGCCCCCGTTTCCTGTGCGCCCGCCATCTCTAGCTGAAAGGATGGATCCTGCACTGCTCCCCCCGTTGTTGTCAGTGTGCTGAACACATCGTGGCTGCTCGCGGCACATCATGACCTCCCAGCCAGAACAGGAAGCTGAGGCGCCTGACCTACTGGGTGCCATGCAAACAAACAATGCTAGATTCCTATTTGCATTCACAAAGCATCTTCACATGGTGCTCCGCTGTTTTTGGGCACGTGAAACAAGCACGGACTGTGGTGGGACCTTATTGTTAGGCGGGTCTGGGATGACAAGCAGTGGCTGCAGACCTTTCAAATGCGCAAAGCCACCTTCATGGAACTTTGTGCGGAGCAACTCCCTGCCCTGCAGCTCACGGACATGAGAATGAGAGCTGCTCACTCAGTGGAGAAGTGCAGGGTGATCGCTGTGTGTGGAAGCTGGCAACTGAAGACTACTAACAGTTGGTTGCTAATCAGTTTGGAGTCCTGAAGTCCTCAATTGGTGCTGGGTTATCGCAAGTGTTCATAGCCATTAATGACATTCTGCTACGAAGGACTGTGACTCTGGGCAATGTGTGAGAAATAGTGGATGGCTTCGCAGTGATGGGTTCCCTAACTGTGTCAGGACGATAGATGGCATACATATCCCAATTTTGGCCCCGGACCATCTTGTGACAGAGTACATCAATTGAAAGGGAATACTTCTCTCTGGGACTGCAGGTGCTTGTGGATCACCATGAGTGTTTCCCTGACATCAGTGTGGCTTGGTCAGGGAAGGTGCATGACGCACGCATCTTCAGGAACACTGGCCTGTGTAGAAAGCTGCAAGCAGGGACTTTCTTTCCAGACCAAAAGATTCCAATGGGGAATAATTAAAAGCCCATAGTGATCCTGGGAGACCCAGCCTCCCCCTTACTGCCATGGCTCATGAAGCCTTATACGGGTAACCAATCACAGGTTGAGCAGGTGCTGAATGACTGCTGCATGTGCATTTGGTAGATTAAAAACTCGCTGGTGATGCCTTTATGGCAGGTTAGATCTAAATGAGGAAAATATTCCCATGGTTATAGCCGCCTGCTGTGTGCTCCATGATATTTGTAAAGCTAAGTGTGAAAGATTCCCCTGGGTGGAGCGCAGAGGTGGATCGTCTTGCAGCTGATTAGGAACAGCCAGATGTCAGGGATATTAGAGGGACACAACAGGGGGGCATTTGAATCAGGGAGGCCTTAAGGAACCATTTTGATGATGAGCACTAATAAGGTGTCTTTGTAAACAGCCCTGTGTCATGCTATGACTACTTGCCAGCTTGTACTGTGTATCAATGTAAGCTGCAATCACTGCATGCAAGAGACAAATAAAGACTGCTTATCCTTCACATAGTATGTCTTCATTTTATAACAATTATTTACAGCACACAAAAAGCTGGGCTGGAGAGGAGAAAGCAGTGAGGTGCAGCTATGATTCTGGAAGCTGTCTGAAGGGCTGGAATGAATGGGAAGGCCATAGAAAGCAGTTCTGTATTGATTGCAGGGGGGAGGAGGTGAGCATGCATGAATTCAGTCTGCAGCAGTATCAGTGACTTTAGCAGCTCTGTTTGCTCCTCCATGGTTTTTGTCATGCGCTAGTGACCTGCTATCACTTGCCCCTGGTTTTCCCTCCTCTCCTGCCTATCAATTTTTAAATTTTTGGTCACACTGTGTCTCCATACCTTTTTTTCTTTTCTTTTCCTTCCAGCTTCAAAGAACTGGAAGAATTCTTGATGAGTGCAATAATGACACTATACAAGTGTTCCAAAATTACATGTCAGTCCTCTTAAAATCATGAGCTTTTTAAACCAATCTCCTAATTAATCCCCCCACCCACACGTCCAAATTATCGGTTTTTCTAGTCTCATAGACTCATAGACTCATAGGTCAGAAGGGACCAATATGATCATCTAGTCTGACCTCCCGCACAAGTTTTTAGGCTTCATGTGTTCAGGCTATACTTTGCAATCATGAGGGCTAGAAATTTTTTTTATCTTGAGGAAGAGATTCTCACCTGATCATGATCACATGACACCAGGAGTTGGGGCTTTAAGAAAAACACCAAACATGGTAAGACTTAAAATAGTAAGTTGCCAACAGTGTAAACAAGTATGAGGTCATACAGTATAGTCTCGCACTGGTGGCAGCATATGACAACAGAAAAAACCTGTGAAGTCAGAATGTGGTTATACAATGTCAGGCATCTTTTTCCTCCATGGACCTACTCCATGACCTACTCCAGCCCCAGAATCAGTAAGCCTAGTTTTTATACTTCTTCTTCTTTATGCATGTTGCTTACACAGGGAGGGAGCTGGCTTTCTATTTTATTATAAAGCACTACCTGGGTTTTCTTTGCCATTGTGATCTATTCCATTTGCAAGAAGAATTTCCTGGCTTACAAAAATAAGAAATAATGTTCCTAAAGCAAAACAAAGCAACAGCACATTCCTTGCAGCTGAAACAGATGCTGATCTATCCACACCGTCATCACTCCCCATCTTTGCTATACCAGCCGCGCTGCACTTAGCATTTTTACTATCATTGTAGCCAAAATGATCTAACTTGTGCAAGTTTAACTTACTCCTTTTGAATATTGTAGCTGACTATCTTGTTCAATTCCCTACTCTCCCATTAACATTTTCAGCATAATTCTGTCACTTTCACCTATACTTCTAAAGTGAGGTGTACTAAGTCACTTTTGAATGTGTTTTCATCCATTATTCTCACCTCCTTGGCAGAACTATGTGGTCATTTAGTCTTGATGTTTTCTCAGTGAGAGGGTTGACTTCTTCCTGCCCGGGCTGTGTCACATGTGTACCACACAGTTTCTGTTGAATGGTTTCATTTTCACTAACAAGCACTCATTACTTGCAGACAAAGTCTGATGACTGCTGTGGTCACTATAGATTCAGCATCCGTAAGAGATGTAATCCCAGCAAAAGAGGCAGAAGCATTAAGTTCAGCTAAAGCTTAGTTAAGTCCCCTTCACCTTATTTATCATGCCGCAGAATCTGGCATTTCCATCACGTGCTCAAAGGTAACACACTTTCTATCATATGCAATATCAGATGAGGAGAGTGTGTAACCTCATTGATGCTAACACTGTTTGAATAGGCCATAATTCAGTCCCCATAGAATTTTATTACATTTACTTAAATCAGACGGTGTGGCTTTTAGACCTATGTCGTCTGCAGCGAGCTGCTGGCTTTTCTCATTTCCAGTTAATAAACTGCATTAAAAGATGAATCAAAATAGAGGAAGTGTGTCTAGCACTCACAGTAGTGGTCTAAGGTCCATTCCTTGTTTTGCCACTGAGCTGCTGTGTGGTTTTTGGCACAAGAGGAGCGTAATGTGAGCCACATGCCTCACTTTCTCCATCTGCAAAGAGAGGATAAGAATGCTTATCTACCTCATAAGGGGCCATTGATTTAAGCCTGATCCTGTGCCCTCAATTTAAGTGGGGAGTTCTGCTTGCATGTTGTAATATAATATGACTGAACAGTATTATGGGAAATATTATGTGTGTTATGGTAGCATCTAGAGGCCACAGCAAAGATCTGACTCCATTGTGGTAGGTGTTGATACTGGACACTTTGTGATCAGTGTGGATACCAGTGAGACATGGTACACCCGATTTGCAGATCAATAAGGTTTAATGTGCAAGGTTTTCTATAAATATACTAGTTAAATACAAAGCCTAAAATTAACTACAATATATCATACTCACTAAGCCTGGAGAGCTAAGCAGTTACTCAGAAGGCTGTATACAGGAATGGCTTTCTTCAGGGGCCCCACCAGGGAGTCAGTGGATCCTCTGGTCCGACTGGCAACTCCTCCCATGGAGTCAGGTGTTGATGGAGCGCCCCCCTTTGTTTAAGTGGTGACTTCTTATAATCTTCCATAAACAGCCTTCACCTAATTATCTTTCTATCATTATCATATATGCTAATTACCTACATTGGGTTTGACTGTTAACTACATTCCATTCCCACCATGATAATTGGGGTCATCAAAACAACATCTGGTGATAGGAGGAGTGGAGTAAAAGTATGTCCCTTGGCAATGAAACAGTGTACCCCCAGATGTTAAAGGATAACTTCTTGTTCCCATCACTGTTATCTATGTGCAGCTGCAAGCATAAAGTATCTGTATTTTGTCTTATTGTGTGCCATGGTATGCAGAAACTGAGCCATCTATAAGGTTACTCAATAGTCCTATTCATCTCTGCCAACTGGAAGATGTCATGCTGCAGAGGTCAGAATAGCCAAGCAAGCAACTGAAGCGATGCTCGGCCTATAGGAGTGGTCAAGCAACTCAAATTGTACTGGGCCTCCAACAGTCAGCACTGTATATACCTGCCTCAAGCACTTAAATACCTTTGAAAATTTGGCCCTTACTGTCTAAATAGACAAGACAAAGGAAGTATTCAGACAAAGGGAGGTTCAGACCCACACCCTGATCATTGGAGCCCTGGGCGCTTGGGATCCCTGCAACGAGTGTGTGCTGCAGGCCTGCGGTATCAGTCGGCGCTACGCCCGGCTGATGCGGTGCCTCGTGGTGTCCAACACCATCAGGAGGTCGAGAGATACTTACATCGCACACACCACCGGGCACAGACAGTACCAGGATGAGTAAGCCAGTGCGCCACCATGAATCAGCATCAGGAAGACTCAAAGACCTTCCTCTCCCCTGACAGGAATTTACAGATTTAAAGGACTGTCTACACCACATCACTGACTCAATGAGGGACAATCTACTATTATGGACATATCTACTCCCCATTAACCGCATTCTATGTAACCCCTGCAATAAGTGATGTTCCCAAATCGCTTTTCTTTTCAAATCAAACCCTCGACCCCTGTATCTGGGATACTGCAGATTATGTATTCCTTGCACTTGTTAAAACTTCTAACCAAACTCTGCTCTCGTCAATAATCGGTACACTATAACCGGAAGTCCAGCAACTCTTTGTGTAAACTCTGAATTGTTTGTACTTTTAAACATTCCCTTTAATAAAATTTATTAACCTTTTATTTTTTAATTAGAGGAGGAGTTAGGGCACAGAGGAGTTAAGGACCTGATCCAAAGCCTATTGAAGTCAGTGGGAGTCTCACTATTGACTTTAATAGGCACTGGATTTGGCCTTAAGTGATTTGTCCAAGGTCACATAGGAAGTCAATGGGAGAGCTGAGAACTGAACCGGTATCTCCTGACTCCAAGTTTTTGCTTTAACCACAAGGTTATTTAGCGTGAGTATAGCACTTTAAGATCCTCAGGTGATCTAACACACAGCACTATACAAAAGTGGTTTTAAAAAAAACCACTACCATATTTTGCAGCTCTAACTAATCCGTCAGTCAAGAGACGAATACACAGCGCAGAGAGGAGCATAAGATTTTTGTATATACCTCTTTAGGAGAAGTGGTTCCCATTCAGTTTATTAGATTCACTGATGCTCTTTTACCACAGGGAATAAAAGTTATTAGGCATAATCTCCTTCCTGTGGTGTGGTGTTAAGAATTTTTGTATGTGAACAGATTTTATTAAGGCCTTTCCTCTTTGTTTACAGCATTTTAATATTCACAGTTCTGAATACTGTAGTTTAAAGGATTTAGGAATCATAGAACTGGAAGGGACCTTGAGAGATCATCTAGTCCAGTCCCCTGCACTCAAGGCAGGACTAAGAATTATCTAGACCACTATGACAGGTGTTTGTCTAACATGCTCTTAAAAATCTCCAATGACAGAAATTCCACAACCTCCCTAGGTAATTTATTCCAATACTTAACTACCCTGACAGTTAGGAATTTTTTCCTACAGTCCAACCTAAACCTCTGTTGCTGCAATTTAAGCCCATTGCTTTGTGTC
This sequence comes from Mesoclemmys tuberculata, assembly GCA_007922155.1. NCBI lineage: Eukaryota > Metazoa > Chordata > Testudines > Chelidae > Mesoclemmys > Mesoclemmys tuberculata. The sequence goes on along the minus strand of ML675614.1, from coordinate 28,160,659 downwards.
CTATCCTCAGAGGCTAAGGAGAACAATTTTTCTCCCTTCTCCTCTTAACACCCTTTTATGTACTTGAAAACTGTTACGTCCTCCCTCAGTCTTCTCTTCTCCAAACTAAACAAACCCAGTTTTTTCAATCTTCCCTCCAAAGTCATGTTTTCTAGACCTTTAATCATTTGTGTTGCTCATCTCTGGACTTTCTCCTATTTGTCCACATCTTTCTGGAAACATGGTAGTTATATGCAGTAGACAATTTACCCAAACCATGAACAGTTAACACTGATTATATTTGGTGCTCTATTCATAACATAATAAATATACTTCAGTTAAAAATCGTCACATACTTTATTCATTAAGAATTTTTATAATTATTGTTAGAGATGATTTGAAAAAAATTTTGAATAAAAATGTTAATGAAAAAGGACTATTTTCTTAAACAGGAAACTTTTGTGAAGAGGGCTTGGTAAATTTACGTTTCTTTTCCTTCTCGGTGTCAGAACCAGAATTTTTGTCTCTTCTTCTGCTTTTCCTTTAATTTCTTTTGTTATTTTTTTTTTGAGGGGGGAGGGAGCAGGGCAAGTGAATACTGTGACCCGTCCATGCCTAGGGTAGCCACCTGAAAATGCAAAGATCAGGACAGGCTTTAAAAGGAGAGCAGATTCTCCTAGCACTGGCGGGTGACCCTGAAGTCAGACTTCCCAACCAGCCACAAACAGTGCTTCTGATTCCCCACACTGGTTATCAAGAAGCCAAAATACAAATATACACAGCCCCCTTTACTGCATTTCAGTCTCTAGCTCCCAATCAGCTGCTAGGTCCAGTAAAGAGATCAGTTATTTAAAACTCTATGCTGTTTCCAAAAAGGTTTCTCCTGACCCCAAAGGGTCAGCCACAGTACCAGATCAATATAAGTTTAGATCTTACCCAAAATACCATGCTGCCAGCCAATCCTTTAGTAAATAAAAATAGAGGTTTATTATAAAAAGAAAGAAACAAATTGTAAGAGAAATGTTAAAGTATTAAAGCAATCAGACACATACAATTGATTTAAAAGTCCATATATATCAGGATTCTAACAGAATTGTGGAGTTTGCAGACTTGTATAGTCCCTCTGGTATACATCCAGTACCTGGATGGGTCTCAGTCCTTTGTTTCACATCTTCAGTTCAGTTGTAGATGAGTTAATCCAGAGGTAGGCTGGAGACTGAAAACAAAAGGGATGTGGGGCAACTGTCTTTTATGTCCTTTGGCCTTTGTCATGCTGCTTGTGGAATTTTACAGGAATAAGATGGAGTCCAGAGTCACATGAATAAGGCCCGGTCTACACTTACCTTGGCGATTCGACTTTGCAGCGTCTCCTCTGCGCGACGTCCATACTGCGCTGCATCGAAGGGAACAGCGCTCCCTTCGACGCAGTGCTACTCTGCTTACGCGGGTGGTTTTCCTGCGTCGCTTCCTGGATTGACTGAGTGCGTCTATACACACCACTCAGTCGATCCAGAGCAATCGATGTGATGGCGGCGAATTTGCCACCATCAGTGTAGACCCAGCCTAAGTCCTGGTGACTCATCAGGTATATCCTTGGCTTCTCCCATTGTACCTGTGAATTTCCTTTAATGGGCCATTAAGCAGGCTAGTGCTGCAGAGATCCTATCTGGGGTGTTGCCCAGACTCAGCACACTTTGAAATACAGATATACCAAACATATCCATAAGTTCCATTACGCATAAAACACATGAACATAAAAATCATCATCTTACTTAGCACATTATAGCCTTTCTAACAATACCTGACATGCCATATCTCACATGAATTATTATGATTCTGACATACTGATGTTAAATAATATAATAAATCCCCCTCCCCCACAATTCAGCCAGCGTGACAAATACAAAAGAATGAATTGCCGGGGATTTTTTCCTCCACTTTTCTGTTTTTCTTTTTGCAACTCTAACTTTTCAGCAGCTGAAGTTCTGAAAAGGTACGTGACATAAGGAAACATAATAAAAATGAAAGAGTGAAGAAAAATAGCAACCCTGAATATCATAATTTCTGTTGCACCCATTGGTAAAAAACAAACTTTGTTTAAATCTTTTCAAAAGTGTTATGCAAAAATCTATTCCAAAACGAAAGTTACTTTGAAATATTTCAGGAAAACGTTTTTGCTTTCTTCAATCAGCTCAAATTATCATATACTGTAGATACTTAACTGCAAGACACTAACAATACCCAAAAATCTTCTTGCACACTCTACTCCAGAGGAACAAAGGAAAGAATGAACAGTTCAGACTCATAGACTCATAGACTCATAGACTCAAGAAAATAAAAAGGGTAGCTACTATAACTTCCCGAACACTGTACCATTGCAAGTGGACAAGTTTTTTAAAAATCCAAATGCCTTCACAGTAGTGTTAAGGCGATCTCTTTTCTAACCCTTATTTTCATTACTTCAGGCGTGAAAGGCAATGGAAATTTCCTTTACAGAGATGAAATTCTTTGCCTAGAATCAACCCACAAATTAATCCTTTGGCCATTCTGAAGCTGCATCCTTTATTTTCATGTTCTCTGAACACAGGGGGATAGTCCTCAGTCTGCACATATTTTAAAAAAAATGATTTTTGCACAACTGAAAAAGGATAACTGAAATAGCTTCGAACTTGGCAGGATTGTAATATAGTCTTTAGTCAGGGAAGAAAATCAAGACGAGTTTGAAGTGGGGGAGGAATAGAAAGGGAAGTATTGCAGATGTTACAAAGGTTAAATATGCAAAATAAAAATTTTTCCATTTAGTTTTAGAGAGTGCGCAAATGAAAATCAAGGTGTCAAGGGCTGCTAGGGCTCCCAACCCTGGTCTCAATGGAGAAATCAGGGGTGGTCTCATCCCCACTCTGGGAGCCATATGCCAGGCCGAAAGGAAGAGGAGCCATTTCCCACTATGATGGGAGAGAAGAGCTGATCCAATCTTCAGAGAGGAAGAGGAGAAGCAAGATATTTCCCGTTGCCTAATGCAAACAGGACATCTTCTGGGCATTTTAGCTGCTCTAAACCGGCTATTGTACCAAAACTGAGTTGCTTGCCTTAGTAATGTAACCAGTGGTTACATTTCTTCTTGTACCAGTCTGGGATGCTTGGCTAGGTCAGGAAAGGGGGAAGGAGGAAATTCTGTGCACAAACATATATTTAGGGCCTGATCCAATTCCCACTGACTTCAGTGGATTGTGGATTAGTTCTTGGATACATATGGACAAAAGGGTAGAGTTAAAGTTGATCAGGCAGCCTGAATTTCCTGCTTTTCAATTTCTCAGTTTTTCTATATCTGACCTCTCCATCTTCATCCTTAAAGGAAACTTGCACAGCACATTCAAAAGGCCAGCCTCAGACCTTAAATAACTTTGCTAGACATTAAAAATCATGGACTCAATACAGACACTGGATTTATGGCCCTTTGCAACAATCTAACCCATTAACCCCTCCTTTATTCTGATTGGAGAGGTATTAACTGCCCACTTCACCTTGAATGGACTCTTGCAATGTGTGGTAATTCCTTATGCTAACAATCTGTTTCCTCTATTTAGCTGTGACATTCTGAGTAGCTTTCCCAGACCTGAAGAAGAGCTGTGTAAGTTTGAAAGTTTGTCTGTTTCACCAACAGAAGTTGGTCCAATAAAAGATTACCTCGCCCACCTAGTCTCTGTAATATCCTGGGACCAACACGGATACACCATCACTGACTGAGGGCAACATAATTTGGTTCTTACTAAACTGTTCGGAGTTTGGTCTTAATTCAACCCCTAAGTGAATAAACTACCTGGCTCAAACTCTGCCCTTAAGGGAAAATCAAAGCTCCAGGACCGGCTTCAAGTAGCTAAACTGGGTGATTGGAAGAAGTACAGGAAAGGAATGCATATATGAACTTTTATCTTTGCTAGAATATAGGAAAACCACATTTTCAGTTCAGCTCATTCCACGTCCTTCCTCAGGGCTCCTGACCAGCAGAATTACTTCATAAATCACTTGTAAGATGAGTTGCATTTAAAGATACCTTGGAGTTTTTTCTGTTCCTTGGCATTTAATGTTGATTTTTTTTTTAAAGACTTTTTTAAAGTGGTGTAAGCCCAATAACACATTTGCTTTTTATCTAGGTTATAATTGTTCCTTTGGGATTGTTAGAAGGGCTATAAAAATAGTATGTTTCCCTCAGTGAAGAGTTAAAAAAAGTCCAGCATTTAAAAATATTGCCAGGTCTGACTCAATAATTCAAGTCATTTATGTACCGGAGTTCACTGAGTCAAAATTCACTTCTGGTGTGTAAAACTACTGAAGGCAATGCAGTAAAGTCAGCAATTAATTTGACTCAGCTGTGCTCCTGATATGAACATTCTTAGAAGCTAGTTTCATACAACCTTGAAGAGAATATTTTGGGATTTGGAGGAGGAGAAGGTGGTGGCTTTGTGGGTTTTAATGAAAAGTTTATCTCATGCCTAAGGACAACATGAAAGAATACAATGAGGTGCTTCAAATTAGAGCACTAGAGACCCTTTGGACTTGAGAGATCTTGAGGGCTTTGACGACTTTTTGGAAAAATATTCACCCAATATATGTAATTGACGTGGGGGTAAGGCATGAGATTGGAGAGCTGAGTTCAGTTCCCAGCTGCAGACTTGCAATGTCACTCAAGGCAAGTCACTGAGACCCTGATCTGAAGAATATTTATGTTCATGCTTAGCTTTACAGAGTCCATGGCACAATGCAGAATGTCTAAAGCTTGGCACGTGTGAGAGATTTTTTTTTTAAACCATGAAAACCCCTTATTTTTAAAAAATATTTGAAAACTGAGCTTTTTGTTTTAGGTAGAAGTAAGTCACTCCATCTCTATGTATTTCACATCCGTAAAATGGGGATAAAACTTCCTTTCTACCACTCTTAGGCTGCCTTTTCGATTTAGACGGCAAGCTCCTCACACTAGGTGCTGTCTCTCACTACATGTACATAGAACACCTCAAACTGTGGCCTTGATCTTGGTAGGGGCCATCAAGTACTACTGTAATATGAATAAATTATTATTTGGTTGAAAATGTACTCAAGCTGGCCAAGGCACATGGTGTGCATGATCCAGATACATTGTATTCACACTTTTTTCTTCTTTTGGGTACATATTTCATCACTGTATTAATGCAATATCTAAAATGTCCACTCCGTGCTGTGATTTTAATCTCCTGCCAGCTAGAAAACTTCATTTATGGGCCAAGCTGTAAACAAGATCCAGAGCATAACAGCCTAAAGGCAACACTGTGAAAAAAATACAGGGCAAGGGGTTATTTAAGGGATAATAGTTATGTAGGCTACAAAAATCATACCTTTGTACTACAGTGCATAACCTGTTGCATACACTTAAAACTTTCCACTCCCATGCAGCCTACAAATCACTGCTGGCTGAGCATGACCAGGTAGCTGGTGAGCCACACTAGTGTCTCCTATGCATGCTGTAACTGTGTGAAGGAACACATGATCTCATTTACTGAAGAAGCTGGAAGGAGCATTGAGTGTGGATGGAGGCTACAGAAGGAGAAGAGCTGATCGAGTGGTTGAGGCCCTACACAGGCATCAGGAGAACTGGGTTTATCCCTGGCTCTGCTGCACCCTCCCCATGTGTTATTGGGGACTGCACTTACACCAGAACTTTCAGACATGAGAGTCAAAGCCCTTAGCAACAAAGCATTAGGTGTTATAGCAACAGGTGGATTATGATGACAGCATAGTGCGGAACCTGTGACATCAGCATGGCAGTTTGCACAAGTCTGGTTTGACATTGGGAAGCTGGTGTTGAGTTTTCTGCATGAGACAGTGAAAGACTTATAAAACAGCGGCTACTGGCTGTGAAGCCACTATTGTCCAGCCTCCTTTCTATCTCTCTTGGCTTTGTACCTAAACCCTCTATGGTAAGAGTAACAGTTATTCTTCAATTTCTTATTGTCTTCATCGTCTGGCATAGGCTTTAGACTATAGGTCAAGATAGAAAATGTGACGCTCTTGCCTTGACTATCTACATCCATGTAAATTAATACCACAGGCCAAATCTTCAATTGAGGTAAATTGGCATTGTTACACTGACATCCATGTAAATGGACATGATTTCATTGACATCAATAGAGCTATGTCAGTTTATACCAGCTGAAGACATGGCTTTCAAGTTTATTAGGCTGAGTAACTGATTTAACTTCTCTGAAGTATGGTGCAACGCGTGTTTGGTTTTGGTCAGTCTGAATAATTTCACTCTTCAAAAGTGAACTTGCATGGACTGTGGATGGCTACAGAGCATGGGCCACATTGGTGGTAAGATATGGAGACAGACAGAAAGGACTGGGGTGAGCTGAGAAGAGGAATCCATGCACGACCCTCCAGTTCTGAGACGTGGGAATGGTGTGACACGTAAGGGCTAAGAAATACCTCACAGTTACAAAGCAAAGTATACAGAAAAGTGGTTTAGCTTTCACTAGCTCTTTAATGTGCTGAGTGTGAGTTTCATCTCATCCAAAGAAAGTGAACAATCCTGAAAGATCAACTTAGGAGGGGATAAGCAAAAAGCAGCTCAAAGGCTGTCTCAGGGTTAGTCCACAACAGCCTTTCACATCCACTCTTCAGCTGTGGCCAGCATCTCTAACTACTCAAATAAAAAATGCTTTGTTCTGATCACAGAGGTTCACAAGTGATCAGTAGAAATGTAAGAAGCAGTATAAACATAAGGTACATAATATTCTTTCCTTTGATCCAGGTTTAACTATAAAGATGGATTCTTAATGTTACCAAAAAAAAAAAAAAAATACCAAAGTTTCCATAAGCCTAGAGTGCAGACCCATCAGTTGCATGGTCTCTATATAACTCTTGGGTCTGCTGTAAACCATCCAACCCATTCTGCTCCTGCTATTTGGGCTATGACCAATCTCAAGACAGGGAGGCATCTCACCTTCATAGGCTGCATCTGTCCCAGCTGAGCTAGTTGAAAAACATTTTTTAGCAGAAGATGGTTTAAAGAGCGTGTATCAGTTAGATAGGAGTGGATGATTTTCCCTGGTCTATACTAGGACACCCCTGAAAATAGCCCAGATGTCCCTGATGACATGACAGAGCCACCAGACGTTAGAGACCAGGACCTGCACGTGGAGACCAATTCACAGGCCGAATTTGATTCTCTGCAACCAGAGCATGTTACCAATGAGGGCAAGATCAACACCTGGATGGAGATGGAGCAACCAAACTTCAGGCTGGCCCGAGCAGCTGAGACCGAGCTGGAGAAGATGCGGCTGGATATGCAGCGGACTGTGCTGAAATACCACTATGAGGAGAAGGAAAAGCAGCGGCAGCACAAAGAAAAGATGGAGCAGATGCATCTGCAGGCATCTTCTGGACATGTGAGTACAGGCAAAAACCTAGAGAGTGGGGGAGGAATGACCCAGACATGTGCTCTCCCACATGGTCCCGCTCTCAATTTTAAAACGTTGTCAAATCTCCGTGACGGAGAATTTCTTTGAGAAAGCTTCCATTCAGTCCGAGTCAAACTCAAAAATGTGAACTCATAGCAGGATCATACAGATTAACTCCGGAGACTTGAGACAATGGCAGAATAACTTTTCTCCATTACTTGTTCCTGTGTTACTGGTTTGCCTGCTCAAGTGGGGTAAAAGTGGCTTCCCTCTCACTCATGCAAATGCATTGCTGCCTTAGTTTCCCCTCATTGATTAGATAGTTTAGCTCTCCAATTAAACTGAAATATTTCTCCCCTTCAAGAGGAAGGAAAGATCAAAACAAACACCACAGAATAGAAGTCCAGCAGGATCCCACTCCTCCTCTCAGACCTCCTTTCTACTGAGAGGCCAGGCACTTTTCTGCCTGTCGGACCAGGGGAATGGAGGAGAGCTTCTTCTCACCCTGTGCAAAAAGGTCAGACCCTGGGGCCTGGAAATAAAGGAAGCAAATCCTATCATATAAGCCCCTCTTCACAACCCCCCCAAACTCCTCCTGTACTGGTGAAAGGTAGCTTCAGCAGCCAGTCCTTTCCCAGAATTCCTCACCAGAATCTAACTTCCATGGTCCCTCTGGACTACAAGTCCCAGAATTTCTATGGTTTGATCAGGAACACAAATAAGGACAGATTTTGGAATCTGCCTTAATGGACCTTCATACTCTATGGTGAGAGGATATACATTTCTACAATGGAGCTGGTCAAAGAGGTCCTGTGGCTAGAACAGATTTTGAGGGTGTGTTCTAAAGAATTAAAGGGGAGGTTAGAGTACCAAGCCCCAGTGGTAGCAAAGCAAACAGGTATGATGGTTGATTTGAACAGCAGGTGCTATGCCCATAGAAAAATAATGAGAAACAGCAGAGTCTAAAAGAGCCAGCCAGATAGTAGTTCACTTGTATGGAAACCCAGTTAGCTCTGAACTTAAGATTCCTGGCATCCAAACCAATTACTGCAAATAGGGAAAGAAGGTGCTGAGTGGTGCCTAAAACTGCTCAACCAATAGGGAAAATGAAGCAAGCATTGCTAGGAGATCTTCTATGACAACTCTGATGGACAACCATTCAATAGGTACACTGCCCCTCTCTCTTTTAGTAGCACACATTGAACCGGGATTGATGAATGGAAAGATACATATTAAGGGGAAGCAGATCTAACAACTTTATGCTGTACGAAGATTCATCAGTTAACATTCACTTTCACATGAAGGTGTTCGAGATCGTGAAATAGCTCTCCTGATGGCTCAAATATTTCTCAGGTGGGAAAAAGGAAAATGAGTTCAGGGTAGAAGTGTGGCAAATGAGTGATCTGTGTGTGTTACTGAGAATTATGTTGACACTATTTACACTACTAGCATGTGAAGTCTCTCAAAGTGAAGTCAGGAATTGATCAGTGGCAGGGACTGAATGGAAAAGCTTTGACCTAATTCAGCCTTCAAGTAAGCAAGAGTAACACCGGAGATTCACCTGCTTATACCAAGGCTGAATGTGGCCATGTCCGCAACATAAAGCAATTCTAGAAACAGAAGTGACTGATGGAACTCCTGTGCTACACATAAAGCAGTGGTCAGGTGTTTAATGGACTTGAAGTCTATCCTGGCTGAAAGAAATATAATTAAGCGGAGAGGTGTCCTGGACCTGAAGCATTGTGCTTACTGAAAGTTGGGGAAGGCTGTTCTGAGCAACTAGGCTCTTGGAACACCAAGAGTATATTCCTGGAGAAGAGAGATGAGCATGGGAAATGGGTAACAGTTCATATCTGAGTGAGTTTGCACACAAATTGCTAGCTATTGCTTGTTTTCTTTTAACGGGTTATCCAGGCATTAAAAGAAAAATCCATAGGATAACAGAATTTTTTGCACTCTGCTCTTTATAAAGAAAGGTCAGAGCACTACTGAACCTGTCTGAGATGCCCAAAGCAGAGAGATAGCATGAGATACAAGTACAACGACTATGGAGCCCAGCCGAACAGTAGAACAACCTTTCCAGAGAGCAGTGATATATAAGTCTCATGGTAGGCCTGAGTGTATGCCAATCAGACTAGGGCCAAGTGGTCCACAGCTCATTAGTGGTATCAGAGCCATCCATCTAGCTGTTCAAACAGAATTGCACTGGGTCTCGGTTTGAGAGGGTGGCCATAGATGCTGGGTCTTATTAGTGACCGGGTATGGTCACAAAGGCAAAGCGGATGCTGAGCAGAGAAGACTTTGACAAGGCATATATAGAACATGGCCCTGCAATATCACATTCCTGCCCATTTGTCCACAGCCTGCTGAAGGATGCCAGGAACTCCTCATGCCCCAGAACCAGTTTGCTTTATTCCTGTATTCCTTCATCCTCATACATGTTATCTACACAGCAAGGGAACTGCTGCTCTTCTTTGTTAAGAAGCATCACCTATTCATCATTGCCATTACCTGGTTGTATTTAATTAAAAAGCTCTGGGATTATTTGTGCGCTCTTTGTTCTTCCTCTGCAAAGCCTATGTTGGTTGATACCTCTTGTCAAAACATTTTGATTTGACCCAATTCAACATTTTTTTGATTCACCAAAAATTTTGATGAATTTCATTTTCAATTCAACACAAAACAATCGTCCCCCCCATTTTTTCAGACTTGCTAGTGAATGAAAACCTGTTATTCACCCAATTCTAGTGCAGAATGTGCTGCCATTCTGGCCAGCTCTGGCCCGACCCTCTTCCTGCTCCCTTTATGAGTCTAGGGTCAGCAGCCGTGCTATCATGGGGCAATGCTAACACTCCCAATGCAGATTATAGCAGATACCTGTCAGTAGGACAAGGCTCCTCATGCATCTGGCTCAATCCATCTCTTAGGAGAGAGTCAGAAAATCAAACAATTTCTGATAGATTTGTACAACATTTATTGTTCTCCTTCACTGGGACACAAATTAAGATGTGGTGTGATGGCTTCCATCAGGGCCACCACACCAGAGATCAAACTAGGGACTGTTAGAGGGGAAAGCATCAATCTCCAGAGCCCAAGCTTAAAAGCCAAGCTCTCAGACTGAGAATTACAACACACACACGTATCCTCTGTGGGTCAAGCATGGAGGGCGATTCGTGATTGCACCCACTGACTTACACTACACACTTCCTTGGGGCAGAAAGAGCTCAGCTTCCATGTGTGAGGTCCATTGCTCTTTGAAGCCCAACAAGTCCCTACTTATGGAACAGCTGTTCTGTCAGCCAACCTGGGGAACTGAACAAGGAATTTACAGCACTGAACACATGCATTGCTACAAGTTGAGCTAAAGAGCCTACATTTGACGAGAGGGGTTATAGCAGAGGCACATCCTCTGTGGAGGGTGCACCAAGGGGGACACCACGAGTACTCTCCAGGGTGTCATGCATGCTCCTAACATCAACGTGATTGGAGTTGCCCTGTCTTGCTCTCCTGCCAGTTCTGTACAGATGCTCCCTCTAAAAGCACGGCACAGCCTCCCGCCAACTTCTTCATACTGTCAGTGACTTTCAGCAGGATGCTGTGTGCCTTCCCCCATCATAACCTCCCAACCCCAATCCCAGACCATCCCTTCAGCTCCTACAGTACAGTTACAGGGAAGTGGACTACTAAGTCAGCCTTGAGGAGACAAGGAAAGAATAAGTGGGCTTTGATGCGGTGATTGCAGAGACTTGGATACATCGCCTAGCCCCCTTCCCCCATTACATTTTTTAGCACCAAATCTTCCACTGAGGGGCCACTGGTCTAATCGCGCTAATCCTTTTGTTGTCTGCATCTATTCTGATGTGTTTTCCACCCCTCCAGTTTAACTCCTATCTTTACTTTTGATCACCTGATTCTATGTGCGCTGCACACCTGACAAAAGACAGCCCTGAAGCAGTCCTACTTGGGTCTGGGGTGGAGGGTTGTTCATTTGTTTGAGTTTAGTTTAACAAAAAATTCCCCTGGAAACCCTATGAGAGCCCTGTGCTAGCAAGGAGCATCTCTGCTTGAAGCCTGGCTGATGCTTCAGCTTTGTGGTGGACGCAGCTCTGTGGGTCATCTGGAAATGCCCTACAAACCATCAGTAGTCCACAAGCCACAGTGTGAGAACCAATGTCATAGCAATCACCCTCAGAGTGAAAAAAACCCACGAACTTATTCTCTTGGGAATCCAGCTTAGCACTTTGGCTTTCACACTGGTGCAGATAGGAAATTGATGGATTTGAAATAGCTCTCTCAGGTTGCAATTCTCACTTAACCTCATAAATGCTTAGATAGGTAGATGTGTGACCTATGATTCAGTGGAAGGGAAAGGAACAGGTGCTGGGAAATCCTGTGGGGTCCTAAAGGAAGTGTCAGTGTAACATATCTGAAAACAGACTAACCTCAAATATAACAGCCCTTGTGATTTGCATTTACCGCAGCACAGTAGTGGTAAAGCGCATGTGCACACACAGTCAGGCTGTGATCAGCGCTAGCCCTGAAAGTTACCGATGCTTGCTGTCATGGGGTCAACTCACCACAAGTGGAGCCTCCTCCTGGCCATTCCAGAGATTAGCTTTTCCCAGTACAAGGCCCCCTTCCACTGCTTGCAGCACACCCTGTCGCCGCTCTCTCCCTCACTCTCTGGAACTCAGGAGCTCTCTTTTCATGACATGGCCCTCTAGTCAGATCACTTAGCATGTTTCCCCCTTTCAAGGTACCAAAGTCTTCCCTTACCAACAGTCTTAGCCACTCTTTCCATTCCCTGCCCCTATGGTACCACTTCCCCAACAGCTGGGAGGGGAACTCAGGCCCACCCTTTACTTTGGGTTCCAGCTCATGCACTCTCGAATCAGCAGCAAGCTTTATTCCATTCTGGACCTTACTGTCTTTTCCCTGAGCCTTTCCTTACCTTCTATCTTTCCCCCACCCCTGGGTTTGCCAGCCCCAGAATACCACCTTCCTCACAGGAAGTAACTGTAGCCTACTTGCCTCTGTAGCACTAAGCCCATCTCCCAGGCAGTAACAGTAAACTGCTCCCTATAGCTCATCTCTGCTATCAGCTCCCTGGCTTTATAGAAGCCCTGCCTGTTTGTGCACAGGTGTGCTTCCCCTAATTAGGGCTTTCCTCTCAGACTTAATTCTCCCAGCTTGCAGCCTAAGAGAATAATTGGCCCATCTGGCCTCTATTAACTCCTATGGTAAGAGTGTGGAGTGAACACCCCATCACACTTGCGTATATACATGTTATTCTTAGTAAGGGTTAACGACATCATACAATTTTATACAATATATATAAAATTCCCTTACAGCCCAAAAGACCCTTAAACACTGCAACTTCTATGTGCACAGCTCTGCTGAAATGCAGCCATGTCTGGAGTGCTGGCTAACCAACCAGCACAGAGCGCTCTGCAGAACCGTGGGTATTCCAAATATTACCTAGATTGTAAGATCTCTGGGGCAGGAGCTATTTTTTTCCTAGTGTCTGTACAGTGCCTAGCAGAAAATATCCCAGACTGAGGCCTCCAGGTGCTGCACAGTACAAATGGTAAGAAGGCAAATTTGAGCTGAGGGCAAACCCCTTACCAAATAAATGCCAAGGACTTTGAATGAGCAGGGAGAGCAGATGGGACGTTGGTTCTACAGGAACCTCCACACTGTGAGCAGTATGGAACTCAGTTTCTCTCTCTCTCAGAAGGATAAATGATTATAGTGACCTTGCTTGGGTTTGAACCCATGGATTTGTATAAACGTATAAAAAACTCCATCAAGAGCAAGAGGCTCATTAAATGTTTGAAACCAAGAGGAAACTCAAACAGGAGATGTAATTACCTAAAGAAAATAACAGAACATCAGCCAATCCAATTTTGTCTAATAAACCTGCCCAGAGTCGCTTGTCGCCATGACGCCTCAGGGCATCAGTGCATTGCTTCATTTCCTACATATCTGATGAGAAAAGTAATTCAATTCCGTAACTCCTCCCTCTTCGCCAGACGAAGACAAGTTGTCAGTCTGTCTAGCCATCCACACACATTCCTAACCTGCAGCTCGCCACACTCCGTATGGACTATGGATTAGAACACCGGGTATGGCCAACATACATTTGGGGCAGGTCTACACTTAAAATGCAGCAGCGGCACAGCTGCACCGGTGAAGTTGTGCTGCTACAGTGATTCAGTGAAGACGCTACTACAGTGATGCGAGAGATTCTCCCAGCAGCATAGTTAGTCCACCTGATGTGGGGTGTCTCCCTGCCACTTGGGGTTTCCTTTTCACCTCTGAGAGCCGGTAATGGTTGCAGTGTGATGCCAGATTAGTGCCAAACTGCTGGAGCAGTCCCAAGAATCAGCCTCTACACACATAATTAAAGATTCCTCTCAGTGCAGAGAACCTTTCTGTAATCTTCCCTTGTTAATTCACTTTCCCAAGTAAGATCTCTCAGAACTGGTGTAACAAAACAGAGCAAAGAGGGAGGATACAAGTGAGCTAAATGGGAGGAGGTGCTCATGGATGGTTAGCAGAGAGTCTGTATGGGAGCAACTAGAATGAAACAGAGCAAGACAGAAAGGAAGCCGTGCTCAAAGAGTTAAACATGTTTTGAGGAAAGCAGCCACAACAAAGCAGCGAAAAGAGGAAGAAATGCATTTTGGCTACAAAAGTGTGAAGCAGAGGGAGAACTGTGGGAAGAAAACATGTTTTGGTTCTTTGGCAAGTCTGAAAAATCAGAAAAAAACCCATTGTTTGGGTCAACACAACTGAATTTTTAAGCATTTTTGTCAAATGTAAAAGTAAAAATAAAAATTTGGGTCAAACAAAATTTTGGGTCTCATTTATAGTTAGACTATTTTTAAACATTTCTTATTTAAAAAAAATTGAATTAAAGGACATTTCTAAGTGAAAAGTCATTTGAACCAAAAAATCAAAATGATTCATTTTGAAAATGTCAAAACAAAACATTTCATCTTTTTTGGAATTCCCCCGACATGACAAAACTGATGCCAATTTATGAAAGGTTTGATGTCACCAAATCTACATTTTTCACCAAGATATAGTTTTGGCCAAAAAGTTTCACTCAGCACTAAGCAGAGAAAATTTGAAGAATGGAAGCAGCTTCCATTAGAAGGTGGAGCAATGCACAAAACAAAGAAAAAAAAATAGGGATTGATTTTTGCTAACATTTTCATCATTTTGTCTCAGGTGATTTTACATCTGCAAAACCATCATTTGAAGTTGTATGACATGAGTATGTATGAAAATATGCACAAATGCAAAAGGCTAAGTGTATTTGCTGCAAATCCTCGTGTTAGAAAATGGCCTAATTTTTCTCAAAACACCACCTGTTTTTAAGCAAATTTTTGTCTTTTCTGGCTCAAGGATGGGTCCTTCACCCCTGATAATAGCCTGTTTTCAAGTGAATTTTTTTTTAAAAAATCACCAAAAATATGTAAAAAGCAAAGAGGGTAATTTTGATGTGAATTCCAGTTTCACAATGCAATGTGAGAACACAATGTCATGAAAATTTTGAACAGTTTTGCTGGATACAAGAGTTCAGCAGCTTGGGGAAGCAGCTACCATGCTACAGAGCAAACAAGAAAATGATATACCTTTTATACTTAGGCATTAAAGGCAGGGGTAGGAGCAGGAAGCAGCCCCAATGAAAACAGGGCACTAACGGGGGAGTTTGCAGAGAGGATGTTGGGGAGAGAGACACTCCCACAGTGAGACACAGATTCTTTTCTCGCTCTCACCTGTAACTCCATTGACTACAGTGGAGTTGCTCTGAGCCCTGAATTCAGGGTAGGTGTAAGAGGCGAATCAGGACTGGAGACTGAGGAAGCAGGAAAGCACTGAAAAACAGCAGAGCGAGAGCAACATAAGTTGGATATGGAGGAGTTAAACAGAGGCAGGCGTGTTTGTGTGGAAGGGTGAAAGCAGCTCTCTCTGACACGGCTTTTTATAATAAGCCCTCTTGTAGCAGGTGGAATAAGGCCTCTTCTTTCTTTGTCACTGTGACTGAGCAGGGCTCTCTACACAATGAGAGCTTCTGCGAGCCCCTTGGAGACGTGACACGTGCCGCGCTTGGGCTCCGAAATCTCCGCCTGTACGTGCAGCCTCAGCCTTCCACTTCCTGAGGCCCCACTCGCTCCTCCAAGTCCTACGTGAGCAAAGGCAGCCACTCAAGCTGCGCCACCACAGATGAATTATTAATCGGTTTAATGGGCCCTGACCACAAGGCGCTAGGGTTTTCTTCCTTTTCCCTCTGCTGGTGCTGTGTGTTGGACTCAGCTTCATTATTTTTTCATTTCTTGAAAGCGTTTCCTCCTCCCGCACATAAATAAGAGATTGTTTCATTTTGCTCCTCCGGCTGCACACAGACAGCAGCCTCACATCCCCCTACGCCCGCCCTGCACAGGCCACTGCTGCTGCTGCAGTGATAAGACAGAAGCTCTCTAACTCTGCAGGGGAACCGTGTGATGTCTCCCTGCCTAAGTGCAGGAGGAAGTCCGGTGGACAACTTCTGGCTTCAGTTCAATATGAGTGCAGCCCAATGCAGAACATGGCCCAGGATCATGTAGATACCAAAGCAGCATACTAGTTCAATAATTATCATAATGCTATATATAAATAACAATGGCATTCCAAGGTATTCAGTCTCCAAGGACCTTAAGCATTGCATAAACATTAATGCATCCCCGAATCACTCACAAAAGGTGGGCAAGTAATATTAGCCCATTTATATCTGGGGAAACTGAGGCACAGGCTGATTAAATGACTTGCCTAACTCCACACAGTAGGCCTAATCCTCAAGGTATGTCTATACTGCAGCAGCTCATCTAGAGCACTGCAGCTGTGCTGCTGTAACTCTGTAATGTAGACACTTCCTACTGCAATGGAAGTGGTTTTTCACTCAATGTAGTTAATGCACCTCTCCCAGAAGCAGTAGGAGGCTGATGGAAGACTTCTTCTGTCGACCTAGTCGTATCTAACCAGGGATTAAGTCAACATAATTATGTCTCACAGGGCACAAAATGTTTTACATCCTTGAACGACGTCATTGGTTGATCTAATTTTTTAAGTACAGACCTGGTCTTAGTTACACTAAGGCTCCTTTACATTAAACTGGAAGCATGAAGAGGCCTTACATTTCAAATGAATGGCCCAATGAGAATAACCCCTGTACAGGGGGCCTCCCCAGATGGTACAGAAATGAGATAAGGGCTGTCCACTGGACCTGCTCTCTGCACCTGGCTTAAAGGATGGCTAAGGGGCATGCCAGGAATGTGTTGGGGGTGTGGTCAGAGCACACTGGTACTACAGTTACTCCCTGGGTCCACAGAATGCTATAGGAAGCAAAGCATAAATTAGAGCATCCCTGGGTCTGCTCTAAATTTCACTAGAGAGGACCTAAAATAATGGAAGCATTACCTCCTCCACATGCCCTGCTTTATGCAAAAAAATGGAGTAATCGAGAACCAGGCCTAATGAGTCAGTTGCAGAGTGGGAAGAGAACCCAGGAAGCCTAAATCCTGGTCTCACTTTCTATTTTTACTGAGCAGCAAATGACACAGATTAAAAATCCTGCTCTCTTTCACTGGCCAACCCTTTCCTGACCTCTTGACAACATTACAACCACAAGCCTATAAATATAAAGCAATCTAGTGGGAAACCAGCTTCTTTCCACAGCTGAACATTGCCAAGGAAAGCCAACATCATGGGCTATTAAGTGTCTGTCAAGGAAAAGAGGGACAAAGTGGGTGAGGTAACATCTTTTATTGCACCAGCTTCTGTTGGTGGTCTCTTTAATACTCTGTGACTGACATGGCTACAACAACATTATCAAAGAAACGAAAGACTTGGCCTATCTGTCTGGGTATATGCCTAATGTATCTCCATCAGCTTTTCAAATAGAAAAAAAGAGCAGTAACCCTTATTCTCAGTAAATAGGGGGCAAGGACTGGACATGAGGTGTCACTCACTCATCCAGCCCCTTAGTCTCATCCAAAGCCAGCATATGATTTTGAGAATTTTATTTTTTTGCTAGAAACCATCCCCACTCCCATTAAATCATAGTATTGTAGGTTGAAAATCTGGTATAAAGCAAATAAACATCTAATCTCTCTTTAATACACCCATTGTCTTATTTCCTTTGTCTCTTCCAATTCTCTGCTTTTCATTTATACAGTGAGGTGTCCTTCCTTCAGTGCATCTCAGTGCTTTTGTTTTCTATCACTGGAAACGCTGCAGTTACAGATGGGCCAGACGTCATATCACACTGGCCCAGGTGACCTCGGTTCTATTCCCAGCTCTCCCACTGACTTGCTGCATGACCTTCAACAAGTTAGTTTCTCAGTTCAGTTTTCCCATTGGAAAAATCTTATCGCCTTCCCTTTGGAAAGTGCTTTGAGATCTATAGATGAACAGCACTACATAGCGCTTCATAAATAAGACCTTGGCTCTGAACTTTAGGGAACTTTACAACTCTGCCCTAGCTCCAGGTTGGGTTTTTTCCCCCCCCCCCTCTAAATCCATCTCTCTGGTACGTTTTTTATTTCTGGTTTGTCCATTCTCCAGCTATTTTTTACTTACAGGGCCCAAGTCTGATCTCAAGCTGGCCTGAACATTTTTTAAAAAAAATAATTTTCTCCTCCCTTTTGAAAATTTAGAGAAAAAAAATTCACTTTGGAGGAAATGTTTAGCAGAAAATTTTGACTTTCCATTAAAAACTCCAACTGCTCCCCGCAATTTTCAGTTTTTGGCAACTGAAAAAACAAAATGTTGCAGCTGAAAACAGCCAAAAACAAAACAAACAAATTGTGTTTTTTGACCAGAAATGTTCACTTTGGGGATTTTTGGTTTTCTGATGAAAAATTGAAACTATTCAAGAAAAGACACTTTCCATGAAAAAATTAATTAAACCCAATTTTCCATTAAAAAAGTATTGATGGAAATTTTCAGTCAGTCCTAGTCAACATATACAGCAGCAAATCAAGATTAACTCTTTTGATAGGATCTCAGAATCAGGCCTTAGTGGTTTCTCTGCCCCCTTTCTTTAACCACAGCTACTACCAACACCTTCAATCCACTCTTTCCTCACCATTTTTTTTCTCTTCCATGCATTTCAGCACACCTTGGTCCTGTCTCCCCAAACTTCTACCCTCCCTTCCCTCCACCCCTCTTCCTCTTGGATGAAGGCTGGACTCTTGATTTGGTTTGCTAAATGTGGGTGTCGAGCATCTCAACCATTAAGAAGATGATGGTAAATTTGTTGGTGTCACCAACCAAATGCAGGTGAGTTGGCAGCTCTGCTAATGAGCCCTGCTCTGGAGAAAATTTGCATCTGGATCCATCTGCTTGAAGCTTGTGGTAGTACCCCATGCACTGGAACCTCAACAGGTGTGTGTAGACAGTTCCCAGCAGAACTGCAGTTCCCAGGAGAAACATTAGTTTAGTTTTATCCCATGTTTTAACAGAGCTGTGGGGGGAGAATACTCCACAGGATTGTAAGGAAAGGGTTATTTTTGTGCAGTTTTTAGCCATCCAAGCCATTGGATAGCTGCACCTCAACATTTTTGCTGGTGGTTGTGAAAGGAAAAGGAGTATCCAAAAAGCAAAAATAAAACAAAACAACCCACCATTTCTGGTGAAAAAGAAGAAATGAAAAAGCTGGAATGCTGTGGATAAAGTTTGATTAAAACATTAGCATTTTGTTCTGGGATGATTTTTTTTTTAAATCACTTTTGCCTGTCAGTGAAATATTGTCCCATTTGCTACGAAAAACATCACGCATGAGCAGAAATGGACACGCCGGGCCAGATCCCCCACTACATTATACTTTGGGTAATCAGTTACATTAGTGTCAAGTGGGTGTGAAATGCAACCAGGGCCACACCCTGCATTTAAACAGATTGCCCTCAGCTGCTACTTGTGACAGTTTGGGAAATTTGAGCATGTGAAACTTGTGAATTGTGGCTGACATTATGAAACTGCTGTATCATTGTCTGGGTGTATATTAAATCAGCCATTTGCTACTAGGTCTGGTGTCACGTATCTCCCAGACTAGGAACAACTGAGAGCTGTTAATCTGAATAGGCTTCCATTCTGACTGGAACACTTCAGAACAACGTGACCTAAGGGAAAACTAATTCTAGGCAAATTATCTGCAGGAGGTGGGGGTATAGAAGTGGAAAATTCCCAGCAGAAAAAAAGACAAAAACAAGGTGTTAAAGTGGTTTTAAAAAAAAAGCCCCAAAACCAAAAACACAGATTGCGAGATTCAGGGAACACAAAGGGCCATCCTCTGTGAGCTGCGGATACTTTTGGCCACTAGACCTGAACAAGCTGCAGGAGTCAGAGCAGACTCCATGACCAGGCAGAAAAGACTGAACTGTGGAGGGCACTGGAAGGCACTGACCAAGACCTAAAGAACTCTGAGGGAGGGAAATGTGTCCACGTGTTTCTTGTGTGCCCAAATGCCATGCATCTCCTGGGCTTCATCTATGAATAAAGAGTGATTGGTTTGGGAATTTCTCTGCAAAGTCTCTGTGTTACTTGCTTCAACTGTCACACATCCCTGAAGGATTAAACTATAAATTGAAGTGCCCATGAAGGTGGAGGGTGTACATGAGCAACAGGAGTGTTAGTACTGGTCCTGGAGCATGGGGATCCCATTCCCTCAAAGTGATATCTGAGAAAATTTGTGACTAAGAGGCCAGAGTCTGGTGGGAGCCTGCCAAAACCCAAGGGAGCTGAGAAGTACACTGATCCAGTGTGTGGGTCCAACCACAGCTGCCTGGTGAGCACTACAAGGGAAAGCTCAACCAGATCTTTGACCCTAAGATGCCCCATTTTCTGGAGAAGTACTTATGATGCCAGCAATGCCAAGGATATGTGTACTCTGTAACAGCAATGCGAGTTCATCTACAAGTATTGAAGCCCAATATCTCTGGATCTACAAGCACATAGGTCTACTGCCAGAGCCCAAGGACTGGCTTCATTTAGTTAGAAGCAGTAGCCAGTAACTATTCTCTGTAGCAGGACAAAGACACACTTGGCCAGCACGTTACATGCAGTTGGTACATTCTTTTAGTCACTGAGACATATAGTCAGGTAGGCCAATGGTCAGAACAGGAGACTGAAGGTTATCCCGGCGTTTTAGTGCCAATTCTGCCGCTGGCTGGCTGGATGACCTTGGACAAATCACATACCCTCTCTGCACCCCCCTCAGTTGTAAAATGGTGTAATAACATTTGTGGACTTGAAAAGAAGAGGATGGATGGGGTGGCCACAGGGGGCTTGCAAGGAAGAATGGAGGGACGCCAGGAGCCTCTGGTATGTACAGTGAGCTCATCCTGTATCTCTTGGGAACCCAACTAGCTGGGGAGCCTTGTTTTCTTTTACATTTTTTCTGCTGCAGCACAAGCAGCAAAGTAGCCGGCAGGGGATGTTCTGGTCCCTAGATGATGTGTCTCTGAAGAAGATGCTATAGACTGACCAGTCCCTCCCTCTGGTGAATGAGAAGCCCCGCAAACCTGCATGATTTCCACAGAGCAAGCAGAATCAGCACTGGGCCACGATGACCCAGAGTAGATTTAGCAGGGTGAAAAAAACAATAGGGCAGGGAGCTTCTTCCCATCCGTCTCTTGCAGAGGATACGGTGTGGGTGTGTGGGTGGGGGGAGCACCTGCGTAGGAGCAAACAAGAGCACAGTCTATCAGAACATTTTGTTTATTCCCTGCTGCAGTAGGTTGGAAATTAATCCGGCTGCCCCAATTTAACAATGGCAAATTCAATTTCATCTTCATCCTGCAAGAATAGTGTTGTGACCAGCACAATTAATGTCAGCACCTCTGGGAACAGTGTTTGCTAGTGGAGAGCCAGCAGAGGGAGCAAAGATGCACTGCCGCCCTGTTTCCAAGCAGCCTTCAGACGCCTGGGATACGCCTGATGATGGCTGAAGTCATTTGAATGCAGAAAGAACTAACATCCCTGACACAGCTGGCTGGGGTTCTAAAACAAACCAATACCAACCCGCCCTCCCCCCCAGACGTCACTTAAGATGATTGTAAAGCGCTACGGGCCACATTCCCCAGCATTCTCAATGGGAGAAACTGGCTGATGAGCCCATTTGAAAATCTAGTCTGATTGCTTAGGCGTCTAAGTGGGAGCTCAGGTCTTCTGAAAATCCAGCACTCATTCCATGCTGAAATGGGGGCTGTTGGGTGCTGAAACTTTTGAAAATCTGGCCCTATTTCTTCAAGCAGATACTATGGGTCAATCAACTGTCTGATGACAAGGCTGAATTTGATCTTATTGCTGCAATCCTTACAGAGGTAATGAAATATATGAATGGGCCAAGCAGTACAGGCTGAAAGTCAAGAGTTCTGAATTTAGTCCCACTGTCACTAACATAGGGCAATTCTTCCATTCAGCTAGCTCTGACTACACAGGGACTTATATCAGTTTAAAAACTTTGCTCTGCAGTGTGGATTTTTCACAGCCCTGAGCTGAATGACATCATTGGTTCGATCTAATTTTCTAGCATAGATTAACCCTCACTGCGCAAACTTGATCAAGTTTCAACCTCTGTGCCTTTGTTCCCCCATCTGAAAGATTTTATTTATTTTGGTTTCTCTGGTGCCTACAGGGCTCTAGGAATCTATCAAGATATAAACACAGTTAGGTAACCTAAAGAATTACAATAATAAAACATTGCTTCATCCAATCTCCAATTTCAAAAGGTACTGTGCGGCTGAACTCCTCTGGTGAAAGGACCTTTTATTTGCCTCTCCAACAGTAGCAAAGAAATGTAATGGTTATTATATTTGACGGCCTACAGTATAACCTATCTGAAAATTCTTGAAGGCTGAATACAATCTTTTGGATTCTAAGGGCCAGAGGTAAAATGTTCAGAAGCACCTAATGATTTAGGCTCCTAAGACCTGTTTTCAAAAGGGCTCGAACCCAAGAATTTGAGTCTCATTGACTTTCCATGGAACTTCGGCTCCTAAGTCATTTAGGTGTGGTCTACATTTAAAAATCACATCGACATAGTTATGGCACTCAAGGGTGCGACAAATTCGCCGTAGCTATGCTGAAGTAACCCCCAATGTACACGAAGCTAGGCTGACAGAAGAATGCTTCCATCAACCTCAACACCATCACTTGGAGAGATGGAGTTCTTACAGATGGAAAAACCCCTTCAATCATTGTAGGAAGCTTCTACACTCCCTAACGTAGATGTGGCCTTAGACTCTTTGGAAAATGTTATCCTAGACTTTTAATCAGTGGCTTCTCTTTTTGAACCTATGATAATTGACAAGCATGCTTATGTTGAGTGAAACATCTAGATATCTCTTTGCACCCGCAAATTAAGCACTTAGACATCAAAATGGCCTACTTTGTACCCATACAAAACAGTGTAAAATTGCATGCATAATTTAGCACCTGCAATTAAACGTGGATCCAAATGCTCCTATTTAGACATCTCAATCCCTGATTTGTGAATGTAGTGAAGTATGTCTGTTTCTAAATGGGAGCACCCATGGGTGTAAAATTGTGGACACAGTTATTTGCAAGTGCATTTTGCACCTACAAAAATGGATTGTTCCTGTTATTTGTATAGGTACTAAGTACCTAGGCTGGGATTTTTCCAAGGTTCCTAAGGGAGTTAGGTACCCAAATCACTCTGGTTTTTCCAATGGGCATTGGACACCTAATTCACTTAGGCCCCCTTGAAAATCCCAGGTCTGGAAAGAATTAAAAAGCCCAGATACACCACTTTTTCTCAAATGTGTGGGCACCTCTGAAGTACTCTCTTCCTAAGGCTTTGAGCTGCTCTGCTCTCCACAACCACTGACTGAAGGCTGGGCACTGCTCCTGCCAAAGTCCACAGAAGCTGCTCACTGCATATGGCAAAGGTTCCTTAAAATGATGGGTCCCCAGAGGCAGGCCCCTTCGCAAATCCATTGTAGCCCCCACCTTTGGGTCTTTTTGAGTATACAGCATGCTAACCACTGCCAGCTGTTACAAAACTGTTTGAGAGGGAGAAAGTTAGATCAATAGTTTATGTTTTGCTCCTCTTACTGTTAGAATGCAGATTTTAGAATACGGCTTCCTACATACCTTGAGCAAACCCAATGCCTGATGCTGCATACTGTAGCTATGCAGCCAGAAGATCAGAATTAATCTGCACTTCAAATTCTCAAGCTCTTGTGGTTTTACTGATGCAAAGGTGCAGATCTGTGACCACAGAGATCTGCAGAACTCAGGCTGCTCAGACAGCAGCGACCACTAGTTAACTAAAAGAAAAACCTAGGGGAATCTTGTGTGTCAGTATTAATTAGATTAACGAGACTTTCATGGGTGACCACGAGTTGGCTAGCAATCTCCTCTGCGTGGATATTGTTACCTGCCGCCTCTGTGTTCTTGGAGAACTAGGGCACAGTACTCACAAAGGACCTCCCCCTCCCTCAGCCTCTGCTTGAACCAGAACCGATCAGAAGAAAGACTTACAAAAAGCAATATAAAGGCAGTGGGAGACAAACCTAAACCCCACCCGACAAGGGTGACAGGATTAAGGTAACTCCCCTAGCCTCATCTACATCAAAGATGGAATAAGGAATTAACATACCTAATAGAGAACCAAGTTTCAAGGCAGTGACCGCACTGAACTCTGGGATCAGCGAAACAGAAAGTACGGCATGATGGGAGATTTCTGCTCTAGATGGTAATGAACCCATGCCTGCACATGCCCAGCTCCAGTTATCAGACCAATTCTAGACATAGGTCCTTACTGATATCCAAAACACTGAATCTGCCTGATTGCATTGCGAGCTCCCTGCAAGGAACACTGCCCATAGCTAGGAATGATCAATTCCTATTGTCCAACCTAAACAAAACTAGTCTGGTATACTCCCTTGAGTCATAACAAACCTCATGTTCTCCCTTGAACCATTGTTTCTTCCCTACAAAACCCCTGCCCAAGTTCAAAGCTCTGTTCTGATGCTTGTATCCAAAAGCCGCATCAGTTCCACTTCACCTTTTTCTGACTTTTAGTGTTGGGGGCTCTGCCTCTCTCAAGCATTCCTGACACTAAACTGAACAGCCTGTCTCCTGGGAACGTTTGACCGGTTCAAGCTGCACTGAGTGGTGAGACCCGCAGCTCTCTCTTTCTGTCTCTCTTCTCTGTTTAAGCCCACTTTTTCCCTCAGACCTAATTTGATATCTCTCTCACTCACTCCAGGCATAACTTTTAAACCTGATTTATAATCAAACTTGGTCTAGATTTCCTCAATACCCCAATTGAAACTGTGTAATTTTGTAACTGTTTTGTTTATTGGTCTCTTCTTGTGTGACTATTACTCTATATACCTGGCTATAAAATAATTTTTATAATCAAGCTGGTTGCCAGACTCTCTCCAAACTTCATTTACTCCTTCATGTTCTCGGCTTCCCTCTCTTGCTCTGCAGCAACGCTTCTATTACCTAAACCAAAGATCCTTGTAATGCCCAAAAATCCTGTGGGGTTTGCTCATTAAGGGGGTTACTACCAGAATAATTACAAAGTGAAAGTGGGACTAGCAATGTGCTGAACTGGAGGCATATAAAGGTGGCAGCTGGAAAGTGCTGCTTGACCCAGCCTGTTGAGTCCAGGGGCATATAAGGGTGTCATCTTAAAAGTGCTGTTTTGACCCAGTCCACTCAGATGTGCTCTGTTAATCTGAGAATGTGCGTGAGTGAATGTGGGTGTTTGTTTGGGTCTGGGATTGGAGGAACCCAGCCCTGGGCAAATTAGGTCCTGCAGGGTAGCTCCACTGGGAGGGAACTTGCAGAAGGGAGAAGTGAAGCTCCATATAGCAACACAAATGACAAGCAGTACATTAATAGAATTACAACCCCCCCTCCCCAAGGAAAGTAACCCTCATTAATGAGCGTACCCCAAGGTGACGGGCAAATCTGGTAACATCACAGCAGCTGTCAAATTTAGTGCGTCAGAAGAAAAACAATTGAAGACTTTTAGACATAAGAGATACAAAATTTTGATAAGAGCTGATCATGGAAGCCAAGGACCTGATCTTGTTCCTCCTGGAAGAAGGATGAGGCCATAAGTAATAGCAAATATCATTTTCATTCATAACTAGATGCACAGTTGGCATAATCCAGACTATGCCCTGCAGCAGGTTTAGGAGCGTATTACTATCCCAGTGTGTAGATATAAGGAAGCATAATTTGTTATAAATTATTTGGAATTTTATAATTCTACTAATCCTAATGCTCTATGTGGCATGTTCCTCTTACAGGTAGGGTCGCCAATTTTGGTTGGACATATTCCTGGAGGTTTCAACACATGACATAATCCTGGGAACTCCAGGACAATCCTGGAAGGTTGGCAACCCTACTTACAAGCATACAGGCAGTGGGACTTACCATGAGTATAGTACCGTGAGATTCTGTTGCTTGAGACAGCTTCTCCCCCTAGTCCCTTCAGTATCTTTCCTACACCTCTGAGTGGGGCTGCATGTGGAAGGACCTGGGTTTATAAGGAGGTGGGGAGGCCGGGTTCTTTCCACAGAAGGCCAGCGATCCATGGCTTTGTTCCCTGCCAGTTCCAACCTCCATGATTTTGGAAAGCCAACCATCTTTCTGGCTTTCCTTTAGGCCCAGAGACAGCAGCCTAACAGCCAGGAAACTGTCCTTCTCTGCACGTTAAAGCCATAAAGGAGTAGATCTGGCCCTCAGCCAGCCAACGTTGCTTTACATTGGATGGGAAGACAATGGCTAAAGCTCTGATTCTCCACTGCATAGTCATTCAGAATAACAGTGTGTTGCGTGGCCTTTGCACAGGTTTAAATGACAGTACACGGTAAAGTTGCAGAGAATCATGTCATGGGCACATTTATAAGTTAAAATTTGTACAGGACATCAAGGGTAAGTGATGGAAGCATGTGAAGCAAATAAGGTGAAGGACTAAATAATAATCTTGCTTTTGGCCTTGCTTTTAACCCAAACAGTGTTAGGGGGCAAACAGAAAAGCATGTGAGTGAAAGCACAAGGTTGCACCTGCCCCAAACAGAGTAAAAGCTTTGCCTCTCTGTAATGAGAGAAGGAAAGGGAACAGATTCGAGCAGGAGTCGCTATAGTAACCCAGCAGCTGGGAGGAAGAGAGCTGGAGAAAAGCGCTGATATTATGGGAAGTTGGCCAGATGTAACCCCACTCCCCAGCCCCCCCCCCATGAGGTACAAAGGAGATGGTGTCAAAGACCCCAGACTTACGACCCCCAAAACAGAACATGACCGTATATTGGAGGGGGTGGTATCAGGGGAGGGCCCTACAGGTATAATTAAGACTACCAAGAAGAAGGAGGGGGAAGAGGAGGTTCTGTTGGCATACGGAGCCATAATTGGGGCAGAAAGGGAGTTCCATCGGCATACGAAACTATGGTTGGGGGAGTGGGGAGTTCTCTGGGCACACAAAACTACAATCCAGGGCAGGGAAACCCAACTGATGTGAAGGGCTGTGATCTAAGCTTGCCCGTTTTGACCCCAATAAACCCATTGTATTGCCTGCAGACTGGACTCTGGACTATTGCTTTCTGACGAACTGTATCTGGGAACTGAGAAGGAAGGGGTGGGGGAAAGCCCTAATAGTAAGTTACTTATCAGCTAAGTTATTGCTGTTTAAAACTTGGTTAGATGCCTTATCATCACAAGGTTCCCTCATTTGTGTGAACCAGAACTTAAATAATTGTGCAGACCCTATGACACAGTGAACTTTTCCCTTGTTTTATGCTCACACTTAGCAACAGTATTGTAGTTACGGCTCTAGGATTGACATATATACTTTTCATTGGGGAAACTCGCTATTTACTTTTGTACAGAAGATGGGTCAGTACCTCTTGTGAAATTCAAGTTTTCAAATGAAGTCAGAAGCCAGTTAATAACTTGTGTAGTCAAAGTTATACTGGGTGCCAATGAAATGTTGAGGTATCACTCTGGAATGTCCCTTCCCAGTAGTTTTCTCTGTGTTTAGAATAGAGACTACTTCACAGATCACAGCAAGTGTAATACTGCAAGTGGTAGGTTTTTAAAGGCACCCTCTGTAGCGTTCAAAGAACACTGGGTGGATATTGGGCTTTTCTGTATTTATATGTGATTAAGTGGGTACATGCTGATTGGGTTTAAGGGTGCATAGGTTACTCAGATCTTCTTGCATTTGGAACTGTAAGATGTGGTCAGTTTAAATCTACATCACAAGATCTTAGTATAAGGGCTCATTTGACTACAGAACCCACACTGGATTAAGGGAAATACCTACTTTTCTCCTTAGACAAAGAGGGTGAAAAAAATCAATCCTGTATCAAGGGCCACTCAAGACTTATGCACCCTTTAAGTTCTGTTTTGATGGCTTAAGTGGGCTGCAGGTTTTGTGCTTGCTCTCCGCACAGAGGTGAATTTCGCCCAACGGAGATACCCTGGGCTGCTTATTTTGCCCATCAAGACAATTCCAGCTTCTGTTAGCTGCTTCTAGGCTGGATCCTCAAGCAGAGAAAAATCAAGATGAGAAATGCATCCACAAAAGCTTCATTTCCTTGATGTTTTTCTGAGCAACACTGTATAAAATATCCTCTTTATCCTCTTTGCTCCATCTAACTGCTTCCTGGGGGGGGTGTCTTTATCAATCTACTCACATGATAAACGCATTTTTGCTCTTGTTAGCATCCAAGCCAAGGGAGAGCAAGCTGGAATCTATTCTGCATTGTGAAGGCTCTTTATGGGTATCAATACCAAAGGCAGAAAAGAGCCCAGCTTGAATTTTAGATTGTGGCAGTAGTGTCTGTTAGCAGAATCATTGTTTGACCGAGCAAATGTGATCTGGATATTGAGAAAATAAAAATGAGACACTCCACCCCCCTCCTCCCTCCAAAAAAAAGACAATGGAATTTAAAGTGCGTCTAACAAAGAGTTGCAAATATTATTTTAGAGAAGAAACAGTAAACTGATTACATGAGATTTTCCTGGGGGGAATCCTGAGTCCAATCATCTTATTTAAATATTTTGTAAACCATGGTTTTGTGTTTTATAGACGGTATCTGCATTATTTCAATAGTCCCCACCCCCAACACTTGGCCATTTGTAAATCTTGCTTCTAATCTAACCCCTTTAATCAAGGTCTCTATTTTTTAAATTAAACCTCTGTTAGGGGTGCACATTTTGTTACTGATCTTATACCCTGAAGTACTGATTTCATGTAATCCTCCAGAATGCATCCCATATCCAGAAGATAATCTTGTATAGTGGAGTTTGCACTGGACCCGTACACTAGCATATGGGCAGTAAAATCAGTTCTTCCCTCGACGTGTAGGTCCGCTTACGTGTATGTTGACCTCAGTGCAACTTTCAACTCCCATTCATTTCCTTCCTCATAAAACACAGCTTCAACCCCCTGCAAAGTCAATGGAAATTGTACCTGTTAAAATTAGGTATTATACAAACACATAACAAGACAGAATCACTGCCTGAAAGAGATTAGTTTAGATTAATACATTTTAAGGCTAGGAAGGACCAAAATGATGATGGAGTCTGACCTTCCACATCACACAGTCCATAGAACCTCACCCAGTAATTTCTGCACCAAGCCCTTAACTGCTGCATGCATTTCTTTCAGAAAGTTCCAGAGGGGTAGCCGTGTTAGTCTGTATACAGCAAAAACAACGAGAGTCCTGTAGCACCTTAAAGACTAAAAAATTTCTGCGTGCATAAGCTTTTGTGGGCTGCAACCCACTTCACCAGATGCATCCATGCATCCGTGCATCTGACGAAGTGGGTTGCAGCCCACGAAAGCTTATGTACGCAGAAATTTGTTAGTCTTTAAGGTGCTACAAGACTCTCATTCTTTTAGAAAGATACCTCATCTTGACTAAAAGACAGTGATGAAGACTCCAGCACAGCCCTTGGTAAGTTGTTCCAATGGTTCATTACCCTCACTCTTACAAATTTGCATTTATGGCTCCCATTCAGCAAAGCGTTCAGGCACATGCTTAAGTCCCACTGACTTCAGTGGAGGTACTGGTGTAACAGAGTGAAAAATCAGGCCCCAGGTAACCAGCCCTCTACAGCTCCTACTTAAACAAGATGGTGACAGCTGGCATGCTTAAACTGTGGTTTAAACTGGTTTCCAACTGGCACTGCAGCTTTGGATTTTA
Organism: Mesoclemmys tuberculata; assembly: GCA_007922155.1. Lineage (NCBI taxonomy): Eukaryota > Metazoa > Chordata > Testudines > Chelidae > Mesoclemmys > Mesoclemmys tuberculata. Next base: position 28,131,006 of record ML675614.1, on the reverse strand, counting down.
AAGGGCTCTATTATGACTTGGAAATGCAGTTAAAAAATTGTTGTCTACACTGCAACAATGAATTATGTTTTAATAGTGTCCAAGTGCTAAAAAGTTGTCATTTTTTAGTGAAGTGTGCAATCTAGGTCTCCAGCTGCCAACCTAGAGCAACATGGGGTAGGTTGTACTTCTCTGCTCCAGGGAGCAGCCTGCTTTGTGTCTGTGGTTTGTCCTTGGGTTTTAGGGTTCTGGATTCTAAGAAATAAAGTAGTGTTACGTGGCAACCTTTCAGCAAGAGCTTTTTATGTTTTTATATAATTTCTCTGTGTGCATGCCGTGAGCATAGCTATGCTAGGGTGTAATACAGTGAGAAGAAGGCAGTAATTCTATACCAGAAATTAGTCCCCTATATTTACTAACATTACAATCTTGTACAAAAGATGTGTTTTTCCACCCTAAGGAGTTAGTTTTCATTTAAAAATAGGTATAATGGACGAATTCACCAAGAAACTTAGAAGCACTGTTACTTTGCAATAAATATGACTAATCTGGTTTCTTTCAAAGATAGCAAAATGATACAAGAGACATCTAACCCTAAAACCCTGGTCCTATAACCCTGGTCCTTAAAATACATCTTAAGCATTTTAAATATTTTAATGCTATTCAGCCTCTGAACGTCTCATTTCAGGTATTTCATACGGGGACAGATAGTACATCAGGCCCCAGTCTGGGATTCCCATCCAGAACTCCCAGTGCACCAGGCAGAATTCACTTACTCAGTAACCCCATAAGGTGCATGCTTGTCTAGGGCTTTACCATGGCATGGCATTGTGCAGAGCCACACAGCCCCAGTGGGAGCACGGGAGGCACAGTGCCACTTCGGATGACCCTGTGAGCAGAGGGAGTGCACCCACTGCTATGAACCATCTGGGGTGCAGAGTACACTTCCTTGCATGGCTGCCCTTGCCTCACCTCACCCCTGTTCCTGTTGGGGTGACCTCAGGAAGGTTCCTGTGTACTCAAGAGAGTGTGGGGATTGTGAGAGAGATGGCCTCTGCATGGCAGAGACAAGTGGGGGAGAAGACTTCTTGCCCCCTCAGCCTGATTTGTTTGGCTGCACAGAGACCAGCCACCATCTGGCCCTTAACTGGGGCAAGTGAGCAGATTCAGTGCAGTGCAGTGAATGTAAATGAAGGACAAATGCTACCCCTAGGGCTTGGCTGGAAAGAGGAGTTGCACTGATTTAACTAAAGGCGTGATGCTGACTGGTTTAGTTAAACCGGTGGAACTGTGTGTATGGACACTACACTGCTTTAGGGCAAACTAAACTGATATAAACTGGTTTAAACTGACGTACGCGTGTCTGTGCACAAAGTTAATAAAATCAGTGCAACATCACCCCTTCGGACAAACCAGTGCAACTCCTGTGCTCAGAGCAGAGCCTGGGGGGCCAGAGCCACTGTCTTGCTGCTTCCATCGCCATTCACACCAGTATGAAGCAAGTACCACACACACTACCACAGTATGCCGCAGGGATTTCTGTTTGAAAGCTCAATTTCCAGCTATCACTGGCCTGTGTATTGTCGTGTCCTGGCCTGTGTATTGTAGTGTCTAATGTTCTGATGTCTTTCCCCACACACTGCTTATTTTTAAAGTACTCCAGGAAAGGAAGGTGACATATTCCCATGAGCCTCTGATTATCTCTTTGACAGATTTCTGTTTCCACCAGGCTGTTGCTATCTGAGCAGATTACTCTGTATAAACGAATGTCTCAACATATGATATAGGGCCAAATCCTGGTCCAGCCCCTATTCACTGCACAAGGTCTCAGCTGCTCCATGGTGCTGCCAAGGTATGAATCCATGGATCCCACAGTGGTAGATGTTCTTCCAAAGGGTTTTTGTGACCACTATCCTCTTCCTAAGCGCAGCCCATGACCTTCTGGCTATCTATGACAGTCAGGGTACTGAGAAAAGGCACCAGAAAAGACCAGGCTGCCTGAATATCCTAGGTGGGAAGGGGTTCCTTGCCAGCTTAGTAGGTATAAGGTGACATAAGTCACGGAGAGCCATCAGCCTGGGAGAGACGGACATCCTCTCCCTCCACAGAGCACCCAACAGCACATAGTGCTTCACTGCCTCTATCCCTCTGAAAATACCACAGGGATCCAGGTCTAGACCCTCTTTTCTACTGCTGCAGGATTGCCAGTCTGTGACACACCTGGGAGGGAAGAATCTGGGCTTCAAAAAGGGTGAATAGACAGGGAACTCATTTGCATAACCATCCAATTTCCTGAGCAGCTCCACACAGGCTTCCCCCAGAGCAAGAACAAATGCCCTCCTCCCCCATTCTCAGGAACAAGCAGCCCAGCCCCCCAATTATGAGGCAACCGGAGGCTACTGTGTCCCTTCCTGACAAGAGACAGGTGCCCAGGATTTGTCCCAAATGTAGGCCTGGCTTGACATGAGAGTTGGACATGGGTGAGGTCTCACTTCTTGGGACAGAGGATTAGGGAGGTAGATGGAAACAGATTGTCTGTGCTAGCTAAGATAAGGGAGAACACCCAGGGAACCATTTACGACGACTCAGATAACAATGGATAAAATATGCCTGGAACACAAGAATAAATTGTGCATGGACAGAGCAGGCTGTACAGGGATTAGTTCCTACACAGTGACCAAGCCAATCCCAAAATCGTGATGCCATGTATAATAAATGCAATGTAATATGGAAATGCACATAAAAGCAGAGGTTTGCTGTGTAGTTTTGAATGTTTGGTATGCTGCACACCCACCCCTATGCTTGAGACTGATCAACTCAGCATAGCTTTGCTGTAATGCTAAATAAAGGCACCTGAGTGACAAGACTGGAGTCAAACTAAGTTCTTGGAAAACTGAGTGGAAGAGACCTCGGGAGAACCCCAACACAAAGGCACAGTAACTCAGATCCACTCATCTGGAGCAGGTAAAGTAGACACCCCTTAGCGTAAGCATTGCAGCCTAGTATTAAGGGAAATAGTATTGGAAGGGTTTAAATATGGGGAAGTTAGTACCACACTGGAGAAGTGGGTTAAATCTAAGGACCAACCCTATAGACTCCCCAGGGAAGTATTACGGGGAGACTGGGACTAGGTGAAAAAGGAACTTCAGAGCGTGGTATTAGATTTTTTTTAAAAAAGAGTGCTTGGCAGAGCATGGCAAAGCTCCAGTGAATGCAATAATTAAATAAAATATTGGCAGAGCACAGCGAAGGTCTGTTAAATGACACTGGAAATTTCAAAAGACAGAACCCATGTGCAGCCATGAAGAAAATAGTATCTAGGTTGTTGGCGGTTTTTTTATCTTAAGGCAAAACAAAGCCCAGATCAAAGCAGCAGTTTTAGACAAATTATTTCTGGTGGCTAAAATTTTGAAATGGGCCATCTTGAGGAAGAAATGCCAAAAGCACAAAAAGCAAATCAAAATTTTACAAAAGATGACAAATGAATGGAAAAGATTCCTGAATGGGCAAGGAGAAAATAATGTCTGGTATCTATTTGCATAAATCCAAAGTAAAAAGCAGCTATCCTTCAAGGACTGCATTTAGTAAGCATCGCTTTGCAGGCAAAGCGAACTCATTTAAAAATAAGTGCTAAAAACATAAAGAATAAGCTTAAAGCCGCTGAGAAATGTGTTAACCTGAAAAATAAAATAGAATAGTTACAGTCCCAAAATTTAGCAGCTAGGAAAGTCCTGAAAATGTCTTAAACAATGAAAAACTGAAGTCATTTAAAAAAGGTATGGGCAGTTAAAAGGAACTTTTGCACAAATTAACACTGCAGAGCTCAGAGGGGGACTAAATAGTCGGGGAAGCGGAAGTAATAAAGCATTAAAGAAGACATTAAAAAGTGTTAAAAAATAGAACGTTTGATTTAATAATGCAGCCCAGTTATGGCAGGAGAACTTGGTGCATTCATGCCTGATGAAATCCTTAACAATCAAACAAATTGTGCAATGGAGAGGTCAGGTGGTGACTAGTACCACCACCGTGCTTTCCCCCCCCCCAAGAAGCCTTTACAGCCATTGTGATGGAAAAGAGCCTTCACCAAGAAAATGGATCTGTAAATAATCAATTGTGCTGGCTGCTGCAGGTACAAAAACAATCTAATTTAAATGATTTGACTACAGACAATTTATTTAAAATCAGTAAAGGAAACAGGGATTTCTATATGGCTTAACTGGTTCCATATATACCAGTAGTAATGTAACTGGAGCACAAAAAACAAAGTAATAAATTGTATTACTAAGAAGAGCTCTGTGTAAGTTTGAAAGCTTGTGTCCCTCTCTCTCACTAACAAAAGTTGGTCCAATAAAAGATATTACCTCACTCATCTAGCCTCTCTAAAATTGATAGGGGGGGAGCAAGAGCAGGGCAGGGGGCGGGGCGTTAGGTGATAGGAAGGGCCCTGGAGGGAAGCAGTGGGGCAGGGGTGTTGGGTTTTCAGCAATTAGAAAGTTGGCAACCCTAGAACTCAGACAAAACCCCAATTACTGTCTGTCTGTATAGCTCACAAGCCTACTTCCTCTTAGATACCTGGAAGGTCCACAAGATGGCACTGTGCTACAGTATGTATGCACGCAGGCTTAGAAGCACTTGACATTTTAAATATGTATAATGGCCAAACACATGAAAGTGAGCAGAGCTAATGCTATTGTGGTGCATGTACAATTTTCCTTGGATAAGTGTGCAGACAACTTCCATTCTGCCTGAGAAAACATTTATGACTGAAAGAAATGACAATCTGGATAGCAGACAGCAGTATCTGGGGAAGCAGAAAAGCTACTTGTCATTCCTTCTGGTGCTAACACCTTTGGGCAGTAGGGTTGGCAGGAGAGCCTTCGGCAAGATCAGAACGTAGCATTGATTGCGTGGTGGGGAGCAGACAGGACAACACGTAAGAACAGAGGAGCAGCTCATTTTTGGAACTTGGAAAAGAATGTCCTAGATATTCAGGCCCTTTTCATCTCTAACGAGACCTGGAAATGAACACAGTGGGGAATCACTGACTCGTCACCGACTTGGACAATCCAGGAGTTTCCAGTTTTGTAAGGTTGATATCTGTGGTGGTTGTGCAAAGGCTGGTGCCTGGAGAAAGTTTGCACAGTTGCCAGAGGATCTAGGGACTGGCCACTGGTTTTGGATTGAGTGGGGGAGGCAGGAGACAGAGGTCTATTATTGTTTCAGAGGTTTACAAAGTTGGAAGAGAGGGACTGCAAGCCTGTCATCTGAGGTGTAGCAGGTGGGAGAATTTTGCACCTGGGAAAGGGTGGGGCATGAAAGTGATCCAAAGGGATTTCTACAACTGGGGCCAATTTTGTGCTGAGGTGATTTGGGAAGGCTTCAAACAGCTAAAACAGGGATTATGAGCATGTTGCCTGGAATATCCAGGGCTGTTTCAAGACCTGCCGTTATGATACTATTGTGTGAACAGGACTGGCTTGAGGAGGCATGCACTGTCCCCAAGCACCAGGGCCAGTGAGGGCACCAAGACCTGTGCACTGAGATATATGCCTCAGTAGGCCACTGAAATCCTTTCCAAAAGCAAAGAACCCCAATTTTGTTTTATTGTGATGACGTAAGCAAGAGTGGGGGGGATTGTGTTGCTCCCACACACCACTGCAACTTTTGGATTAATAAGCATGATAAATGTCAGTACAAAGGAAAATTTGTTGAGAAAATGATATTCAGCAGAAAATGGGGGTTGGAACAAAATAACCATACAGAAAAAAATCTCAAATCTTAGCTACCTAATAAGGTTGGAACAGTGCTGGAAGTTTGTCTGAAGAATACCCATAAATTGGAAGTGTGGAAAGACTGGAGACTTGTTAGTGGAATACTCAAGTAAGAAATCCAATACAGCAGTGCTTTTCAACTCTTTCATTTGTGGCCCCCTAAAAGATTTTGAATGGAGGTGTGAACCCCTTTGGAAATTTTAGATATAGTCTGCAGACCACCAGTTGGAAACCAGTGGTCTAGGGTAATGATAACCTTGAAGTCCATGGACCACAGTCAGGATCACTGATGGCGGAGGGCAAAGATGGCAATTGCCCAGGGGCCCGACTTTTTTAGGGGGCTATGGGCAGTGGGGCAAAAGCTTCCTCTTGGGGTTGGGGA